>CP129446.1:55983977-56348977 GCA_030445155.1 Quercus variabilis
ATACCTGCAAGAGTGCATATGGCTAGCCATAGGGTGATGATGTATCAAGATAAAGATAACGAGGAACAGCTCTATGTAAACCTCGATCTGATAGACGAGGTAAGGACGGACGCAGAACAAAAGATGGCAAAGTACAAGAACCTCATGGCTAGACAGTATGATGAATGGTGAAGTCAAGACGATTCAACATAGGTGACCTTGTCCTGAAAAGAGTTCTTTAACAACCAAGAACCTAGCTCATGGGAAATTGGGACCTAATTAGGAGGGACCTTACAGAGTTATTAACTGGAAGAGGCAAGGATCCTACTATTTGGAGGCCTTGGACAGGAGGAAATTGGAACATCCTTGGAATGTTAAACACCTGAGGAGGTATTACTAATAGTGCCAACCTGGATAAGCGTTATCCTGGACGAGCCTGTTTATCCCTATAAGAAGCTTGTTTATCTACATATCTTCAGTATTATTTTATACTTTTATTTTATTACTATTATGATGTGGTTATGGACAAAGTTATAGATTTGCTTGTATTTGTTTAACTCTTTAGAAGGTACCAGCTTATGAGCATGTGCGTTGTCTGTGAACAATATTTATGCTATGTACGTAATGTTTAGGTGAATTCTTGATTTCCATACTACTTTTGTTCAAATCAACCCATAAGAAGGCTAAAAAGCCTAAGCCGAGAAAATTCTCTGGACGCGGAGAATTAACGTCAATAAACTTTCCCAAAAGCAAAGCAAAGTATGCTCGTCCAACTAAAGGACGAGGTGAAACTCTAGCTTCACTGAATAACAGTAAGTTCAGAGGATATCCGTCCATATAACGGACGAGGTAAAGTGTAATGCACGTCCAACCCATGGACGAGGAAATGCATAAGCACATTTGTTAAGATGCCTGCTGACACAATTCAATTTGTGGATGAGTGTAAGGTTGTCTTATCTTCAAAAAAGGTGAAAACCAGCTAAGTTTAAGGACAAGTAATGTTGGCAATCACCATTTCACAAAGATGATGTTATACTTTGCAAAATTTTAAGTATGACAAGAAAATGCATGGCATTGCCCCTATGGACAAGTAAAAATTCAACAATATATCAAAAAGAAATCTCGTCCATACAATAATAGAAAAGAAAATCCATTATTTAAGGGCGGACAACCAATGTTCAAACCCTCTAACAAAAATAACTGTTTAGTAGCTCGTCCTAAACAAAGTACAACTTAAATCTCGTCTTTAAGTAGGAGGGGCATTGTCCTTAGGTTCGTCTTCGAGAGGTAGGGTGCTAGCATCATTTTCAATATTAATGTCTTCTTAGCTCGTCTGGATGAGGGAGCTTGTGGTAGCATGCCTGAAATTCTGCAACTGCGTCTCCCTTGGCCTTCTCAAGAAGGGCACTTAGCTCGTTGTTCCTCTTTTGGAGGTCGTCAAGACGAGTGTCCTTCTCAAGGACGTCACTCTTTAACTCTTCATTAAGATTCCTCAGCTCCTTCGCCTCGTCCATAGCTTTAGCAGCCACCTTAGCCCATTTCTTGTTCTCGTCCTTCACCTCTTTAATCCTCTTCTCTAACAAAACCCTCGTCTTGTTTAGATCAGTTGCCTGCCTAGACGTAGCAATAAACTTGGACATTGCCTACAAGGGATAAGATTTGGTTAAAACCAAACAAATACATATTCTAATAGTTGATAAAGACAAGACAAAAAATTTCTACTTACCTTGAAAAGATCATGAACTCCAGCGTGCTCAAAATCCTTCAGGGACATATTGTAACAGGCTGCCATGTCCGCGTCAGTCACTGCTACTGTAAACCTCTCCTAAGCTAGGTCCTCGTTCCCAAGAAAGTGCTAAGGAACTTCTTTCAAAGGTTGAGACAAGGAGGGTGCGTGAACTGTGGACGGGATCTTCTTAGACGGAGGGTCCTTAGGTTCTGAGCTAAGTATCTGCACTGAGGGCTCTAGATCAGGGACGAGAGGAGTAGGTTGAATGTCTTGATGCTTGGAAGACTTACTTTTCTTCTCCCTACTGCGCCTACTTGGGAGATCACCCAAATCAACCATCAACTATATATTTTTGCGTTTTTCGCCTGCAAATGGACGAGTCTAAGGTTGCACTCCCTGCTTAGTTACCATGTCCATCACCCCCCTGTTTTTGTTTTCTTTCATTGTTGCCATTCCTAAAAGTAAGGATGTCAATTACCAACAAAAAAAAGAGAGAGCTTACGTATACTGGTTGTAGTCTCGTGAGCAAGAGCTTCGACGGAAGGCTTAGGACCTAAACTCCAAATGGCAAGACGTTGAAGACTTACTAGAGAATGGAACACCCTATCAGTGTACAGACGAACCTTCTGGATGCATTCAATGTAAAGTCTACTTAAATGAGGTCATCTAGCACCTGTAAAAAAAAAAAAGAAGAAAAAAAGAAAGGAGATGGAAAGCTTAGAGTTATAATTTTTAAACAATTACAAATAAAAATGAAGACAATAAATAACAAAGATAGGACAAGCATACCTTCAGGATGAAGGTTCCCTAACTCCCCTGTGTAGAGAGGAAATGGGTCCCTGTCAACCTTAGTAGGGTGTCCAGCCAAGAAACCTGAGACAAAGAAGAACTTCATCTTCCAGTTCCTATCTGAGGAGACTAAAGACTTAATTAATCTATAATCTCTTCCACTGGCAGTGAATTGATAAAAGCCAAGGGATTTGTTAATTTTGGAGGGCTTGTAGCAATAAAGGAACTCATCCATAGTAAGAGGACAGTTCCCCTCAAACACCTCCCTCCACAAAACTTGCATGGAGACGACTAACCTCCATGCGTTAGGATTGAATTGACAAACTCCTAAACTTAGCCTAGTTAACAACTCCCTAGCAAAAGTATTCAGAGATAACCTAAGACCCCCTAGAAGATAAGCTTCGTAAATACCTATTCCAAGACGAGGTTGACAACACCACTCTCCCTCGACGGGTAACCTAGGGTTAAGCTCCTGGGATTTGGTACCACTTCTTAAGTAAATTTAACTTACTATTATCTGTCTTTGAAGCTACCCCTATGACACAACTATAAACTACCTCAACCTCGTCTTGATCAGTGGACGAGGGATCACTCATCCCAGCCTTAGAGCCTGACTTAAATCTCATCCTAAGCTCTTCTTGAAAAATTTCCAAGGGAATTCTAGGGACACCAGACTCATACTCGTTTGTAGTGTTCCCTTCATTACTGTTATCACTATCACTATCACTAGAACCACTAAAACTACTAAGATCATTATATTCATCAATAGCCTTATCCACATTATCACTAGATGAGGAAAGCACAACCTCAGCCATTTTTAAAGAAAACTTAACTAAGGACGAAGATAAGGAAAATACTTGGATCTAGAACGAGGGAAGGCTATAGAAGCAGGAAGCTTCTAGATGAAGGAAGCTTCTAGATGAAGATCTAGGACGAGGAAGGACGAGGAAGGAAATTTTAGAAATGGGGAGGGTAACGGAGGTATTCTACTATTTATATGTAGCAAACCCTAGCACCTGAAGCTACATAACCAATCAACAAAAGACATGTGGCATGCTCTTTGGTTAGATCAATCGACATGATTTTTCACCAATGAGCTCATGACACGTGGCATACCAATTCACAGATGAAGACATACACGTCCTACATTTCCTTAGACGACCCATGGACAAGGGGGCAACTGATGGGACTACAAAACACTCCAGATTCGTCCATGAGGCTTGTCCACATCCAAAGCATGCCAATTAAAATGCTCGTCCAAGAAGAGATTGTCTTGGTAGTGTCCTGGTCAATCTCGTCCTGGAGAGCACGTCTTAGACAAGCTCGTCCTGGGTGAGATCAAAACTCTTCACTACGAACTGTTGCCAGCAACGGTTAGAGAAAATAAAGCCAAGCAATATAACTTTCATAGCAGTTACGGGACTTATCTCCAAGTTTTTTGAACTCCGCAACAACGGGGGAAGTTACATAAAAGAAATAACCGTTTATACACACTATATAAGCATTCTATGAGAAGGTAAATGTATTTAGTTCTTTCTTTCAATATACTTGGAATCACACAAAATACTGACTTTGCCATCGGAGGTCTCTTGGCCAGCTTCCACCCGTCTCCTCTGCTTTTCTTGTTTGTTTTTTCAGAATTCGCCAACAGCTTTTAGATCGTTAGCACCCGAGACTTTTAGCCTACTGATTTCTAAGGAATTATCAGCTACAATTTTTTATTTTAATATCTATGTAAGCTGGTATATATATTATTATATTGACACAACAAATTCACAATATTTTCACAATTATTGACGTGTCAATTTCTTACAATTCGAAATAAAATAATAAAATATGAGACTAACCAATCACAACTAAAAATAAATATTTTGAGAAAATGTTATAACACTTGTTGTGTAGTGCTTTTGGTTTATTCAACTGGCACGGTAGCTATAGTGCCTAAAGTTTTTTTTTTTTTTTTTTTAAAATATTTATGTAAGCTGGTATATATATTGTTATACTGACATAACAAATTTCTCAATATTTTCACAATTATTGACATGTCAATATCTTACAAGTCGAAATAAAATAATAAAATAAGAGACTGTGACCAATCACGACTAAAAATAAATGTCTTGAGAAAATGTTACAACACTTATTGTGTAGTGCTTTTAGTTTATTCTACTAGCATGGTAGCTACAATGCCTAAAGTTTTTTTTTTTTTTTTTTCTTTTCAGTAATCAGTTTGTGTTTTTTTTTTTCTTTTAAATATTTATGTAAGCTGGTCTATATATTGTTATACTGACATAACAAATTTCACAATATTTTCACAATTATTGACTTGTCAATTTCTTATAAGTAGAAATAAAATAATAAAATATGAGACTGTGACTAGCCTCAACTGAAAATAAATGTTTTAAGAAAATGTTACAACACTTATTGTACAGTGCTTTTAGTTTAGTCAATTGGCATGGTAGCTACAGTGCCTAAAGTTTTTTTTTTTTTTTTTTTTTTAGAAATCAACTCGTGTTTTTTTTTTTCTTTTAAATATTTATGTAAACTGGTATATATATTATTATACTAACACAAAAAATTTCACAATATTTTCACAATTATTGACGTGTCAATTTCTTACAAGTCGAAATAAAATAATAAAATATAAGAATGTAACCAACTACAACTAAAAATAAATGTTTTAAGAAAATGTTACAACACTTATTGTGTAGTGTTTTTGATTTATTCAACTGGCATGGTAGATATAGTGCCTAAAGTTTTTGTTTTTTTTTTTTTTTTTAAAAAAATATTTATGTAAGTAGGTTTATATATTGTTATACTGACACAACAAATATCACAACATATTCACAATTATTGACGTGTTAATTTCTTACAAGTCGAAATAAAATAATAAAATATAAGACTGTGACCAATCACAAGTAAAAATAAATGTTTTGAGAAAATGTTACAACTCTTATTGTTATCACAATATTTTCATAATTGTTGAGATCTCAGTTTCTTATACATCAAATAAAAAAATGCTAAGTCCACAACATTTTAACATTAATTTATACAGTGCTTAAAGTTTTTTTTTTTTTTTTTTTTTTTTTTCTAGTTATTGGTTTTTGTTTTTTTTTTTTTCTTTTAAATATTTATGTAAGCTGACATATCTATGAACTATATAGAAAGAGCCAAAGGCTCATGAATAGTGTTTGATAAGTGTAAACTCGTCAGTGATGTTCGTCGGACGGAGATGATTCTTCGACCTATAGAGATGGTCACCAGTGTGGTGCCTGCCACAACGCCTCCGATGCTAAAGTTAGAATATGAAACTCTCTTTCTAAGAAAAGCAATATAAAATGAACAGAAAAGCAAATAAACAATCTCCTTTCTTACTTGTCTCTCTTCTCCTTCGTGGAGGTGTACGGGTTTTATATATGTTTTCATTGTCCCTAGCCGTTGGAGGAGTTATGGAGGTCTTAATGCTCCATTAGGTAACGTTTTGGGGCTGTGTAATGAGGCATCAATGTCTCCAAATGGTTCGTACAGTTGGAAGTGTAACCGTTTAGTTGACTGCATTAAATGGACTAGGTGTCCTCGTCAGTATCGCTGCCTTCTACGTTGTCCATCCTGAGGGTGTTCTCGTCCGTATCGAAGGCCTCATCCTCATAGGACAGGCTTGATGGTTTCGTCAGTACTTGTTTACCTCGTCATCTGCCCCCTGATTTTGTGTTCGTCGTTTTAATGACGATCATAGAATACGAAGGGTTATAGGTTGTAAATGACTCTTGGGGTTCAGTTCCGTATTAAGTGCGAAGCGGCGGCGCTTCACAGATCGTGGCCTACGTGGCGCGCGCTGATTGGTGCAATTAATGCCCAAGGTAATGAGACTATTGGGTTTCCCGCCGACATTTCCGTTTTTCGAGCTTTTCTTTTTAACTTCCTTCTCTTCTCATTTTTCTCCTTTACTTTTCAGCCATTACTCTTCTTCTAACTTTCTTTTGTTACTTTTCTCTGAGTTGATACATTGGTCAAGCAAAGCTTTCTCACTCCGCCATTGATTAAGGTATGCTTCTCTTTCCCTCCCATTTCTCTTTCCTTGTTTTTGCTTGCAGTACTGTTCCTGATTTTGTTTTTTCTGCTTCTTTTTGTTTTTGGTTTTCCTGCGATTCAGTTGGTTTTTCTTTTTCTTTTTCTTTTCTGTGTTTTGGTTGGGTTTTCATGGTTGGTAGTTCTGAGGTTAGAATTGTTTGTCCCTCAGTTTCTTTCCTCTTTGTGCGTTTAGGAGGGGCTTTAGGCACTTTCTCTGATTTTGGGAATTTTGTTTTTGAAGGTAGTGGCCTTAGGGTGGTATTGACTGAATTGTTGCCTTTAATTAGGCAAACAGTTGATTGGTTCGAGGGTCAGGTGAGGAGGGAGAACATTATGTCCGAGGTTCGATCTAGTGATCTCAAGACTGGGTTATCGTCCAGCGGCAATCCAGTGGAGGGAGATACAGCTGTTTCTTCTCCCCGGGTCGTTAGGGCTTTCTATGCCCTTGAAGAGGTTTGTGGTCTGGATGCAGAGACGGTGAGTAGGTTTAGGGATAGGTTTCAGTTTCCAGAGAGAGTTTGTGTTCGTCGTCCTAATGACGAGGACAGGGCCTGTCATTTCTTCCCGGGTGAGGTGTGCTTTTATGAGGCTGCCTTTACCTGTGGACTTAGATTCCCCGTCCACCCTTTCTTCATGGAGCTCCTGAGCTATTTTGGGATCGCCCCTGGGCAGTTAATGCCTAATTCATGGAGAATAGTAGTCAACTGTATGGAGATATGGTTGGCTGCTAATGGGGATATGATTAAGGTGGGTGAACTCGTCCACCTTTATCGTCTAAAAGAATCGAAAGAGTACGGATATTATGAGCTAGTTCCTTGGGAAGGAAGGGCCAAGATTATTAGAGGGCTGCCTTCGTCCTTCAGGTATTGGAAGTCGAGATTTTTCTTTGTGTTCGGGGATGACTTTGAGACTCCCTCTAGTTAGGAATGGGGTGAGATTCCAAGATTGCTTCGTCGGTGGGCAACCCCGACCTTAGGTGCATCAGTTTCCCTCCTCGTCGTTTTAGCTCTGTGGTATTCATTTGCTTGTGGTCGTCACAACCTTTTTGTTATCCTCCTTTTTTGCAATGAAAAGACAGCCTAAGCTTAAGAACAGGTACAAGGAGCGCGTTGAGTAGGCAATTGAATACGCTCAGACAATTGAAAACTGGGATGACTTGGTAGACCCGAGGACGTTAGCCTTTTACAACCTTGGTCCAGATCCTTCCCCTTTTGTTCTGCGTAACACTGAAATCGAAGGAAAGAAGAGTAAGTGTTGAGTTCGTCAGTGCCGGGTTTTTTTTTTTTTTTTTTTTTTTTTTTTTTTTTTTTTTTTTTATGTTGCTCTCTTCTCTGGCAGAGATGACAACGAAGTTTAACAAGGACCTCTACGCCAAGATGAGATCGAAAAAAGACGAGCCGCTGTCCAATATCGGCAAGAAAATGGTGCGTGTTATCGGGAGGGGCGCCCCGTTGCTCCAACTACTTCCGTCCACCCGATCGTCTCCATGGGGGAGACGACGAGGACAGCTTCTCCAACCGTATCGCTGGAAGAGATAGGTGGCACTCTTGTCTCGAAAAGGCCACGTCTCTTCGAAAAAGGGAAAGAGAAAGAGAAGGCTGACTCTCGTCCATCTACCATATGGAATGACGAGAAAATGGCGGTGGATCGAGCCCATGAATTAGTGACTGCTGCCGACTTAAAGGCCTTATCTGGTGTCCCCCTCAGTGGGGTAGCTGCTGGCCACGTCCATAAAATCATCCAGGTACTTCTTCCTCGATTTTTTTTTTGGAACAATTCTAACTCTCTTGCAGGTACTGGGGGAGAGTTTTCATCTTTCCTCTGAGTACCTTACCCAGGAGGCTAAGGTGGCATCCCTAACTTCTAGGGTGGAGGCATTGGAGGCAGAAAATTTGGGCTTGAAGAAGGATCTCATTGAGTCAATGGGCACAGCGAATACCCTGAGAGAGAAGGCAAAGAAACTTACAGACGATCTTAGGGTGGAGCGTCAGCTGAACATCGAGAAGGATGAGCAAATTGTGGCAGCCAAAGAGAGCCTTAAGACAATTGCTGCTAGATCAGTGGCAGCCTTCCAGACCACTGACGAGTACAACACTGTGCTCTTCAGTTGGTATTTTAAGGGTTTTGAGCTTCTAAGGAGATACCTCGTCAAACACCCTTCCGAAGTAAACATGGAGGCGCTTGATCTGGAAGAGGTGGATCAAGAAATGGCAGCTGACGAGGCTGTCCAAACGTCTGCCACTGAGATTGAGGCTCCAGCTGACGCTCCTGATGACGCTGCTCATATCGAGGATGCCCCTGCTGACGACGCGGCTAGACGAGTTTGATACTTAGCAGAGAAAATTCCTTTGAAAAATTTCTTTCTTTTTGTGGTGCCCGTCATGTTTTGGGCTTTTTTCTTTTTCTTTTTTGTAAATCTATTTGCCAAACAATCTTATTTATTTTGAGGACAATATCTTTAGCCCAGCGTTTATGGGCTTTTAGTTGTAGAAACAATTGGCCTACTAGCCTCTGGCCTTTAATTTTATTTCTTACTTGTATTCGTGATTGCCCGTCCCTCTTCTTTTTTGTTTGATGCATGTTTGTAACTTGTCTCCACCTAGACGGGCTTTTTATCACTTAGCCATTTCTGGCTTTTTAGTGATCTTCGTCGGTAACTTATTTCCGTCTAGGTGGAATCCCGTTACGTAGCTGTTTTTAGGTTTTTAATCACTAAGTTATCTTTGTCAGTAACTTACATCCGTCTAGGCGGAATCTTGTCACTTAGCCTTTTTTGGCTTTTTAATCACTAAGTGATATTCGTCAGTAACTTACATTCGTCTAGGTGGAATCTTGTTACTTGGCCATTTTTTTTTTGGCTTTTTAATCACCAAGTGATCTTCGTCAGTAACTTACATCCGTCTAGGCGGAATCTTGTTACTTGGCCATATTTTTGGCTTTAATCACCAAGTGATCTTCGTCAGTAACTTACATCCGCCTAGGCGGAATCTTGTTACTTGGCCATATTTTTGGCTTTAATCACCAAGTGATCTTTGTCAGTAACTTACATCCGTTTAGGCGGAATCTTGTTACTTGGCCATTTTTGGCTTTCGTTAGTTTCTCCGAGCATGTTTATACACAAATATTGGCTGAATAATTTATTTATTGATCGTAAATGACGGACACGTCTTTCCATTACATCTATTGATGGTATTTCTTCAAGTGTCCAATGTTCCATGGTCTTGGGAGCCTTTGTCCGTCTAAGGTCTCCAGGTGGTAGCTGCCTTGTCTGGAGTAGTGAACGACTTTGTATGGCCCCTCCCACGTGGGGCCAAGCTTTCCTTGAGCTGGGTCTTTGGTTGCCTGGGTTACTTTGCGTAGGACGAGGTCCCCTATGTTGAGTCTTCTGAGCTTCACCCTCCTGTTGTAGTAGTTTGTCATCTTTCTCTGGTATTCCGTCATCTTGCTGAAGGCTTTGTCTCGAACTTCGTCAAGGCAGTCTAGGTCAACTCGCAGTAGGTTGTCATTTTCTTCTTCATTAAACGCTTCTCTCCTGGTGCTAGTTATTTCCACTTCGACAGGGATCACTGCTTCAGTACTGTAGGTGAGTCTGAAGGGGGTTTCTCTCGTTGGGGTTCTAGCCGTGGTTCTGTAGGCCCACAAGAAGTTGGGCAGTTCTTCTGGCCAGGCTCCTTTTGCGTCATCCAGTTTGGTCTTTATGATCTTGAGCAACGTGCGGTTCGTCACTTCCGTTTGTCCATTCGCCTGTGGGTGGCCTGGTGACGAGAACTGGTTCTTGATGCCCAAGCCCGAGCAGAAGTCCCTGAAACTCTGGCTATCGAACCGTCGTTCGTTATCCGATATGATCGTCCATGGGATCCCGAACCTGCAAACTATATTCCTCCATACGAACCCCTGGATTCTGGCCTCGGTGATGGTTGCCAGTGCCTCTGCTTCAACCCATTTAGTGAAATAGTCAATAGCAACTAGTAAGAATTTTACCTGACCTTTACCCTGAGGCAGTGGGCCGACGATGTCGATTCCCCATTACAAGAACGGCCATGGAGATGTTATCGTCATTAGCTTTTTTGATGGTAGCTTTTGAACGTTCCCGAACCTTTGACATTTATCACATTTCTTGACGAATCTTGCTGCGTCATCTTGCATGGTTGGCCAGAAGTAACCTGCTCGCACAATTTTTCTTACCAGGGATTTTGGGCCTGCATGATCTTCGCAGATCCCTTCATGAACCTCTCTCAGGACGTATTCGGCCTCTCCTTCATCCACACACCTCAAGTAAGGCATTGAGAAGCCTCTTTTGTACAAGGCATCATTGAGAATTGTGAATCTGGCGGATCTCTTCTTTATCTTCCTAGCTTCGTCTGCGTTTTGGGGTAGGTGGCCATCCTGGAGGAAGGACATGATGGGCGTCATCCAGTTACTTGTGCCCTCGACTGCGAATGTTGAAATTTCTTCTATGCTAGGGTTTCTCTGTATCTCCATCATCAAGTCTGCCCTTGGTTCTGTCTCTTCTGACGAAACTATCTTTGAAACTTCGTCTGCAGCCATATTCCGGCTTCTCGAAATTCGGATGAACTCCACTTTTTCGAACTCTTGAATCAAGTGTTTCATCAACCTGAGGTATTTCTGCATTCTTTCTTCTTTTGCTTCGTACTCTCCTCTGACCTGCCCAATTATTAGCTTTGAGTCATTCCGGACTAGCAGGTTCCTAGCCCCAAGCTCTCTTCCGAGCCTTAAACCTGTCAGAATTCCTTTGAACTCAGCTTCGTTATTGGTGGCTGGAAATCTTAGTTGCACTCCGTACTTCAATAGCTCACCCTCAGGAGTGGTTATGACGACCCCTACTCCTTCTCTTTTTTAGGCTGACGAGCCATCGGTCTGCACCATCCATGTCTCGTCCTTGATGGCAGGGCTCGGCTCGTTTGGATAGGTAAACTCGACGATGAAGTCAGCTAGAGCTTGTGCTTTGATGGCCGTCCTGGGATGGTACTCCACGTCGAATTGGCTGAGTTCGATTGCCCACTGGACCATCCTTCCGGCTGCTTCGGGTCTATTCATAGACTTCTTGATGGGTTGGTCCGTCATTACCAATATTGGGTTTGCCTGGAAGTATTGCCTGAGCTTGCGCGAGGCTATTATCAATGCAAACGTGATTTTCTCGATCTTTGGGTACCTGAATTCAGCTCCTTGGAAGGCTTGACTGACATAGTAGACTATGAGCTGTTTCCTATTTTCTTCTCGTATCAAGGCGGCACTGACGGCTGTAGAGGAAACTGCCAGGTATAAATACAGGTTTTCACCTTCTTTGGACGGGCTCAGGAGTGGTGGATTGCTAAGATAACGCTTGAGCTCTTGGAAGGCCGCTTCACATTCGTCGGTCCATTCAAAGGCTTGCTTCAGGGTCTTAAAGAATGGTAAGCATTTGTCCGTTGCTCTAGACACGAATCTGTTAAGTGCTGCAATCCAGCCCGTGAGCTTCTGGACTTCCTTGACGGACTTAGGCGATGCCATATTGAGTATGGCCTGCACCTTCTCAGGATTTGCTTCTATTCCTCTCTGAGACACCATGAATCCGATGAATTTTCCGGAGGCGACACCAAAGACACACTTACCAGGGTTTAGCTTCATTTGGTATTGCTTGAGGGTGTCGAATGTCTCCTTAAGGTCGTCCAGATGCGCGAGTTCTTCCTTGCTCTTGACGAGCATATCGTCGACGTACACTTCCATATTCCTGCCTATCTGTTTGACAAACATTCTGTTCACTAGCCTTTGATAAGTTGCTCCTGCATTCTTCAGACCAAAGGGCATTACCTTATAGCAGTAGAGCCCCTGACTGGGGATGAAGGCGGTTTTATCCTAATCCTCGTCAGCCATTTTTATCTGGTTGTACCCTGAGAATGCATCCATGAATGTTAACAGCTTGTGCCCGGCCGTAGAGTCTACTAGCTGGTCTATCCTGGGGAGAGGGAAACTGTCCTTTGGGTAGGCCTTGTTCAGGTCTGTAAAGTCCATGTACATTCTCCATTTTTCATTCGCTTTCTTTACCAGGACGACGTTGGCCAGCCAGTCTGGATAGTACACCTCCCTGATAAAGCCTGTAGTCAAGAGTTTGCTTACCTCGTCAGCAATCGCTTGGTCCCTTTTTGGCGCAAAGGTTCTACGTCTCTGCTTGATGGGTCTCTTCTCTGGGTCTACATTCAACCTGTGTTGAATAACTTCTGGAGATATGCCTGGCATGTCGTTATAGCTCCAGGCAAAGACATCCAAGTTCTCCCTGAGAAATTGAATGAGCCTCGTTCTCATTTCAGGGCTTAACGTCGTCCCTATTCTGGTTGTTTTCGTCATTTCCCCTTCGATCAACTCCACCACTTCTAGTGCTTCCACCTTTTCTTCCTCTTTTTCTTCTACTATCCACGTGTGGTTATCCTTAGCTGCTAAAATAGCTTGATAACATTCTCGAGTTAGAACTTGGTCTCCTTTGACTTCACCAACACCATCTTCCGTTGGAAATTTCATCTTCAAGCAATAGGTGGATGTGGACGCCTTCCACTTGTTGAGTGCTGGCCTTCCGATGATGACATTATAGGATGAGGGACTATCTACTACCAGAAAGTCTATCTGACGAGTTAACTGTTTTGGGTCCGTCCCCACTGTTACTGTCAACGTCACTATGCCTCTGGGATACACTCTGTCACTGCTGAAACTAACAAGTGGAGAATCGAACGGACGAAGTCTCTTGGGATCCAGCTTTAATTGTTGGAATGCGGAAAAGTAAATGATATCGGCAGAGCTACTATTGTCCACGAGGACCCTTTTAGTGTTGAACCCCTCTATGGTGAGCTTTATGACCAAGAGGTCATTGTGAGGCTGTTTTACTCCTCTGGAGTCACTCTCATTGAAGGTCATATCCTAATCAGTTCGTCTCTGCTTCGGCAGGGGTGTCATATGGGCGCTATTCACTTGTCGTTGATGTGTTTTCTTGAGTGACTTGAATGAGCCCCCAGTGACAGGCCCCCCTGCGATCGTCTGTATCTCCCCGATCACATTTTGAGGAGGTTGCGATTGACGGCTGTCGTTCTTGGATGAAGACCCATGTTGGCCCTTGTTTTCATCTCGAAATTTATTGTGTTCCCCCTTTTTCAAGAATTTCTGTAGTTTCCCCCTTCGTATCAATTCTTCTATCTGTTCTTTGAGATCCCTACAATCTTCTGTGTAATGGCCATGATCTTTATGAAATCGACAGCACTTACTTTTGTCACAGACGTTAGGAGATGAGTGCAGTGGTCGTGGCCATTTAAGGTAGTGCTCGTCTTTGATCTGCGTTAAAATTTTGTCAACAGGCATAACGAGAGGGGTGAATTTTACCGTTCGCAGATTTTTCTCATCTTTCCTTCTGACTCCGTCATTGACTCGACGATCTGGTCAGTCTCACTTTTGCCCTCTATTATCGTCTTCTTTTCTTCCTTTGTCCCTTGGTCTGTCCCCGTCCTTAATAGCGGCCAACGCGTCCTCAGCATTCATGTACTTCTACGCCTTGAGGAGCATTTCAGCCATCGTCTTTGGGGGATTCTTCGCGAGTGAGCTGACGAGATCTCTGGACCTCAACCCGGCCTTGAAGGTCGTCAGCTGCACCATATCGTCGGCTTCGTCTACCTCCAGCGTTTCCCTCGTGAAACGTTTTACATATGACCTCAGGGTTTCTCTTTCCCCTTGCCAGATGGTAAGCAAATGGTCAACGGTCCTCTTTGGTCGTTGTCCCCCAATAAAATGACGAAGGAAGGCGTTGGTCAACTGCTCGAACGTATTGATAGACGATGTTGGCAGCTTTGTAAACCATTCTCGGGCAGCTCCCTTGAGTGTAGTTGGGAAGGAACGACACAATATTTCGTCTAGGGGCTGTTGAAGTCCCAGGGTCGTCTTGAAAGTGTTTAGGTGGTCTTGAGGGTCCTTTAATCCATCGAAGGGCTCGAGCTAAGGTAACCGAAATTTTGACGGCACTGGGCAGTTGAGGACCGCTGTTGTGAATGGTGAATCCGTCGCCCGGACCATCCGATCTACGCTCCGCTCTGTTTTTTCTTTGATGGCATTCCTTAGTTCGTCCATCTCCCTCCTCATCTCCCGAAGAATATCTGAATTTTGCTCGGTGGGAGTGTTTGGCCTTCGATGGTCACTTCTTCTGTTGCTATCTCCCTCATCCTCCTGATTTCCCTTCGAACGATTTTCCTCCTGCTGAAGCCGTAGCCTTATTTCTTGGTTTTGCCTGGTCAGTTCTTCAACTGTGGCTGCAAGGGCTTGAACTTGCTGAGCTAGGGCTGCAGAATCTTGATTAAACTCCATCCTAGAAAGAATAAGAATAAGGAACCACTATTTCGAGTTTGAACAAGAAAATGTCGTTCCCACAGACAGCGCCAAACTGATAAGTGTGAACTCATCAGTGATGTTCGTCGAACGGAGATGATTCTTCGACCTATAGGGATGGTCACCGGTGTGGTGCCTGCCACAATGCCTCCGATGCCAAAGTTAGAATATGAAACTCTCTTTCTAAGAAAAGCAATATAAAATGAACAGAAAAGCAAATAAACAATCTCCTTTCTTACCTGTCTCTCTTCTCCTTCGTGGAGGTGTACGGGTTTTATATATGTTTTCATTGTCCCTAGCCGTTGGAGGAGTTATGGAGGTCTTAATGCTCCATTGGGTAACATTTTGGGGCTGTGTAATGAGGCATCAATGTCTCCAAACGGTTCGTACAGTTGGAAGTGTAACCGTTTAGTTGACTGCATTAAATGGACTGGGTGTCCTCGTCAGTATTGCTGCCTTCTACGTTGTCCATCTTGAGGGTGTTCTCGTCCGTATCGAAGGCCTCGTCCTCATAGGACAGGCTTGATGGTTTCGTTAGTACTTGTTTCCTCGTCAGTGTTTTTTTGGTTTATTCAATTAGTGAGGTGCACTTTCTCTTTTCTTTTTTTCCCCCTTCAAGTATGCCAGTTAGTTTGAGCTTTGTTTTTGTTTTTTTTTGTTTTTTTTTTTTTAAGATCTTTATATGTTGACTTTGTACTTGCAATGCAAGTTTACATTATAAATACACAAAATGGGTAATATTATACACATTTGCACAAAAAATGGTAAAATTATACAAAGTTTGTAAATGTGCACAAAATTTGCCAATTTTTTTGTGTCTACAATATAAATTTACATTGTAACTAAGTACAGTGTATACATAGAGATATTTTGAAAATGTTGTAACGCATGTGTCAATTCCTTATGGGTCAAAATAAAATAAAATAAAATAATGAAATATTATATTGAGATCTAGCACAACTAAAAATGTCGTGACATTTTGTTGTTATTACAATATACTCACAACTATTGAGGTGTAATTTATAAGTCAAAATAAAATAATAAAATATTGGACTGAGATCTGTCACGGTCTTATACGATTGAGATTAACTTTTATGACATAACTATCAAAATTCTTAAAATTAATGTCTCTTTTGATTAATGTAAATCTCTATGTATTTTAAAAATCAAATGATTTATATTTTTATTTTGTGATACAAATAAAATCTAAAATTGATCCTAATTACTACTTTTTTTTCCATGGCTAGCACGTTGCCTTGACTAGTATATATATAAAGTTTGAAAGTTGGTGGTTGTTTTAATTTTACACAGTAATTTTTTTGAAATTAGAATAAACACTTAGTCCTGGTACAAAGTTTCTGGCCAAAATGGTCAAATGCTATTTTTGTACAAAAAAAAAAAAAAAGGCGTTTTGCCTGTTTCTCAAACTAATTAAGGAAATGTCCTTATTTTGTAACTCGATTTTCTAAAAATCAAGTTTTAGAAAAAAAAATTCTGAAGCCCTATAGTAGCGTTTTGGAACTTGTGCTCCATAAGCTCGAGTTATAAGAAATTTTTATTTATTTATTTATTTTTACCTATAACTCAAGTTCATGGAGCTCGAGTTCCAAAATGCCACTATAGATCCTTAAAACGTCACTATAAGCTCCTTAAAAACGCCACTATAGGGCTTAACTTGATTTTGAGAAAATTGAGTTTTAAAACAGAGGCATTTCCTTAATTAGATTAGGAAATAAGGCAAAATGCTGGATTGTTTGCGTGAAAAGGGAATTTGCCCATTTTGGCCCAAAGTTTCTACAACTAGTAGGAGTTGGCAAAGTTGAATCCTCCACCAAGTTGGTGGCTATTTCAACTTTCAAGTTTCAACTTGGGCTATCCACGGGTTGGTCAGATTGGGTTTGGGCTCACCCCGCATCTGACCCAACTTGATCGAATGGAACAACCCTCAACACGCCGCCAATCGAGAGGATGATCAGATTGGGTAGAATGGAGCTTCAACAAATGGTGGGCAAATTGGTTATAGTTGAAGATTTGGAAAATGACAAGAATTTAGCATGAAAAAGGTGAAAAGTAGCCGAAATCCAACATGATCTCGATTTCACTGGATCTAGTCAAGATCTTCCCGAAAATATCCCAAATCTCGTTGGAAAAACCTATGGAGTTGGTTGGTTCAAGTTACTCGGATTAGAAAAAGTTGTGGATTGGAATATTTGTGAACAACTTTTTTACGATCGGTATCAAGAAATGACTACCAGTACATACAGATCTTATCTACAAAATAATAATAATAATAATAATTAAATATATATATATATATATATATTTATTTATATCTATATAGATCAGCCTTATGTAAATAGCAGGAAAGTTGTGTCAGATTTAAATTAATAATTTAATTAATTCCATTTGCAAAAGAAAAAAAAAAGAAAAAAAAAACAACAACAACAACAACAACAACAAAAAAACGTTACGTAGATATTATTATTATTAACAAGGTAATGGTAGTTTATACTTTATATACGCAATCAAAGGTTTATGTTTAGTGTGTATTGATTATTACATAATAATCAATAGCAAAAAAACCTAGAATAAACAGATCTGCGAGTTGAAAGAGAGAGTGAGAGAATTGAGATCTGACTGTCCATCTCAACGATGGGGTTCGCCATCTTGATCTTCTCAAATGCCATTTTTTTGAAGAGAGAACGAGAGTGAGTGAGAGAGACAAAGAGGGGTTGGTGTTGTACAATAATGTTAGAAGGCGAGACGAGCACTCGCGGAGGACTCTTTTTTTTTTTTTTTTTTTTGTTGATAGGTAACAGAAAATTTTTATGAAACAGAAGAAAACATTACATCATGATAGAGAGCTTGTTGCAAAAAACAAGGATTCTCTTCCACCCAAACCATAAAGTCTACAATATTAATAACATGTTTTGCCAATATATGGGCAGGTCTATTTCCTTGTCTACATACATGAGAGAACTCCACTTTCCTAACATCATTACAAGAGCTTTGAATCCCATAAATAATAGACATCACTGAAACTGATGGAGGTGATAGACCTTGAAGTGCACAAACTACATTAAGAGAATCCCCTTCCAAAATAAACTCCTATAATCCTACATCTTTTGCAGAATGCAGACCAGATTTAAATGCCTCGGCTTCCACCTCTAATGGACCCAAAGAAGCATGAAATTTTTTGCACATTACAGCCACAACAAGACCATGAGCATCACGTATGATGACTCCCACCCCTGATTCATTTCTTTCCTTGAAGACAGCCCCATCAACATTCATCTTATACAACTGGTTTGAAGGAGGCAGCCAAGTACATTGTAGTCCAAATTCGGATTGCACAAGTGTCGTAGTAGTAATGGCCTCATTTGCATCCTGAAATTGTAGAAGCCAGAGTGATGCATCATGACATAATTCCAATTCACCAAGCCGCTTACCTCCATTGTGAATTTCATTTCTATTACCCCACAACCTCCAAGCAATCGTCCCCATCAAAGCAACCATACTATCATGACATTGATCAACCATCATCATTTTCCATGCTAGCTCCATGAAAGTGTTGAACTGACCTGCATAATTTGGATTAAGAAACCTAGAACAATGCCATACCTGTTTAGCTCTCGGACATGACCAAAAGAAATGGCCTGATGTTTCGGCCTCCAGCATTCATTCTTCACAAAAGTCTTCAGATAATACCTTTCTTCGCATAAGATTGGCATTAGTTGGAAGAATATCTCGACAAGCACGTCACAAAAAATGTTTAACCTTATGAGGAATTGGTAGCCACCATAATTTCTTCCAAAAACAGCGTAAGTTGCTGTCATTCGAAAAAGATGCATCTCCAGAAATACCATAACTTTCCATAGCCAATTTATAAGCACTTCGAATGGTGAATAAGCCATTAGAAGTCCCTGTCCAAATTTGCTTATCGAATGGAAGTGAGTTACTAAGGGGATGCGACGAATTTCCTCCACTTCAAACGGTAGAAATAATTGTTGCAACAAATGAAGATTCCAACACCTATTCACCATATCAATTAGCTTTGAAACTCGTAGGTCCACAGGAGCATTAAGCCTAGGAGAAACAACTTTATAAGTTGAAGAATTTGGCAACCATTTGTCCTTCCATACCTGCACCTTGAATTCGTTTCCAATCTGCCATCTCAGACCATCTTGCACAAGCTTTTGAGCAGCCATAAGACTTCTCCAAACATATGATTGATTAGCACCAAGTGAAGCTTCTACAAAATCACAATTAGGAAAATATTTTGCTTTAAAGACATGATAAACAAGAGAATTATGACCCATTTGCATCCTCCACCCTTGCTTGGCTAATAAAGCCAAATTGAAAGGTTTCAGTTGCTTAAAGCCCATTCCTCCATTTACCTTAAGCATGCAAAGTTTATCCCAACTCATCCAATTAAGTTTTCTTTCATCCTGTTTTTGACCCCACCAAAAGTTACAAATCATGCTCGTCAATTCCTCACTCATAGTATAAGTTGGTATCGCCTAAGCCACCGCCTTAATTAAAATTTCCTTACCCGCCTTAGAAAGCAATTTTTCCTTCCATCCAGCTAACCTCTTCGCAAGTTTTTCCTTGATGTCATTGAAAGTTTTTCCTTCTTGTTTTTGTTGTGTATTTCTGATTAGACAAGTGTATATATATATATATATATATATTATAGCAGATTAGACAAGTATATATTATTTGCCTATCAAATAAAAAAAAAAAAAAAAAAAAACTAAGTATATATATTATTTCACTTTTTTACCCATCTATTCCTTCTTTATTACTCATTGCCATTCTATTCTCCATCTAATTATGTATGCTTTTTTTCTTCCTTCCAAATAATACGATGCTATTTTGTTTCCTATCATTTAGGAGTCTTTTCATCTTAGGTCATATTTTTGTGAGAGGTGGTATATTCACAAAATTTTCATAACATTTTCACAATAAATCATATGTGGCAAGTAGTTGTTGATTTTAATTTGAATCCACAACATAAAATTACTTTTTTACCCACCCATAACAACCAATAACAACCTACCACTTAGGATTTGTTGTAAAAAAGTTGTGGACGTAGCATTTCTTTATTTTTTGTAAGTTTTGTTTTTGTCCTTCCATTTTTTAGCTTTTATTTTTTTTAGAAACAAACATGCACACATAAGAAATAGGGAACGAGATGAGACTAACTTAAGGCTGACATGACACACCTAAAAATGACATGTCTAACAAAATAATTTAATTGGTATTATAAAAAAAACCCACATCGGCACATTAAGGATAAAAGATCCATGTCAAAGAAAATAAATCAAACAAAAAAATATATACTCATTCCTCAATTAATTTAAAAAATATATACTCAACTTTCCATTTCTTTTATTTTCTTTCACTTTTTTAGAGGTTGTTTGGTTGGCCCATTTCCGTAACTCAATTCTCTGTTTTCATAACTCAATTCTCAAAAATGGTGGGACCTATAGCAAAAAGTCTGTTTGCCTACACCAATTCTCTGTTTCCATAACCCTGTTTCCATCTCTCAATTCTTTGATTTTTGAGTTATGAGTTATGGAAACTGAAAACACATTTTGGTTGTTTTCAGTTTCCATAACTCATAACTTAATGGCATTTTTGAAATTAAACACACATGTGGGACCCACTAATCATAACTCAGCTGCACCTTTTGACCAAAACAACTCTTCCTTTTTTTTTTTTTTTTTTTTTTTTCCCTTTCTTCTCTTGGGTTCGGTCTCCCCGTGTTCTTCCTCTTTTTTTTTTCCCCCTTTCTTTTCCTAGGTTCGGTCTCCCTTGATCTTCCCTGTTCTTCTTTTTTTTTTTTTCTCTTGGGTTCGGTCTCCCTTGTTCTTCATTTTTTTTTTCCTTTCTTCTCCTAGGTTCGGTCTCGCCGATGTTCTTCCTTTTTTTTTTCCTTCTCTCGGGTTCGGTCTCCCCCCCGGTGTTCTTCCTTTTTCTTTTCTTTTTTTTTTCTTCTTCTTCTTCTTCTTCTTCTTCTTTCATTGGGTTCAGTGACCTGGGTTTCTTCTTTTTTTTTTTTTTTTTTTTTTTCCTTTTTTTTTCCTTTCTTCTTTCACTAGTTTGGGTTTGTGGGTACTTAAAAAAAAAAAAAAGAAAGAAAGAAAAAAGCATGCACCAGTGACAGGTATGGGGCCCACAAACAATGTGAAAAATATTGAGTGATGGAAATTGAGTGATGATGCCAAACAACCTTGGTATTTTAGAGTGATGAGTGATGAGTGATGGAAATTGAGTGATGAAAAAAATGGTGCCAAACAGCCTCTTAGCAACCGAACACAAAAAAAAAAAAAAAACACACACACACTCAGTCAACCCAACTAAACATCATATTCGCTAAGAGAGAGAGGGAGAAAGACAGAGAATTTATTGGTCTAAAGAGAAAAAGAGTGCAAGAATATCTCAAGAGTCATTAACCTAATGACGCTTTTATGTTTTACCCAAACCCATGGTACCGCCATCAGGAAAATTGCCACAACCTTACACCATTGACACGATGTGGTATCTCATATACCAACTATATGTAGCATCCTTTTTCACATTGTGTGGGTCATAGAGGTGGATGGATTCCGCACAATATAAGAGAGGTGTTGTACATAGCTGATACATAAGATTAGAGCAAATCCTATGGCAATTAGAGACTCCAAAATTGCACCAAGACCAAAACTCATTCAAAGAAAGAAAGTACCTTTTCCTCTTCCCTAATATCCATCCGATTACTTCCATTAGATTAGGTTAACAGGTAGGTTCATCCATTTGTACATCAATCTTGTTGGTCCTACTTCCCTTTCATTTCTTTCCATTCTTCATCACTTCAAAATTGTTTTCTCTCTTTTTTTTTTTTTTTTTTTTTTTTCTTCATTGTCACTTGCTTCTTTTTCTTTTTTTCTTATTGTCCATGTGCTTTCAATATTATCACAATCTTTAAAAAAACATTTTCTTATATATATATATATATATATATATATTTATTTATTTATTTATTTATTTATTTGTGTGTGTTTCGGATTTGGACATTTGGAATAGAAAACAAAATTTTATTTAGAAGATTTTAGATAAGAAATGACAGCATTAAATGGAGATTATGCTTCGTGGAAGGTTTTATGAGTTTATAATTCACAATTGGTTATCTTATGTATTGAATTTTGATTTCGTTGTTGTACTTGTAAGTAAAGAAACCACACTCATTCACAATGAATTTTGATTTCATTGTGTTCTTATGTATTGAAGTATAATGGTGTACTTGGCTTTTCATGCTCATCTCTACAATATTTTGTTACTATTTTTTTTTTTTTTTTTTTAAATTTCATTGAGATAATGCACTTCGAATCAATTAAGTTTATTCTGAATCAAAGCACTTGAACCTAGTTCATTCAGGAAATTACTTGGAATCAATTCAATTTAATTTGAATCAATGGCTATAGTGACAACTTAGGCTCAATAATTCAATTTAGTCATTCTGGGACTTAGTCATTTGATATTTTTTATTATTATCATTGTTAACTCATGCATTTCTCAAAAATTCCTCTTAAGTAAGGAATTTACGAACCCCCAACTCCAATCTTTAAAGTTAGAGTTTTTACTTTGAGCTAGTAATACTATTTTAATTTTCCCTTCGCTAAACTTGCAAACATTAATAAGAGACCAAGGTTAATTAAAAATTAGTTTATATTTAAACAGGTATTCAATTATGTGTATAGTGGGCATAACCATAATATACTAAATAAGAGGACGATAAATTTGATACAACAATATGTTTACGAAGGAAAATTGTGATGGAAAAAACCCTTTGGGGGTTTATTGACCACTACCCAATAGAAGAATTCACTAAGGTAAAATAGAAGTTTAAAATAAAAGAATATACCCAAGCAAGAATGAAAACAACTAGGAGTTAGCACATAGGGTAAACTTGGAGTTAGCACAAGATCAAAATGCCATTTTTTTTTTTCATTCATTAAAATATCAACTATCTCTAAAAGGAGACAATAGGTTGCTTATATAGGGAAAACTAAACCCTAGTTCTAATTGGCATAGGAAACTTTAATTGCCTTATTACAAAAATAACCTTGCTTTCAAATATTAAAATCCTAATAGCCTAATAAACTACTAGGACCTAAAATATAAAAATACAATTGAGTTGAAAACATAATATACTAAATAAAAATCTTCTTGTGTCTCTCGCATCATTCTCTTTTGGTTGGAGAAAACTCGACCTCAAGTTTTAAAGAGTTAAAGGATTAGGATGTTGACAAGTAACACTTGCTTCAAGTCTATAATCAACTTAGGGAGCACAAAGAAAAGAAAAAAGTTGCATTCCACCACGTCAAACTCTTCTAGAATCATAAGTGTCAATATGTGGAATCAGCACAATCTCATTTTGAACCATTGTAAACATTATGTCATCAATCTTTTCAACTTCACCAAGTTGTAGATCTTCAGGCACTATGAAGAGTTGATCAGTAGCACATTCAACAACTTCAACTTTCACATAATTTGCATCCTCTAAGATTTAATTTTTGTGTGGAATCTTCTCTTTATCTTGTTGCTCTTTAGTAGGATCATCCTATTGCACACATGTTAAAGCAACACTTGGTGCTTGTTCTTCATTATCAACATTAGATTCTAGAGTTACTTGATGTTTCGCATAAGTTTGAGTCTTCACTTGCTTCACTTGAGCAACCAAGTCTTGAACACATTTCATGAGTTTTTAAAATAATTCTTTTAGTTCTACGAAGTCTTGATGAAAGGTAAATTGTTCACAAGTGCATTGAGGTCATGAAATGTGATGAGAATTCATTGTATTTTCTTCAAAGCATGCAATTGGCTAGCGATTGGATTTCCTTATACTATCACTTCGATCTTGAAAATTACCACACCAAGATTGTAGTAGATACTTAGTTCAAAAGTATGGTAACAAATATTCATCACAAAGCTTTTCTTTGGTATCTTGTCACACAGTACTGGGAGATTCAGGCTTGTTTGGCTTGAACCTAACTCGAAACTTAGTTTTCTTTTCTCATTTCTCATGACTCTAACTATTCTTATAACTCATATCTCTATCTCTACTTTTCCCTTAACTCCAATATATTTTTGTTTGGTTCTTGTTCTTAGGTGCATATCTCACTTCTTAAACTCAAACTTTTTTATAAATTGGTGAAGCCCACACACTGTGGCCAATCAAAATGGTAAACCCTTTACTTGTGTGCTTCTTCTGTCTCATATCTCACTTCATTTTTAGCTCTACTTTACTTTCAACTCTACTGATGTACTAATGTTAAACATTAGTAAATAGCCACTACCCACATACTACAGATACACTACTGCATAGCTCAAACATGAAGTACAATACCCACATAAAAATTATAGAGCAACAACTCTTACTCCACAAATACAAAAAAAATTAAAAAAAAAAAAAAAACTAACCACAAAAAAAGGAAAATAAAATTTGCACAGAGCATATTTTTTCTTCCCCATAACCCATATTTTATCTCTTCCCCACTCCAAATCCTAGATTTCTTTTCTTTTACCCATAGCCCAGATTTTCTCTCTTCTCCACTCCAAATCTCAGACTTTTTCATAGTTTCTCTCTTCTCTTATCCACTCCAAATTTCATATATATATATATATATATATATATATATATATTTTCCTCTTATCCACAGCCCAAAAACCACAGATACAAACCCTCTTAAACATACAATATAAACCCATAGATACCTAAATCAAAATTCCATTTTCCAAAGCAAAATTGAAATCACCATCAAAATGAAGCAATTTCAAATCATGAGAAGTCGTCTTTGTTATCAAACCCCAACGGCAGCCACCCACATCTTAGATCCAAACTCACCATAGCCACACCATAAATCCGGACCCCACACCCATACCCACATCTCAAAACTCCAAACCCCACAACTACATCTCAAATCTAAACTCCACACCCATAAGAGAGAGAGAGAGAGAGAGAGAGAGAGAGAGAGAGAGAGAGAGAGAGAGAGAGAGAGAGAGAGCTCTGTAGATTCCACCTTCTGTGTTGCCAAGATGACGGACCTGCATTCTGAAACCACGACACACCACTGTGAGACCTACTACTGAGACGAAGATAGGGACCAAGCACAAGGAAGACTTGGGCTTCAGCTGGAGTGGCAGGGATGGAGAGAGTAATAGGTTTTGATAATGGTAGATGGTTATGGAGAGAAGAAAGCGACTTGGGACAAGAAGAGGAAGAAAGAAAACAAAGAACAAAGAAAAAAGATAGTCTAGTATGAGAAAGGAGAGAGCCGTTGGGGGCATGGTTTTCAAATCCAAACCGTTCATTGAATTGTAAAAGGGAGAGGTTCAAGGTTTTTAAGGTCGAACTGAGGTTGAACCGGGGTTGAACCGTGATGACGTCATAATTAATTTAATAACTATTTAAATATAAATAAATACAAAGAAAAAAGATAGTCTAGTATGAGAAAGGAGAGAGCCGTTGGGGGCATGGTTTTCAAATCCAAACTGTTCATTGAACTGTAAAAGGGAGAGGTTCAAGGTTTTTAAGGTCGAACTGAGGTTGAACCGGGGTTGAACCGTGATGACGTCATAATTAATTTAATAACTATTTAAATATAAATAAATACAAAGAAAAAAGATAGTCTAGTATGAGAAAGGAGAGAGCCTTTGGGGGCATGGTTTTCAAATCCAAACTGTTCATTGAACTGTAAAAGGGAGAGGTTCAAGGTTTTTAAGGTCGAACTAAGGTTGAACCGGGGTTGAACCGTGATGACGTCATAATTAATTTAATAACTATTTAAATATAAATAAATATTTTAAATTTGTAAATATTAGCAAAATTTACTAAAATTATCTTAAAAATTGAAACAAAATTTCAATGAAATTTTCATGATGTTATAAGGTTAACATAAAATAGTACATTATAAGGTTAAACATAAATAAGCATAAAAAGAAATTTTATAATAATCCTTTAAGAGAAATCATTTCAATTAACTAAAAACGACTTTTAAAATAAATTGATAAATTGCATAGGTATTATTCTTAAATAAAAAGTTAATTTAGCAATGAAAAAAAAAATTAGTAATATTTAATATGTTGAGAAAGATGACATAGAAGTTTAGAAACTATAAATCATGTAAAGTTAATAATACTGCATATTAACTCCCAAGAAGAGCACTTGGTCCGTTGGTCATGGCTTCAGTCTTGGTGCTTACAAGGTGAGAGAGCTCAGGTTCGAATCTTGACAACTGCGTTTATCTTTAATTTTTCCCTATTCCATGATCAGTTGAACTGGCCTACGGTTCAACCAGTTTTCCAGGTTGAATCTTGGCTTGTTCGGTTCTCTTAGAAATCATGTATACCTAACCCGGTTCTCATATTTAAAAACCCAGATGTATTACTAGTTCATTGTTAACCCAGTTTGGTCCGGGTTTAAAAACCCTGGTTAGGGGTAGTAATGTGGGTTGGCAAGGAAAAGACAAGACAAGGACTGTGGGCCCCACAACATGAATACATTTACAAAATTGACACCATAACTCTATTTTCATCACTTGGAAACACTGAAATCTTGTTTTTATTTCACTCACTCGTCAGTCATCACTCATTTTGTTGAGTTATGGGTGATGAGAATTGAAAATGGAAACTTGGCCAAACACACTTCTTAGGAGTGGGACCCACCAAAAGTGAGTAATGTGTGATAGAAATTGGTAAAACCAAAGAGGCTCTCATACTTTATAAAGTGCATATATTTGAGATCCTCCCAGAACATTTGTGCTTCATCTCTTAACTTCAACTTCACATACCAAACTTTTGTGTTATCTGCAAAACTTTGACGTTTAAACAATTGCTCCATCTCCTTTAACCAATCAATGAGAATCCATGGGTTTTGATCTTTATGACCCGAAAAAATAAGGAACTTCAAGGAGTACCGTAATTCACTGTGCAAAAAGTTCTTGCCAACTTGACATGCTAAGCAGTGCCTTCTAAAGGAAAGCACTGCTACGGCCACGCCAAGTAAAGCTTGACACTAGAATAACCCCAATGCATTAGCGCAGGTTGGGGTGATGATTGGGCCTGGTATTTTGTTGAAATCTTGGGTCAATTGCTGGGTTGAAGTGGGGCCAATGGTTTTAGTTTGGGCCTATGGTTTTAGTTTGGGCTGGGTTAGACAAAGTAACTTATTCTTATTTTTAAATAGATTGTGCTGGTTGACTGGTTTGGGTATTTGCTTTGGTCGAGTCAGGAAGTTAAATTTGTTCTAAAGGGAAACAAAACTATGTCTGGGTCACACACACTGGATTGGTGGTTTGGGTTTTGACAGATGGTTTTGTGATGTTGGTTTGGCAAAGATGCGGCGAGTGGATTTTGATGGTGGTGGAAAAAAAAAACAAATAGTGAACGAACACTTTTTTTTTTTTTTTGTGATTTTCTTTGGTTCTAGATCTCCAAATAAAATAAATAAAAAATAACTTTTCTTTTATTCATCAAAATATCAATTGTTTCTAAAAAGAGTACAAAATGTTGTTTATATATAGAGAAAACTAAACCTTAGTTCTAATTAGCATAAAAAATCCTAACTGCCTTGTTATAAAAATAACATTACTACATTATTAAGACCTAAAATATAAAAATATAATTGACTTAAATATAAATAATACTAAATTTTTTTCTTTTGCTGTCTCCGGCATCAATGCATGTGAAACTGAAATCCTTAAAACCTACAAATAAAATTAATTTCTTATTGGAAATTATACTTTTTTGACAGCACACGTAGCAATATATTGTCAATGGATTCTTCATGAAATTAGTGTTCTTCGTTATGCAACTTGTTTACTTTGAGCTAATCAACTCATCTTCTGAATATAGAAATGTTGCCAGCGTATCGATATCCCTCCGATTCTCAGGCTTATCTTTATCCATTGAATCTTCAAAAATGGTTTCATGCCTAGAAATTGACAAATCCTCGGAAAAAAAAAAAAAAAAAAGAAAAAAAAAGAAGTAATTTTCTTGGAATGAATTCCTCCACCCACAAAATTTTCGTATGCATTGATTGTTTTATTTTGGTGGCTATCCAAATTTAGCACATCCGATCTCAAAAGGTCATTAATATCTAAATCCTTAAGAATGTCAGAGAAATTATTCTCCTGCTGTGCTGAAGGATTGGGTTTATTCACTATACCCACAAGGAACTATAATGTTATTGACCATTTGATTATTATCCAGGTTCCATGGGATGATAACCTTTGTGCACCGTACTGCTTTGGTTTGAATCACTTGGTGAGCTACTGGTTTACTACCTTGTTCATGAATCTTGTCATCAACTTGCACCCTCTTGCTTAGAATGGTGTTCCAATAATTTTTTATTTCTGATGAATCAAGGAAATCCACCAATAAGTCGCACGATACTCCTTTCACTCGGGTAGCAACCTGCACGAAACAAAAGAGAAAACCTATTGAAGGACACCGATGTGGTGCCGGCCAAATACCCTCCGAAGGTCAAGTTAGAACTTCTTTCAACTCTAGAGTGCTAGAGAGGGTTTAATTATGCGTACCTCGGTTTATGAGAGCCTTGGGGCTTTTATAGTAGTAGAAGGTTGACATCTCTTTCTTGGTTCGGAAGTCTTTTCCTTATAGGACTCTTCTTGTAGAATCCTAAACGTGATGGACAAATCCCCCCCTTATAGGGAAGATTTTTACCAAATACATAAGATTTCCGGAGTCCTACTAGCGCAAGGACTCTATTTGGGCCCTTATGAGAGTGGGCCAAATTACCCCCCATGAGGGGTCCAGCAGGCCCATAGCCAACCAGCCCGTTCCTTCAGTCCATGTATCCAGTCCGTCCAACTAGGGTCCGTCCATGTGAGGCCCGTCTGGTACGGCCCGTCCAACCATACAAGGCTTTCCAGGGTGTATCTTCCCCTTTCAGTTGCCCCCTCACCCTATGAGTCCGTTAACGATAAATGAACGGACCCATGGGGTGACGGATAAAAACCAAGGATGTGTCTATAGCACACCTATGTCCATGAACCTTCATCCGTACGCTGCTGGATCAGAAGCCTATTCATTAATGTGCCGCGCCAAGTGTCATCTTGTCAGTGGTCGTTGTTTTGGAACGAGGTGTCGCTTCGACTTCCGTGCACCTCTCTTATAAATATCAAACCCTCGCCCCCCATTTCTCCATTTGTTGCTGGAAGAGACTGTAAGAGCGAATCCGTCATACTTATCAGAGCGCAGTCCGTTCGTTCTCTCAACCGTCGCTTTCCATATCTTGCATCAATCTTCAGGTGAGTTATTATACACCCGTCCTTTTATTCTTTAGTTTTCATTTGTATGCACTTTATGTGCCCGTCGTTCTTTTCAAACCCGTCAGAGTCATAGGTTTTGTCATTGCCTGTAGGCTATGTCTAGTGCGTCGAGTAACCAGTCCGTCGTTCGTGACGGGGCGGATTATGAAGGGGTATACCCGTCAGGTCACAAAGACCATGACATCACGAGCGAGAGTAGTCCGTCATCATCTTCCTCGTCCTCAACACATGAGGGCCTGGAGATGGTCGAATTCCACGAGGGATCAGATGACGAAGAGCCACTGGTTAGGTCCGTCGTAGGGGCAGATGGACTTAGGGAGTTCATCTTGCCCCCAGAGTGGTCGGTTCATGCCTTCGTTTCTACCATCAAGGAGGGACACTTTAATACACTTAGGGATCGCTACCAAATCCCAGACCACATCCCACTCCGTCTACCTTATATGTCGGAGAAGTGTTACTATGAGGGAGTTGACGGAGTGGGTGTGTATGAACAAGTGCTTAAGGCTGGCCTAAGGTTTCCATTGAGTGCGCTACATCGTGAACTGTTAAACTATTTAGGCATATCCGTCAGCCAGGTGTCCCCAAACGCCTGGAGGGTCTTTATCGCGATGGAGGTTCTGTACGGAGCCATGTCGGACGGTGAGAGGAGGCTTTCCATAAAGGAGTTCCTCCATTGCTACCGTCCAGACGAGATAGACAAGTTGAGGGGCATGTACAGCTTCGTCCCTAGGAGCCCCATCCTGAAAGTCATTTATGAAACCCCGGACTCAAATAGGGACTGGAAGAGTCGTTACTTTTTCATGGAAGGTCAGGATTGGATGTGTCATCCAGGGAAGACGGACTTCATGCCCGTCGACACAGTTTGGGGCATTTTAAACCCGTCTGGTATGGTCTGTCAATAATGACTCCGTTCACCTTACTAATTTTGTAATGTTTCTAACCTCCGTCTTCTACATTGCAGTTCGACGTCGACCTCAAGTTACACTTAAGGAATTTAGTTTCCTTGAGAGAATTTTCTCAAAGACAAAACCAGAGGAGCGGACATGGGCCAAGCTCGTCAACCTCAATACAATCCACTGGTATTGTGACGGTCCCTCGCCCACCCCAGCGGCCTTGAAGTACGAGAAACAGACCCGTCTGCGTAAGTCCGTCTATCCTTGTGACTCCCCTTTTTTAGCGTTATTACTACTTGTTTCTTAGTCCGTCATCTTATTCCAGAGATGGAGGATGCAAAGAGGCGGGCAGCCATAAGACTTCAAGCTGCTAAGAATAAACAGACTGGAACGGATCCTATGAGGACGGGCCCAAGCAAGCAACCATTAAAGAGGAAGCTGCCGATAAAAAGTGACCGTCCACTTAAGCAGACCAAGGTCCCCCTGGACCCGGTCATTGGCTTGATGGCTGAGGGGAGCAAGTCAATCACTCCGGCCAAGCATGGTGCGGGCAAGGGGCTGATGACGGGTGCACCAGGAGAGCAGAAGAAGCCACCCGTCTTGCTCCGCGAGGATTCCAAGTATGCCTTGGAGAAGCTGTCTTCGATCATTACCCCCAAAGACTACGAGGACCTTGGGAATCACTCGACGGAGGCGATGGGGGAGACGGGCCTCTTCAATATTACCCAGGTAATTACTCCGTCATCCTTAGTCCATCCGTTCATCTCTTTTTTTTTTTTTTTTTTATTGCTATTCACTTACTTCCGTCGTCCCTCAGGCTATGATCATGATGAAAGGTCTTATGGGACGATGTCTCAAACACAAGACTACCATTGGCCGGATTCGTGAAAAGGCTAAGGTGACGGAGGAGGAACTGCTCGACCTCAAGGCTTGGAAAGCAACTCAAGACAAGAAACTTAGGATGGCCGAGGCAGCCCGGGATGAGGCCGTTCAGCTGGTGGAGAGCCTGAAGAGAGATCTGGTGGAAAAGGACAACGAAGTCCGTCAGGCCAAGGAGGACGCCGTACGCGAGTACCGTGACTCCAACGACCTGATTGCGGAACTAAGTCTTGTTTACAACAACGGGTTCGACGACGCCCTCCGTCAGGTGAGGAAGTTGTACCCGGAGCTTGACCTATCCACCGTCAGCGTCTCTGCCCCCGAGCCGTCCACCGTTCAGCCTGTTCAGTCGGAGGATACTGATGCTCTCTTCGACGAGAACGCCTTAGTTCATGAAGCTCCGATGGATCATACAGCTGTGGACAGCCAGGCCAAGGACGTTGGGGACCATCCAGCTGGAGAGGGAGACGGAGCAGAGTTGCCATAATCTATCTTGTAATAACTTAGATATTTTTTTTTTTTGCAAGTGTTGAACAATTTTTGGATCCCGTCATGTTTGCGGGGTTTGTATATATATTGACCGTTCAAATGGTTTATTTTATACAAGATTCGTTGTCTTTTTGTTTTATCTTTGTGGGATGTATGTTTTAAATGAACTCCGTTCTGCTCATTTGGTTGTCTGTAGGGTAACTCAGTTTATTGAAATAGTCCGTCTGGTAGCATAGCTTATTGAACCCGTCCGTTGGGTAGTTGATTCCTCCCTGAGTGAATAGTTTGACTAACGGACGTTTCCACGGGTCCGTTCATTATGCGAATTTAGTAGTGTTCGTTATCTGGACTAAGGTTTTATTCCTTTCTACTGATCCGACCACCCTGTGGACAACCTTTTTGGTCCATCCATCATATGGACTTAATGTTTTTATCACTTTGGGATGATCTGTCCACTTTGTGGACAACCTTTTTGGTCCGTCCATCATGTGGACTTGATGTTTTTATCACTTTGGGATGATCCGTCCACTTTGTGGACAACCTTTTTGGTCCGTCCATCATGTGGACTTGATGTTTTTATCACTTTGGGATGATCTGTCCACTTTGTGGACAACCTTTTTGGTACGTCCATCATGTGGACTTGATGTTTTCATCCTTTTGGGATGATCCGTCCATTTTGTAGACAACCTTATTGGTCCGTCCATCATGTGGACTTGATGTTTTCATCCCTTTGGGATGATCCGTCCACTTTGTGGACAACCTTATTGGTCCGTCCATCATGTGGACTTGATGTTTTCATCCCTTTGGGATGATCCGTCCACTTTGTGGACAACCTTATTGGTCCGTCCATCATATGGACTTTGATGTTTTCATCCCTTTAGGATGATCCGTCCATTTTGTGGATAGTTTTATTGGTCCGTCCATTGTATGGACTTTAGTTTTCATCCTCTTGGGATGATCCGTCCATTTTGTGGACAGTTTTATTGGTCCGTCCTTTTTGTGGACTTTAGTTTTCATCCTCTTGGGATGATCCGTCCATTTTGTGGACAGTCTGTGATATTGAATTAAATAGACTTAAGCAGGAAAAATTTTGTTGCCTGAAAGAAGTCTTTATAGGAAAATGGTGCCTGCCCCCTTGGGCTTAAAAAGGCACTAGTAGAGAGGTTTGTTCAAAGTAAAAGCATAGAAAGGTAAAAATAATTGTTCGAAATAAAAACTACTGAAAACTTTAGAAATGAGCTGGAATGCTTGCAAGGGGTGGATGTCTCTTCATGTTGCATCTATTGGTAGTACTTCCGCAGGTGCTCAGTGTTCCACGGGTGTTGCAATTTCCGTCTGTCCATGGTTTCGAGGTGGTAGGTTCCCCTTCTCTGCCAAGATGAGATCTTGTAAGGCCCTTCCCAGTTTGGGCCGAGTTTTCCTTGCGAGGGGTCTTTAGCTGCTCCCATTACCTTCCGAAGCACAAGGTCTCCGATCTGGAAGTCTCTGTGTCTGACTTTGGAGTTGTAGTACTTCGCCATGAGGTTTTGGTACCGAGCTATCCTTTGTTCAGCTGTAGCCCGGACTTCGTCGATAAGGTCTAGCTGTAGCCGCAAAGCCTCTTCATTCTTGCCTTCGTCGTAGCTCTCCACTCGATAGGTTGTTAGACCTATTTCCGCTGGAATGACGGTCTCGCTCCCGTATGTCAGTCCGAATGGCGTTTCCCCTGTGGGCGTTCTTACCGTCGTGCGATATGCCCATAAGACACTTGGTAACTCATCGGGCCATATACCTTTTGCCCCCTCGAGTTGGTAACTCATCGGGACCGGTTCGTGACTTCAACTTGGCCATTTCCCTGTGGATGTGCGGGCGATGAGTAGTGGTTCCTAATTCCTAGCTCTGAGCAAAAATCTCGGAATGCCTTGTTGTCAAACTGTTTCCCATTGTCGGAGACGAGGACCCTTGGTATCCCGAATCTGCATATGATATTCCTCCATACGAAACCTCTGATGTTTTTCTTTGTGATAGTTGCTAGAGCTTCCGCTTCGACCCACTTAGTGAAGTAGTCGATCCCTACGACCAAGAATTTCAGCTGTCGTGCGGCCGTTGGGAGAGGGCCCATGATGTCTAGTCCCCATTGAGCGAACGGCCAAGGGGCCGTCATGGGTGTCAGTTCTTCGGTTGGTTGCCTAATTAGGTTACCAAACCTTTGGCATTTGTCGCAGATCTTGACGTAGGCTTGCGCGTCCTTCTGCATGGTAGGCCAATAGTATCCTGCCCGGATCAGTTTGTGTACCAGGGACTGCGCCCCCGAATGGTTTCCGCAGATGCCTTCATGGACCTCCCTCATTACATAGTCAGCTTCCTCGTGACCCAAGCACCTCAGATATGGTCATGAGAATCCCCTCTTGTATAAGACGTTGTTGATTATTGTGAACCGTGAAGCCCGGACTTTCAACTTTCTGGCTGCGTCCTTGCTGTCCGGGAGCGTGCCTTCCTTTAGGTAGGCCATTAGGGGCGTGGTCCAATCGTACCCCGGATTTACCTCCTGCACTTCCGTCTCACCGCTAATGGTTGAGGAGTTCTGGATGAACGATAACACTTAGTCGGGGGTCGTCATGGCCACAGCGGAGGCGGCTTTGGCAAGCCGGTCTGCACATTCATTCTCTTCTCTTGGGATTTGGACGAATGTGACCTGGAGGAAGTTGATCCGTCTCTTGACTTCTTCCAAGTATTTCTTCATTTTTTCCCCTTTGCATTCATAGACGCCACTAATCTGACTAACTATTACCTGCGAGTCGCAATGTATAACCATAGCCTCGGCGCCTGCTGCTTTTGCCAGGTCTAATCCTGCCAACAATGCCTCATACTCTGCCTCATTATTGGTCGTCGGGAAGTCTAATCGGATCATGCACTCGATAGTGTCTTCGTCAGGGGTTTGAATTACCACCCCGGCGCCTCCAGCTAGCTTATTTGATGATCCGTCCGTGTGGATGTTCCACAGTCTGAGGGCTTGTGGCTCCTGCCACCCCGTTTGCGTGTACTCGGCGATGAAGTCAGCTATAGCTTGGCCCTTTATTGCGGTTCGCGGACGGTAGTGTATGTCAAACTCGCTCAGCTCTATCGCCCATAGGGCCATTCGTCCGGCTGCTTCGGGGCTGCTCATTGCCCTTTTCAGGGGCTGATTTGTTAGGACGATAATGCTGTGGGCTTGGAAGTATGGTTTCAATTTTCGAGCTGCGGTTATCAGTGCGAAGGCTAGCTTTTCCATGTGGGGGTATCTTTCTTCAGCCCCCCGGAACCCCCTGCTTACGAAATAGATGGGTCGCTGCGTCCCTTCTTCTTCCCTCACTAGGGCCGCGCTTACTGCCACATGTGAAGCGGCTAGGTATAAGTAGAGATCTTCTCCTGGTTTGGACGGGCTGAGCAAAGGTGGCGAGGAAAGGTATTTCTTTAGATCCTCAAATGCCTTCTGGCACTCCTCCGTCCACTTGAAAGATTTCTTCAGGACACGGAAGAACAGTAAGCACCTGTCCGTTGCTTTCGAGACGAACCTGCTCAAGGCGGCAACTCTGCCGTTCAAGCTCTGTACCTCCTTTGTTGTCCTTGGTGGTTCAAGTTCTGTGATGGCCTGTATTTTCTCTGGATTGACCTCTATTCCTCTTTGGGATACCATAAAACCCAAGAATTTTCCTACCGTCACCCCGAATACACACTTGTCCGGATTTAGCTTCATTTTGTATGACCGCAGGGTATCGAATGTCTCCTAGAGGTCGCTCAGATGGTCTCTTTCGAACTGGCTCTTGGCCAGCATGTCGTCAACGTAGACCTGTAAATTTCTCCCAATCTGGTGTGCGAACATCTTGTCCATTAATCTTTGGTATGTTGCCCTGGCGTTCTTGAGTCCGAACGGCATCACCTTGTAGCAAAAAAGGCCTTGGCTGGTGACGAATGACATTTTCTTCTGATCGGGTTCCTCCATTTTGATCTGGTTGTAGCCCGAGAAGGCATCCATAAAACTTAAGAGTTGGTGTCTGCCCGTCGAGTCGACCAGTGCATCTATCCGTAGGAGGGGGTAACTATCCTTCGGGCATGCTTTGTTAAGGTCCGTGAAGTCGACGCACATCCGCCACTTTCCACTAGCTTTCTTGACCATGACCACGTTCGCCAACCACTCCGGGTAATATACTTCCCTTATAAAACCTGCCTCGAGTAGCTTCCTGACCTCTTGCGCTATTGCTTTGTCTCATTCAGGAGCAAACACTCGCTTTTTCTGCCGGACTGGGGGGTTGAAGGGTTCACGTTCAGCTTGTGGACTATGACAGAGGGATCGATCCCGGGCATGTCTTCATGGTTCCATGCGAAGATGTCTTGGTTCCTCCTGAGAAATGTTATGAGGGTCTGGCGCACAGGTTGGCAGGCCAATGTTCCAATTCTGGTTGTTCGCTCTGGTTTGGACTTGTTGAGTATTACCACCTCCAGTTCTTCAGCTGGTTCTACCACCGTCCGCTGTTCTTCTATGCACATTGCCTGATGGTGATCTTCCATTTCTAGCATGGCAATGTAGCACTCTCGGGCGGTTACCTGATTCCCCTGTAATTCCCCAATCCCATAGTCCATCAGGAATTTGATCATTAGGTGGTATGTGGATGTTACTGCTTTCCACGAGTTAAGTATGGGTCGTCCGAGAATACCATTGTAAGCGGAGGAGTAGTCTACTACGAGCAACATTACGTTCTTAGTGAGTAATCACCCACCGTCACCGGGAGTATGATGGAACCTATTGGGAATACCCTAGTCCCTCCGAAGCCGACAAGGGGAGCGCTCACTGGCATCAATTGGGCTCTGTCTATCCCTATTTGCTAGAACGCTGGATAGTATAGAATGTCTGTTGAGCTGCCGTTGTCGATCAGCACCCGGTGGACGTTGTAATCCCCCACATGTATACTGACGACCAGCGCGTCGTCATGCGGATGATGAAGTCTCCTTGCATCTTCTTCGGTGAATCCTATGATAGGGCTTTCCATCCGTGTGGCATTGGGCCTTGGGCCCGTCATGTGGACGTTTAGGACCGATCTGAGGTATGTCTTTCGAGCCTTTTTGGAAGAACTGGTAGGTGCGGTTCCCCCTACTATCATCCTTATGTCTTCGATGGGGGGTCTCGGACGCTCGTTATCCCGTCGGGGGGCCGGCTCTTGACGATTGTTATCCGTTTTCTCTTTGTTGACGAACTTCTGCAACTTCCCTTGTCTAATGAGGGCTTCAATCTGTTGCTTTAGATCGTAGCATTCGGCCGTGTCGTGTCCATGATCTCGGTGGAAACGACAATATTTGTCTCGCGGCCGTTTGCTGGGGTCGCTCTTTAGTTTTCCCGGGAATGTTAGCGCCTCCTCGTCTTTGATTTGCATCAAGACTTGGTCAATTGGGGCATTCAGAGGGGTGAAACTTGTGAACCTTCCACTCGGGGGCTTAGGGCGTCTTTCGTCCCTCCTGTCTCCTGTCCTTGGTCTCTTCTGCCTTTGGTCCTGGCGCGTGTCCACCTGGCGTTCCCTCTTCTTGGGCCTTTCTTCCCGTGCAAGCAGCGCGTCTTCCGCGTTCATGTACTTGGTGGCCCTGTAGAGTACTTCTGACATGGTTTTGGGGTCGTTTTTGTATAATGAGAACAAAAACTTGCCCTTTCGCAATCCGTTCGTGAAAGCTGCCACCAGTATCTTGTTGTCGACTTCATCAATTGAGAGTGCTTCCTTATTGAAGCGGGTTATGTAGGATCTTAGCGTCTCGTCTTCCCTTTGTCTGATGCTCATCAAACACGCTGTGGACTTCTTGTATCTGTGTCCCCCTATGAAGTGTGAGGTGAACTGAGCGCTTAGTTCTTTGAAGGTGCTGATGGAATTCGGTGTCAACCGACTGAACCAAACTCTCGCAGAACCCTTCAGTGTAGTTGGGAAGGCCCTGCACATAATTTCGTCTGGTACCCCCTGCAGATGCATCAAGGTTTTGAAGGTTTCCAGGTGATCTAGAGGATCCTTCACCCCGTCATAGCTATCTATATTCGGCATGCGAAACTTGTGGGGTAGGGGGAAGGAGTTCACGGCCACAGTGAAATGTGAGTCGGTACGATTGACCAGATCGTCAAGATCATTGGAGACTCGCCCCTTGAGGGCGTTCATCATGACCTCCATCTGTTCCCTCATTGCCTGCATCTCGGCGGCAATATGTGGTGGAGTCGCATCCGTGAGGGATGGCATGCTCACGTGCTGTCTCTCCGGCCTACTTGGGGCGTGGCTGCCCTCAGGTCTCTCCTAATTCCTGTTCGGATTGCTAGTCCCTTCCTGGTCTTCTGGCCGGTTATTTAGTGCTGCAGTCTTCTGGCGCAGCTGTTCCTCCAAGTCGAGGTTCTGTTTGGTGAGACGCTCCACGGCGGTACTGAGGGTTCGAACTTGTCTCTCGAGGGCAGTCATGGGCGGTTCTTCTCCTTGCACGTCATTAGTAGTTGTCATTGAGCGAGTGAGTACCATACAACCTTTTAGTCCAGGAAGCGATAGTATGGCTTAATTACTCGATTTCCCATAGACAGCGCCAACTGATGAATCAAGGAAATCCACCAACAAGTCGCACGATACTCCTTTCACTCGGGTAGCAACCTGCACGAAACAAAAGAGAAAACCTATCGAAGGACACCGGTGTGGTGCCGGCCAAATACCCTCCGAAGGTCAAGTTAGAACTTCTTTCAACTCTAGAGTGCTAGAGAGGGTTTAATTATGCGTACCTCGGTTTGTGAGAGCCTTGGGGCTTTTATAGTAGTAGAAGGTTGACATCTCTTTCTTGGTTCGCAAGTCTTTTCCTTATAGGACTCTTCTTGTAGAATCCTAAACGTGATGGACAAATCCCCCCCTTATAGGAAAGATTTTTACCAAATACATAAGATTTCCGGAGTCCTACTAGCGCAAGGACTCTATTTGGGCCCTTATGAGAGTGGGCCAAATTACCCCCCATGAGGGGTCCAGCAGGCCCATAGCCAACCAGCCCGTTCCTTCAGTCCATGTATCCAGTCCGTCCAACTAGGGTCCGTCCATGTGAGGCCCGTCTGGTACGGCCCGTCCAACCATACAAGGCTTTCCAGGGTGTATCTTCCCCTTTCAATTTCATTGTCTGTTCTTCCCGGTATTCTCCCGGCGATGAGTGACCACCTGAAACGTGGATCCATTACATGCAATTTGTAAGCACATTAACTAATCACTTTTACATATTCACACTTTTCACATAAACTAACTTGCACATAGGGGCACTCCACATTGAAGGCAGGGGGGTCATAGGACCACCCTAACTTGGAAAAAAAAAATATTATTGTATGTAAAATTTAAAAAAGGTCATGATTTTTTTACCCTTCAAAACATCTGTGGCCACCTTAAATATTTTTAGGCCCAGCATAATTAAAATTTGGACAAAGTTTGCTAACAAACTTGGTTGTAGACTAATGCTACAACTCCACTCAAATATTCTTTTTATTGGGTGTGAATTTTAACAAATTCATTATTGAATTACAATTTCTTCTTATATTCTTCATACTTGCAATATTTCAAGAAGATCAAAGATCAATAACTACATCATCAATTAAATATTTAATTTTCGAGTTTTTGTAGTTTAAAAGTATACATACAAATTAAGTTTATGGATTGAATAATAAATAACATCCGATTGAAATATCAAATTTAACACTTGTTTTAAAAACATAAAACACATGCAATTTAACAGTTAGATTTTTAAAATATTTATCAATGTTAATTTTTTTTTAGTGAGAATAGTAGTCTTAGGCTATAACTAAGTTTGTAGCCAAACTATGGTTACCTTAATAATATATTAGGTCTTTACAAACAAAAAGAAAATAGCCAATAAAATTTTTATTGAACTAAAATTTTGAAAGAGATGTAACTTGAAGTATTGATAATGAAATTATCATACAAAAATTTCAAAATAAGAAAATTTGTAGAAAGAAATTGTAAAACTTTATGTATTTGTGTGTGATTTTTTTGGGTCTATATATGAAGTTATCTTTTTATTATATTTTAAAAATAAATTCTTAGAGCCACCACTTCTTGCAAAGTTTTTCTTGATAGGAGACCATAATAGATATTATATCAACCACTAAATTTTATTGGTATTAATAGATATATAAGATTTATCATAGCACTAGCTATTTATAACGGAGTGATACACCTTCCACAACCCCATAATACACATGTTGGGGACACTATCTTAATCCAAACTTTGGAGCTGTTAAGTCTAAATTCAACAATGTTATGCCAACCATTTATTTTAGTTGCTACTAAATATAAGGGATTAGACTTAAAACTCAAATAAATTGTCACTTCTATTATGGGATTTTTTTTATTTTTTTTATTTTTGTTTTGTTTTGAATTGACAACATTACACTAGATTTTTATCATTTGTTTTTAAATTAAATAAATATTTTAAATTGTTATAATAAGTGGAAGACGGATAACTCTGATGCTTTTTATGTAGGAGATCAAATAATACTATTGAGTCACAAAATTTTTGACATCATATATCTCATTCTAAAAAATATGGTCTGCGATTGGGAATTGTTGAAAAAAGTTTTGCTTTTTACTTTTTGTCTTAGATTTTTACCAAATAATCTAGTTTTTAGTTTTTTTTTTTTTTGAAATAAACTAGCTTTTAACTTTTTGTAACAAATTTAACATAAAAATTACCAAAAACTATATATTTTAATAAATACTAAGCACCAAAAAAAAAAAAAAAAGACAAAAAAATAAGCAATTTCCAAATGAATGACATTAGTTTAGTTTGCATACAATGTCATGTACTCAATGTTCTTGTAGTTGTCTTTGGTTTCAAATATTGATTGTTTTCACTCAACAGAAAAGCGGTAATTTGAATCCTAAATATTTCCGTTTGAAACACCAAAATATGCTAGTTGAGTTAAAAGATGTTTGACTCATAGAAACTATAATAATTACTTGCAACCAAAAAAAAAATAATAATAATAATTCATTACTGCGAATTCGTCAGATCTTTATAATTCATTACTATGAATGTTTTGTGAAAATTTTTTATTTTTATTTTCGAGGGAAAATTACAATTTACTCATCTGTGGTTTGGCTGAAATTTAAGTTGCCTACCTGTGATTTAAAATTTGACACTTTGCCCACCTGAAGTTTGACCGAAATTTAAGTTGCCTACCTATAGTTTGAAATCTCATGATGCAAGTGTTCCGCTGGATTCTTTTTGATCTTATTTGATATTGTATTTTTATTTTTTTTATTTTTTTTGTGTTTTTGAGAAAAATATAAAAGTGAAATAAAATCACATATTTAGCTATGTTTTTAACTGTGGTGGATTAATGAAATCCAACTAAACTAACCTCAGGTGGATAAGGTGGCAAATTTCAAACCACATGTAAGCAACTTAAATTTCGGCCAAGCCACAGGTGAGTAAGTTGTAATTTATCCTATTTTAAATTGACTTCAATAAAGACTGATCTCATTTTCAACTTTACAAAAACTCGTGATTTTTCTTAAAACATGAAATCCTATGAACTCTTTGAGTGTAATATTTAACCATTTTGTGGATTTTTTTTAAATTTTTTTATTTAGAAGTATAACACAAAATCCTAATGTAGTACTAAATATGTTTTATGTGAAAATAATATAAACATGTGTTATGAATAATTCATTATTTGTTTTTATAGATGGTTATGTAATGCATTCAAAACTTCAAGAGTATCATATTTTACAGAAAAACAATAAGGAATTTTACATTTTTTTTTTCTCTAAAAAGAAGAAAAGAAAAGTAAAGAGAAGAACTAAACAGAATCAAACGAAACAAAAACACAAAAATAAAAATTTTGGGGAGGGAAAAATTAGAAAGACAAAAGAAGGAGAAGATTTCCAATACTTGTTACCAATAAGCTTATGTAGTTTTATAATGATCTCTTCTTCATCCTCAGTATTGTTATCTCTCTTGGTACTTGGCTTCAGATGATATGACCAACGAAGACGACAACTCTTCCCACATCGCTTCAGCCCTACAGAAATGAGAACTAAGTGTTAGTGTGAGTAAACAACAAAAGAGAGAACCATTAGAGAGAATTAATTGTGCATATTGTTAGAAGTTAAAACCAGCTCTTTAAGGCAGGTCTATCCAGTTCCCTCCGCCATGGGTTTTAATGTAGTTTTTAAGGATGTTATCTTCCCAGGCAGATCATTGTCCTGTTATTACACCTTTCGCACAGCATGGCCTCCTTCCTATTTCTGCTCTCTCACAACGCTTACTGGGACCCCCTCCCCCTTTTTTTTTTTTTTTTTTCCTTTTCTTCCTTTTTTTTTTATTTCTTCTTCTTCTTCTTTTAAGGTTTGCTTACGCTTGATTGACAGGTAGGTAGTAGGTACAAACCTTCTTATGCAAGAATAAGTTTAATTGGTAAATTTAGTGGGTTCTAATTAGCTCAAATGGTAATGTCTCTGATAATTGAATAAGAAATAGACGAAGTTTAGCTACAAAATTAGTTGTAGCTTAAGGCTATAAACTCACTTAATAAAATAAATATTACAACATATTTTAAAAATCTAACTGTTGAATTGCATATACTTTACGCTCTTAATACACATGTTAAATTTTGTGTCAATTGATTATCATTTACTATATGATCTATAAGCTTATATTTTGTGCATAGTTTTAAATTAAAAAAACTTGCAATTTAAAAAATTTATTGATGACATAGCTATTGATCTTTAATTTTCTTAAAATTTTACAAGCATGGAGGATATTAGAAGAAGATATAATCCAATGGTGGATTTTTCAAAATTTACCTCCAATAAAAAAATATTAAGTAAGTTTGTAGCCTAAGATTACAACTAATTTTGTAACTAAACTTTGTCCATAAGAAATCTAGAGTTCAATTCCTGCCTATACCAAAAATCGATTGATGTTTTGGTCTATTGATAAAGAGCATTTTATCTAGAGTGGACGTTATAGGTTGAAACTCCCTTAAAAAAAAATACTTGGTAAATTTAATACACAACTTTTTTTTTTCCACTGTCGCCTATTTTTCAACTCTTAATATTTTGTTGTACAAATAATTTGTTTAGGAACTTCTATCAAAACTTTACATAAACTACATTTTTATTTATTAATTTTTCTTAGATTATAATACTTAAATTTAAAACTAAAATTTGTAACTTTATAAAATTGATAGAAATACAAATGGCATAAATTCACTTTTAGTCCCTATATATATGGGGTGTTTTTATTACTAATGACTAAAACAGAGTACACAAAAAAAAAAAAAAAAGGTTTAGTAAAAGTAAAAAAAAAAAAAAATGAAGAGGTGGTAAGTGTTGATGGTCAAAAGATACTAAAAGGTGAGTCAATATGTTGGATCAATAATTTTAAGAGATTGAAGATGAAGTAAATCACAGGATAAGAGCATGGTTAATGGTGTAAAGAAAGTGCTTTGAAAGTATTATGTGATCCTAGAATACTTGTTAAGTTAAAGGGAAAATTTTATGAAACCAACTACGCTATGTGGTATTGAATCTTGGATGGTTAAAAAGTAATATATTAATGAAATGAGTTTAATTGAAATGGGAATATTAAGATGGATAAATGGAAATACACATAAAGATTTGATTCAAAATGATGAAATTCTCTTAAAGATAGGGGTGGCTCCTATTGATGAAAAGATGAAGGAGAGTTACTTGAGATGATTTGATCATGTTTAGAGGAAAACGATTAATGAATCAATTATTGGATTGTGTGACCGAATAGCCCTCAAAGTGTGCAATGATTAAAAGACAAACAGGTTTAAATCTTGCCTCTCCCACTAGTTTGTTGTCGACTTTAGAGAAGAGAAATGAGGCATTTGTTAGTGTAGGAAGGCCCACTGAGTGAAGCTCTTTATTTTTTTGGCCCCGCCATGAAGTGAAATTGTATTGTATGTTGGTTAGAGAGGTTGGTGTACTAATATGATCTATAGACACCCCCCATCTATATCCAATCTCAACAAGAATAGAAGTGAGCCAACTCTTTGCCAACATGAAAAATCATTGTTCAACTCTTTGACAACGTGAAAAAAAATCAAAGGCCTTCTGCCCTTTCATCCCTTGGAAAGATAGAGATTTTATATAAACCTTGCACAATATTGTACTGTGAGAGACTATGCCCCTAGTGTATGTTCTGTGATCCATACCCCTTTTGTGACGCATCAGCATGTCAATTCCTTCTTGAGAAGGTGAGGTGCTCAGTACTTAATTTCTCTAAAAGCAGTTTTAGACTCAAAGTCATCACGAACCTAGGAGTACACAGAGCCTTTTAAAAATATATAGAGGAGTCACCACCTAGTTATAGGTTTAGGAACCAAAAACAGGATTCCATGAAGGCCTTAACGGGCCTATGTGAATGTGTGCATACATTTATGCCCTAGAGTTTGTCTATGGGCTATGTGAACAAATAAACTAGGAAAAAAAAATAGAGATCAGGCAGAAGACAACACCTCTGAAGGTCAAAAGAATGTATAAACTCATGTACATCTATTCATGTGAGCACTGAAGAGTGTGAATATGTAAACATGCGAACATCTAAGTATGTGAACAACAAATCATATATGTAAACATGGAAGCATCTAGATATTTAATGAGGTGAGCGTGCAAGCAAGTGAGCACCTGAGCATTTGAACATCAATACACGTGAGCATGTGAGCATACAAGCAAGTGAACATGAGAGTATCTAAACATGTGAGCATGTGAACATGTAAGCATCAAAACATGTGAGTATATGAGCATCCAAGTATATAAGCATGTGAGTATCTAAACATGTGATCATGTGAGCATGCAAGAATGTGAGCACGTGAGCATGTGAACATTAATACATGTGAGCATGTGAGCATACAAGTATGTGAACATAGGAGCATCTAAACATGTCAGCATGTAAGTGTGGGTGCAAGTGCCCACAACGGGCTTCTAGGTTTCCCCAAATCAGTGGGAAGTACACCTTGGCCTAAGGTAGACCATGGTGGAGGGTGTAAATAGAGTTGCCACCTAGTTTAGGTCTAGGAACCATAAATATAGCGCCCTTTTGTGGAAGGACTGATCTTTACCAGGGCACATGCTTGGAGTTTAGGTATGAGAATAGGAAGGTGTTAGGCACCCAACCCCATTCGAACCATAGGTCGGCCTCCACTTGTTGTATTCCAAATCCTAATTTCATCAAAGGGTCTTCTAATATGTTATTCTAAACTCACACACATTAACATGCATCTAACATCCAAAACATGGCATATGTCCCACACTCATCCATAGCATAAAATCACTATCATTCATCTAGCAAAATCTATCCAAGGGCAGCAAGCACATCTCAAAACAGTAACATCAACAAGACATTAACATCAAGCATATACCAAACATCCAAGCATAGCATCATGGAATCAACCAAGCATATTAATCATGTTTATAAACGATATCATGCTCATCATTCAAATTAAATGCATGCTCAAGTAATTATGCATGACTTACCTCACTTACCTCGTAGCACCACTGCACCTATGCATCAATGCATGTTCATGTTCATATGCATGCTCATATTATTCATTTAAGATATAAACCCTAATCATCAATTTATAAATCAAAGCATGTGAAACATGTTATTCTACTAACCCTAATGCTAAACATGTGAAAACTAGACTCAACAAGACCTAAACATATGATTAAAACAAAGCAAAAAAAAAAAAAAAAAAAAAAATTAGCAAAACCCCTAAATCTACATTTTTAGGCATAAGTTTGCATGCGCATATTTGAAGCACGCGTACGCATGCCTCAAGTATGCGTATGCATACATAAAACATGCGCATGCATACATGCCTAGAAACACAGTTTTAAAGCACAACCAAACAACAATTAAACAAAACCTAGCATGCTTCGAATATTTAAATCAACCTTTCATTCAAAACATGGTAAGACACAACAAAACAAAATCAAATAAGGAAAAACATATTTCTAAGTATGTATAACAAATAAATTAAATTAAGAACAATAAGAAACAAGTTATAAAAATCCAAATTAAGGAAGAGCCATAAAAAAAAGACTCACCTTCCTTATGGAACATAACTTGGTTGATATTTGATTGGCCCCTTAGTGCCTACACAACAAGATTTAATGAGATTTAAAGGCAAATAGAAGATTCCAATAGTTCTTAGTCATCATAACTCAAAATAAAATTGATTCTTGAAAAGGTTTTGATTCAATGATTTGAAAAACTTAGTTTTTGCTTGAAAGAACACTAGAGAGAGATTTTTAAAAAAGTGCTCATGGCTATGTGTTCAGAGGGTAAGAGAAAGACAGAGTTTTTGGAACAATGTAGGTCAAAAATCAACTCTCTCTAGTTAGGGTTTGAGTTTAGGGGCATAAGGTTGTTATTATATGTTAAAACTAGGGTTTTTAGGGCCTTTTAGATGACTTTGGTCGTTCCCAAGGGTCAAAGGCCCAGCTCACATCAAAGAATGATGTCTTGGGCCCTCAAAACTGAAGTTCTGGAACTTATAAAAATGGCTTATGTACACATAGTTGGGGCATGCGTACATATGCATGATTCATGCGTACACATGCTCCTCAAAAACTCTAATTTCGACTGCTCAATTAGCCCAAATTCAAATAGTCTTAACTTACTCAATATTAGTCCAAATTAGGAAATCCAAATTAGGAAAAAAAAAAAAAAGTATTCAAATTGAAGACCAATATGTCTAGTTTCCAATGAAACAAATGTCACTCAAAAATTCATTGTGGATCAAAAGTTATGGTTAGAACAGTGAGGAAAGGTCATTTTTCATCATTGTTTTCAAAGCAATTTGAGCACTTTAGAGTTGTGATTACTTCCAAACTATCAAAATAACTTCAATTACCTTTTGTAGACATGTAAAGCTAGGGACTGGGAACTAAAGTTTATTAACTTGGTACAAAATGAGGTGTTTACATTGAGCATTCGAGCATTTAAGAATGTGAACATCAAAACATGTGAGCATAAAAGCATCCAAGCATGTGAGCATGTGAGCATACAAGCATGTGAACATAGGAGCATCTAAACGTGTGAGCATGTGATCATCCTAGTATGTGAGCATGTGAGCATATGAGCATACAAGCATGTGAGAATACAAGCATGTGAGCATGTAAACATACAAGCATATGAGCATACAAGCTTGTAAGAATATGTGCGCATAAGAGCATCCAAGCATGTAAGAGCCATCATTTTCAAACTTTGCCAAACTAGTTTTCAGAAGTCTAGTTTGTAAAAACAAAACAGAAGAAAAGCAAAAAAAAAAAAAAAAAAAACAAAATTGTACTAAAAAATTTTTAGGAACCCGATGGTTCCTAATAGAGGTAGATGGAAATTGTATGGTCTTGACTAAATTCAACATAGACACCCTCCAAACAATTACTAAGAGAGAAAGACATAAAGAGATTAAGAGCGAAAAAATCACTAAACAACAATTTTGTTTATTCATTTAATGCTTAGTTGTGAAGTACAATTATTTATTTATGGGAAACTTCTCTAATCTAATTGTCTCACATGGTTCAAGATAATCGACTAACAAATCTCTTATGCACGTTTACTACTAACACATGTTTATAAGCAATACACATGATAACTGTGATTAGCGTGCAAGACTACTAACCAACTCACTCTTACTTCTCCAATTATAACTAACTATCAACTAAGTTATTCCTAATTTAATTTAACCTTTGGGATCTCATTCATCTAAGCTATATGGCAATGGGTGTGAATTAAAAAGAATTTGACTTAATTTGAGGTATCCACTTTCCAAAGAATTAAAGATAAGAAAGAGATAGAAAGATTAAGAGAAAGAGAAATAAACTAAGCAACAATTTGGTTTATTCATTCAATGCTTAATTGTGAACTACAATCATATATATATATATAGACACACAAAGCCAAAGTTTGGAGAAAATCTAATTATATTCAAATTTGGATTTCAATTGAGCTCTAATTTTGTGACATGTGTCAATTCAATTTCTTAATTTTGGTGAAGACGTTTAATACTCATTTCAAAAATAAAAAAGTTCGTTTATTTTTATATTAAAGGTAACACCATATTCAAGAAGAGTTATTTCTTTTTATAGCAATTTCTTAATTTTGGTAAAGGACTACTATTTGCAATAATTGAGTCGTTTGTTAATTTTATATTAAGAGTATTTTTACAAGCTTTTTTTAAGAGTTAACAAAATATAAGAACAACCATCAAGGCATCAATAGTATAAAAGAGTGACACTTAATTGGAGTGGAGTCTTCACTAAGTTTTAAATGTCTTTCATTTATTAAACTCAAAATCAATTATTAAATATGCTTTTTAATCAATTGATTTTTATTACTTTAGATAGTAAATTCATTTGAATTCAAATGTCCAAGTATTTTTGGAATGATCATCACAATAATTTCTTTGTCCTTTCATAATTAACTTTTAAATTTAAATTCAAATATCTTCAATCAATTGGCAATATAATCTCTTGATTGTCAACCATTAATGTTTATTTATGTTAACTATTTTTAAATTAAAACCCTTAAGCCTTTTTGGAAAGATTAGCATTTAATACCTCATTAATCACTTGTCTTTTCCTTAATTGATTTTTAGGTTTAAATTCAAATTAGTCATCTTCTGTCATTAAAGCTTGATTTTCACCAACCTATAAATATTTTTTTCTTGAATTGGACTTTTATCTTTTAAGGAAATATCTTCCAATTAATGCTTGATTACCTTCCATGATTATAAACTTTAGATTAACCTTAAAAATTAATGAGGATTTTATTAAAAAAAAAAAGGAAAGCATATTAACTACACAATTTCAAAATTTTTGGGTATTTTTAGTTTTATTACATGTGATACAAAAAGAAACAAAACAAGACAAAAGATATGCAATTAAAGCAGATTAAACAAATAAGGAAAGATAAAAAAAAAAAAAAAAATTCATTAAATACTAATAAAGCAAAAAAGGGAAAAAGAAAACAAGAAATTGGCATACGCCATAAGAAGAATGTGTACACATCTGGGTTTTAAGCCAGATTCCCAAAAAACAAACCAGAAGATAAACCCTAGCCATTCAAAGAGTGCATACACATGGACATGGATGTGTACGCATCGTACCAATGCGTACATGCCCTGAGGCAGATTAGGATTTTAACTAGTTTAGCAAAAACAGAAGAAATAAATCAAACAAAAGGCATAGAGTAGATTATTATGTACAGAACAACATATTGAAAGATTAAAAACAACAAAAAAGCATAAAGGAAACAAGAATCAAGGAGGAGAGTGTGGATCATGGGAAAGATCCACATCTTCTCCTCATGGCACTTACAATGATGTTGATTGATCAGTCCCTTGGCTGTTATTAGCTACTATAGCTTTGTGTGTGAACCAATGACTTGAACAAAGGTTGATATTTGGCTATTTTGATGAAGAACCCTAAGACTAACAAAAAGGTGGTTAAAGGATCATAAAGATGATGAGTGTAATTAATAAATCATGAGAAAATGATTAGTATTATAAACCCGGTTTAAAACACTATTATTATTTTCGTGTGTGTTCTAATAAGTATTACTATTTATTAAAAAAAAAAAGGGGGGTTAAAATAGTCAAGTACTCATAAAAACTTTTCTTACACTATTTGAAACTCACTAAGTATTTTGGAGTGGTTTTGGTAGATCTTCCGCTATGGGTGAAAAGTGAGATCCTTTTGGTGGTGGAAAGTGGGGTATTTATAGGGGTAGTGGAGGTAGGGTTTGGTGGGACGTTTTAGCTAGTCAATTGGCCAAATTGATTGACCAAAAATCCCACAAAAAGGATAAAAGAGAAATTTTAGGCTTTTGATCAAAAGATGTGTACACATTCACATGGGTGCGTACGCGTCAATACACACTGTTCGGGGGCCTTTTTCAATTTCCCAACCACACGTGATCTGTTGGAGGGATGACCTTACTAGGCCCAGGTTCGTTTTGGGGAGTTGCATTCAAAACTCAACATTAGGCCACGTGGTCCAATGGCTACCGGCGTATTTTTAAGCCTACAAAATCATTAAGGCCAAAATCTAAGAATCACGATAATGGTTGAGTAAGTATGTAATATGTGTTTGATATGATAGCTTTTATTAGTAGTTGTAATAATAGTTAAAATAAAGTAATTTGTATTTAAAGGTGAAGTAAGCATGGAGTCAATTATGTAGATTTAAAGATATGGAAGCAAAGTCACTTATCTTTGTATGGTTTTATAACTCCAGCTGTATAGCATCACTGAGCTGATAGAATTCTAGCAAAATGCCAGTAGTAGAGGCTAATTAAGTTTGCCCTTCTTATCATGCATTTAAATGAGTTTAAGCCTTGGTTAATAGTTATAATAGTAGTTGGAATAAATTAATATGTATTTAAATGTGAAGTAATCATATACTCAATGATGTAAACTTAAAAATAAGGAAGCAAAGTCACTTATCTCTAATAGTTTGCAACCCAGCTGTGTAGCATCAGTGAGTTGATAGGATTCCAGCAAAATTCCAGCAATAGAGAGGTAGTTTGCCATGATGACTTCAACATTGAAGGGCAAAAATGGGTGCAATTGGAGGGAGAGAAAGTAAGCCCAGTTGTGTATAGGGGCTAGTTAAGCTTGCTTCTCTTATCATGCACTTAAATGAGTTTCCCTTTTGACAATGCTCTTTTAGTTATTATGAAGTTATGAATAGTGTTGCCTTCCGTGAGAAGGGTTTTTGTAAGATGTAATTTGTGCCTTCTAAGAGAAGGGTTTTTTATATGAGATCTTGGTGCCTTCTAGGAGAAGAGTTTTAATAATAAAAGTTCATGCCTTCCATGAGAAGGGCTTTTAGTATAAGTGTTTAATATCTCTTGAGTAGTGTGGAGATGGTAAAAGATATAGATATTTTGTGAGATGTAGTATATGACATATGGAAGTATGAGAGATATGGAGGTTAAAGATAGTAAAAATGTGAGATTATAACCGCTAGAGAAGTTGTAGAGATTGCTTTCCAAGATGAAATATTTTGTAAGAGAAGATCATGGAGATGTGTTTAGGTATTTGGAGATAGGAGCAGTGAGATAGGTGTATTTTCTGAATATGGAGAGTGAGAGAATGAGTATAAGAGGGGTAATAGTGCTGTAGTATGTTTAACAATGTTTCTGGGATTTACTATTGGAATTTACTGCTGAAATTTTCTGCTAGAAGAGTAGCAGAGATTGCTTTCCAAGAGGGAAGATCTTGTAAGAAAAGAGTATAAAGATGTATTTATGGGCAGTAAAACAATAGAATTTCAGAGTGAGAGAGTATGAGAGTGGAGCTTAGAAAAGTTGTGGTGTGTTATATGTAATGGTGTAGCAAGTGTGTATGAGATTGTGTAGGAGAAGTGAAGAAAGAGATGTTTAGAGATATGAGCAGCAAGATATATATATTTTCAGAATATGGAGAGTGAGAGAATGAGTATAAAAGAGTAATAGCATTGTAGTGTGTTTAGCAAACTGCTGGGATTGTATGAAGGCTTATAAATGGCATTTATTAGCTAAGGGCTGAAGAGTTTAGTTCTGAATTTGAAAACTAAAAACTCAGAAGTTCAGTACTTCATTAAGAGCTTCAGGAGATGATTAGAGGGAGAGAGAAGTTTATGAGAGAGTTCTCCCTTGGTGTCCCTCCCTTTTAAGGTGTTGAGGAAGGTCCCCTTTAGAGTTGAGTTTAAGGGGGTATTTTAGCAAAGAATATAAGTCAAAATCTATCCCAAATAGTAATGAATTTTCAAAGAATCCATCTTAAGATTTGGCCAAAAATGGTATGTTTAGCTTTAAGGTATTTTTGCTATTTTGGGTAAGAGCTGCTGGGGAAAAAGTAGCAGAAAAGGAAAGTATTTTAAAAAGAGAAAGGTAGTTTCAATGGTTGGTTTTAGTTTTAGCCAAAAGTGAAAAAATCAGTAATACTCAGGCTGTTGGGTCAGTTGTCACAGCTATTCTAAAAAAGCTGTCCCAGCTGTCAGGAAAAGCTGTGACAGTTGTCAGGAAAAGCTATGACAGTTATCATGAAAAAGCTGTCCTAGTTGTCAGGAAAAACTGTAACAGCTATCATTAAAAAGTCGTTTGCTTTGGGCAAAACCAATGAGGTCAGATGGGTCATTTCAGACTACTAGAAAGGTCATTTCAAGGATTTGGCTAAAAAATAGTAAGATCTCTTTGAAGGGTATCTTGCTATTTTGGGTATAACAGTTGGTTGCTGGGATTTCAACATTAAATGGCTAATGATATCACTCCCAGCCAGGGTGTCAAGTGCTGAATACACTGCTGGGGTTCAGCTGGAAATGTTTCCTTTTTGCAAGTTTGTGTTTTTGGGGCAAGGTTCCATTACAACACATTTCTAGTAAGTAATAGAAGGATTGGTTGAAAGTTAATGAAACTTTAGAGATTTAGTCAAGGTCTCATTGGGTTGTGACATAATCTTGGTGAGCAAGAAGAGTATTTAATACTATGCTCTAGTAGCTGGCAGAGAAATATATGGTCAAATTGTGGTAGATAATAGCTGGGTATTAGAGATATCATGAATATTTTGTATGTAGAGAGAGATAAAAGATAGTCAATTAGATTAGGCCACGTGTTTGAGTTGTATTTTAGCTAAAAGAAGTAATAAGATTTATGTAAAATGATATAATGAAGTTTCAAATTTGTATAGTAACAGTTGGGAATTGAACGAACAGTTATTTTCTCAGCATTCAGATGGTTGGGGATATTGAACATTTATCATATGATGAATATTAAGCTTTAGGAAAAGAGTAATGGGAAATTTTATCATCTAAAGTGCTATGTGATAAGAGATGCTTGCCATATGTTACCCGCTACACACGGACTTGTCAGAGTTTAGAGAGTTGGAGAAGACACGTCAAGCAACATGTCTCTTTTACCAACTTTAAACAGATGGAGCTTTACTGAACATACCTCTTGTTCCTCCAAACCACGACTCCCAAAGTTTCCCCAAAGTGACTTATAAGCTTGGATCATAAGCCGAAGATGAGATGACGTACCTCGGGTTTTGTTGTCATTTTGTATAAAAATGGGCTCTTGTTGAAGAAGCCGTTTGCAATGAGTATGAGAGAGGTAATATGGGCCATGAGCTTTTGATTCATTGCTTAAGCCCGATCCATATGTTGATATTGATTATGTCGTGGGGTCATGATCCCAGTTGATGAAGAGGAAATATGGACCATGAATCCGTCTCTTGAAGTAAGGATCTTGCGGGCCGTGTGAGCCCAATCCATGTAGATGAGTGAGATATAAGCTTATTTTGGGTTTTAAAGAGATTTACCCAAAAAATCAATAATATGTTGATGTGGCATGGGTTGCCAATGAAGTAATGCCACGTGGGCCGAAAAAACAGTCCTTAACACACACGCATACACATCTTTTGTAAGTCTTGTGGAAATTGGGCCTAAAAAAAGATTTTGGGCTTGAAAATAGATTTTGGCCTCCAACTTTTCACGCCTTATGTTTTTAGAGAACTGCAAGTCTATCCATAATTTCTCCTATGCATAAAGACTTGCTTCTTCTTCTTTTTCGTGGTGTGGGTGGGTAGCTTTATATGGTTACAATTCATAGGTTCCATGTTTTGTTAAAACACTTATTGTTATTTTATCTAAAGAAATTGATAAGAACAAATAAATTGTTATTTTTATCTAAAAATTATAGTAATTTGGTGCAGCCATGGCTTCTAAACCCCAACTTTTATTATAGAGTATAATATATATACACACACACACAATAGAAAGATGACATTTGCTCACTTAATAAATGCACTTAAGTGATTGTATACAATCATTTTTAGTGAGTTATGTGCATTACACGTGATAAGAACATATGTCATCTTCCTATTATTGGCTATAATCAAGTATATAGCTAAATTTTGTCATATATATAAGAATGTGTTGCAGATTATGATTAGTAAAGTATGAAGTTTAACACTCATAATGGGGCATAAGATTTTTATTTAATCGTAGCCTAATTCATGTCTCAGAGTGTTATTCCTTTATTCCTTAATGGCTTATACACACAAAAATTAGATGCAGGTCGTATACAAAATTAATTGATTAAAAACAAAAAATTAAAGGACAAAGTTTAGTTACAAAATTGGTTATAACTTAAGACTACAACCTTACTCAATAAAGTAAACATTACTATATATTTTGAAAATATAACTGTTGAATTGCATGATTTTTACGCTCTTAATACAAATGAGAAATTGTGTCATTCAGATATTATTAACTATATGATCTATAAACTTATATTTTATACATAATTTTAAACTACAAAAACTTGGAATTTAAACAATTTATTGATGACATAACTATTGATCTTTAATTTTCTAGAAATTTTGCAAGCATGGGGGATATAAGAAGGTGTAATCCAATGGTGGATTTGTCAAAATTCACCTCCAATAAAAAGATATTAAATAAGGTTGTAGATTTAGGTTATAGCCAATTTTGTAGCTAAACTTTGTTCAAAATTAAATTCATTTATTATTGGAAATCATAAAGTTCATGACAACGCATGTAGCAGTTGGCAATGGAACTAGTGGGCTTAGTTATAAAACTTGTTTACTTTTAGCTAGTCCACTCATCTTTTGAATTTAGAAATGATGCTAGTGTATTTAGATCCATATTAGGATGAAACGGGGTACTAGCCCTCGAATTTTGAGTATTTGCTTCATCCATGGAATCTTCAAGCTTGGCTTCATGTCCAGAGCTTGGCAAGTCCTAAAAAAAAAAAAAGAAAAAAAAAAAAAAAAAGACATTCTCTTGGAATGATCAATTTCTCCATCCACCTCATTGTCACATGCATTCATTTATTTATGGCCTATTTAGATTGAGGGGGTGTGAGGGAAAGTAGAGTAAATTTGGCTTAAAATTTGTCTATTTTCAGCCAACTCTACTTTACTCCCCTTTATTCCCCCTGAATCTAAACGGGCCCTTAGTTTAGTGGTTGTTAAAATTTAACACATCCGATTCCAAAAGTTCATTAACATTCAAATCTTTCAAAAATTATTCTCCTTCTGAGTTGAAAGAATTGGGCATTCACTATCCCCTCGAGGAACTATATTTTTATTGAAAATTTGATTATTATCAAGTTGCCATGGGATAATAACCTTTGTGCACCGTACTGCTTTGGATCAAATCACTTGGTGAGCTATTGGCTTTATTTCTAGATTGGACTCCAAAGATGAGTTTCTGACCTCTTCCTTCTTGTCATCACCTTTCATCTTCTTGCCCAAGTAAGTGTTCCAGTAATTTTTTATTTCATTGTCTGTTCTTCCTGGCAATCTCCTACTAATGAGTGACCACCTGCAAATCCCATAACATGACATGTAATTTGTAAACACATTAACTAACCAGTAACCACTTTTACATATTTAAACTTGTTTAGGACAACTAACTCTAAAGTTTTTGAAAGGAGACCATAATACATATTTAAATTATTTTAACCCAAAACTTAATTCAATAGATTTGAGTCTAATAATATTTTCTTAATTACTCAACCTACCAAATATATCAGATTCCAGCATAGTCATCTATTAGATTAGACGTAGCATTGGTGGAGCTAAAATTTTTAGCTTTTAGCAACTCAAAAAACTATTTTATCTATTTTAATACCTCACTTTACAATTCACCCAACATCTATGGTTTTATTTTTTTACTACTTCATTTAAATATTATTTCTTTATATATTTTTATTCTTTTATTTCTCTCTCTTCCTCTCTCTCTGTCTTTATTACTTTATCAATGTCGCCTACCTTTTTTAATTTCTTGTTCGTGCAGTATCTTGGTCCCACTTGTCACGTCCTATGTCAATGGTATTATTTTTACCATCAGTCAAACACTATTCATTTTTTTAATTAATTTCTTTCTCACTTGCTCTCTCTTCCACTCTGCCACAAAACCCAACTAAGTGATAAAATAATATATATATATATATATATATATATATATATATATATTATGCCTTCTTGCTATTGTGAACTGCTAGTCTTGACAATTCATTGTAGCAAAAAGACAAAAAATATTTGCCTTTAGCTCCACCAATGTTGGACGCTGAATTGGAGTTTGAGTTACCACCACCAATAGTGATGCTCATGAGAGTGAAATTAACACCTTGTTAAGTTCATGCATGTACTTATACCATGAAACACATGTTAGGACAAAATATATCTTACCCCCAAAAATTTGTCTAAATGATATATTAATGAATTATTTTTGTCGCTACTACTCATAAGAGCATTAGCATCCGATCTCTCAAATGCCATATGCTAGTATATTTTAGCATCAAAGTCCCAAAATAACCCATTATCCGGTCTTGTAATTGTAAAAAATTTACAATTGAGCTATATTGCCATCATAAATTTATGATGGAAATGTAGCTTAATTGTAAAAGTAAAATATTCATTTTTATTTCTTCTTTCTCTTTCTCTCTAACTCACTTCTCTCTCTATCTTATATTCATTCCTCTCCCTTCTTCAACTTCTCTATTTTCTCTTCGTTTCTCCCTCTTCTATGTTTGTTGCCATGGTGGGTTTGTTGCCATGGGTAATGGACTTGTTGATCAGTGCAGTGATGTGGTTGTTAGCGAGATCGGAGTGATAGGTGTTGAGGTACAAAATTTCGGGCCTTGATTTTATTAGCCCACTCACAAAATACCCACATGAGCCCACATATTATTCTAAACCCACATAAATATCTCCATATATATATTGCCCAAATATTCTATATGCTATTGGGCCTTCACAAATACTCCATACATAAGCCCATAAATTGCCTTGGGTCATCTCACAAATATTACCCATTATATTCCACATATTACCCAACTAGAATTTTTCACAAAAATACTCATTATGTTACTACCAAAATTGGGCCACAAAATTATGCTATTCCCACAAAAAATTTCAAGCTCATTTAGCTAGTGGGCAAAGCCCAAAAAGGCCTAACAATATCATTTACTAAGCTTGTTACTACACGGCAACATTTACTAAGGCCGTTGCTACCCGGCACCTTAAAGGCCGTTGCTACATGACACCTCTAAAGCCTATTGCTACATGACACCTTAAAGCCCATTGCTACACGGCACCTCTAAAGCCCGCTACAATGTGGCATCTCTAAAGCCTGTTGCTACACGACACCATTTACTAAGCCCATTGTTACACGACAATATTTTACAAAATCCCAAAATCATTTTTACAAAGCTCAAATACTAATTTGACACTATCTTACAAAGCCCAAATACTAATTTGGCACTTATTTTCCAAAAGCCCAAATGCTAATTTGGCACCTCTTTTCCAAAGTCCAACATGCTATTTTGGCAAAAACAATTACTTTATACTCAAAGCCCAAACATTAATATTTGGCACTACTATTAATTTTACACTTATTTTATAAAGCCCAAATGTTATTTTGGCAACTATCTTATAAAGCCTAAATACTAATTTGGTACTTATTTTCCAAAAGCCCAAATGTTAATTTGGCACTTATTTTCCAAAGCCCAAAATGCTATTTTGGCAAAAACAATTACTTTATGCTCAAAGCCCAAACATTAATATTTGGCACTACTATTAATTTTACACTTATTTTACAAAGCCCAAATATTATTTTGGCAACTATCTCATAAAGCCCAAATGTTATTTTGACACACGTTTACAAAATCAAATACTATTTTGACATTTGTTTTACGTATACTAAATCCCTCACTCATGGGAAATATAAATTACTCATCTCTCAAAAATATTGCTTTTACAAAATTTATGGGAACTATGTCTATTCTTTCCATAATCAACTAACTACAAAGCACATGAATATCACTCATGGCAAAACTACTCATTTTGTAGGGTTAACCTAGCCCAAGGAAGCTCATCTACAAAGCCCAGCTGGGTCAGGCTAGCCCACACACAAATCTCAGCAATTGGAAAACACGTGAACTGGTCAGCCAAATTTCAGTAGCAATTGAATAACTGGAGTCCTTTCCTATCAAGTCATAGCTTGTCCAATCAAATTAGAAAAGGGACACATGTCCACCAGGGGATGAATCCTTTCTCCACAAGCTGAAATCCTATCCTTTCTCAAGTGACATAAAGCTGAAAGTAATGTGACAGAAAGTTGGGAAAGCTTCAGCCAACTATCACTTCTTTCTCTTCCAACTCATTCAGTCAAGAACCCAAAGCTGCCATGACTAGGCTAGTGAAGCTCCTGAAACGACATAAAATCAGCTCATTTTCATACTAAAAATGTGTATTCTTTAGTTCATGAACCAAGCACATGAACCCCAAATGAGGAAACTCAGGAAAATGTAGTTTGGAAGACATCAAGGGGATCTTAACAGAGTTCCTAGCAAGGGCTCCAAGGTTGACATTTGGCTTGGGGTGGTCTAATCTGCCCTAAGGAACTCTAATTCTAGTTACAGCATAACCAAGATCATTAGCCTAAAGCATGCTCTAATCCCATTAGCCAAGGCTAATCAACATTCAATGCTAAGCTAGAAACCCAGCTGTTATTACCTAAAATAGCAAGAACCTTCTGATAATTGAGCTTACTACTCTTAGCTAAAATCTTAAGAATAATTCTCTAAGAATTTTCTGAAGATGGAGAAAGATTTAGCAAAGATTATTTGCTAATTACCCCCTAAAACCCAACTTTAAATGGGATTCTCCATTAATGCTTCAACGACCAACTCACTAAGCTACACACCAAGATTTGTCCTTAACCTCTCTACAAAAACTCTTCTCTAAGCTCTGAAAAATCACTAAGTTCTTAGTCTCAAGCTTAGAAACTGAGTTCCCTAGCTCTTAGCTCATAAATGCTTCTTATAGCTCTACTCATAAACACTTACTTACCCCAGCAGAAAGCTCCATCAACTTTGCTATACACTTTCACCCATTACTTATACCACTCACTCATTACTCATACTACTCACAAATGACTCTCTTTACTCATTACTCACTATATATTCACGAGAATGTCTTGGTACCATAATGATCTTGCTGCACTAGCTGAGATCTCTCTCTCCCTTCATCTCACACTAAGTTTTCTCCATTATTTGTTATTATGGAACCCTTGATATTTACTTATTCATTTACTATTAACGGTTATGATGAAACTGTCACTATAGAATTTTTCCCTCATATTGTTGTATTAGAAGACTCTTCTCCAAAGCAAATGGATGATGAGTTTGAAAGTGTAGATATTTCCCTTAATTTGTGAAGTAGCTAACTGATGAGGTTTTATTCTGTTCTGTCTTATTTTACCGCTAGGACATTTTACTGCTAGGTTATCTTTTGCAAAAACACTTTACCGTAGAGCTACTTTCAAAGAAACACTTTACTACTGGACTATTTTTTTACAGTATGCTTTTTAATCTTGTTGACGTGTTTGCTGTAGGGATTGTTTATGGGCTACTCTTGTCAGTTCTAATCTAGGCCCAAGGCATAAAATATAGTGGATTCCTTGGATCTTCACCGATAGCCTTTGGGCCGCACATCAAGCCCATCGTTGAGTTTCAATTTAGACCTCCAACCCATTATAAATCTTATTTGTCAGAAGGAAAAATTTTTTGCCCTCGACAATGGATTTCTAGATCGGCGTGGTGGCGTGGTTGTCGGCGAGATCGGTGATCTTCTTTTTTTTTTTTTTTTTTTCTTTTTTGTGTGTGTGTGTGTGTGTGTGTGTGTGGTTCTTGTGGTGGGTTTCTCTTGGTGGTTGTCGGCGTGGGTTTCTCGTAGTGATTCTTGAGGTGGTTGCCTTTTTTTTTAAAAGAAACTTTTATGGTTGTTGTTGGTAGTGGGTTTAGTGGTTTTTTTAATGGGTTTTGGTGGTTGGCATGTTGGTGGTGTGGTGGTGGCTACTGTGATTATGGTGGTGGTTACTGGCAGATACCGTGGTGGGTTTCCTTGGTAGTGGTGGCTGGGTTTGTTTGGTGTCGTAGTGGCTTTGCTTGGTGATTGTGGTAGTGGGTTTTCTTGGTGGTGGCTTAGTTTTTTTAATTATTTTTTATTTAGAGGAAGAGAGATAGAGAAAGAGGAGAGAGGAGAGGAAAAGAGAGAAAGAGGTGGTAAATTTAATATTTTAATGAATAGATGAGATAAATAAGAAATGCGATATTGGGTGTATTGTAAAATGGTATTGGATAATAGATAAATAGTTTTTGAGATGGTAAAATGGAATATTTTGTAGAAAATGGATGTGAATGCTCTAAGTGTATGTTTGTTTGGAGAGATTTTAAGGAGGATGGAAAATTGAGGAGAGAAAACTTTTTAATGGGTGTTTGGTTGGAAGGGGGAGATGAAAAAAATATGGTGGGGTCTAGGTATTTTCTCTCCGGGCCCACCAAAATAGTTTCTCCCCAAAATTGAGAGAGAAAACTTAGAAGAAAATTTTCAGTGCATTAAAAAGACCGGAATACCCATGTGCAAGTGCTTCGTTTCTCTGCCAGTTTGGCTTTTTTTTTTCTCCTCTAATTTTTATCCCAGTCCGTATTACACTACTGCTATCTATTTTTTCTTTTTTTTGGTTATCAAAAAATTTCTTCCCTTTTGTTTAATTTTGTGATTTTTTTCTTCTTTTTTTTTTTTTTGGGTATTTTCCTATAATTTTTTTTTAGTGCTCATCTTCCTTTAGCTTATAATCCTTTAAAAAAAAAAAAAATTGAAGTGTTCATACTTTCGACACAATTTTTTAAATAAAAAATGTGTTACTTTTTTTGCTTTATTTAATGAGGATATAATTGTAAATTTATACTTACTTAATTTTCCATCTTTTCATTTTTCTTCTTAACCAAACAAAAGAGTTTTCTATCCTTCCACTTTTCCATCTCTCCAACCAAACACACATGAGTGAAAATTAAATCTTTTCTATCCTTCCACTTTTTTATCATCTCATAATTTTTTATCTTTCCACTTTTCCACCCCTCCAACCAAACAGACCCTAATAGATCAGACTAGAAACTCCACTTTATTTTTGAAAGTGCTTGGGGGAGGTACCAACTTGCCTAAAAGTACGTGGTATAGGAGCGGATAGAGCCATCATTTTCAAACTTTGCCAAACTAGTTTTCAAAAGTCCAAAAAATAAAATTAAAAAAAAAAACAAAAACAAAACAGAAAAAAGCAAAAAAAAAAAAAATTGTACTAAAACAAAATTGTACTCTTTAAAAAAAAAAAAAAAAATTGAAGTGTTCATACTTCAGACACAATTTTTTAAATAAAAAATATGTTACTTTTTTTGTTTTATTTAATAGGGACATAATTGTAAATTTATACTTACTTCATTTTCCATCTTCTCATTTTTCTTTTCAACCAAACAAAAAAGTTTTCTATTTTTTCACTTTTCTATCTCTCCAACCAAACACACATGAGGGAAAATTAAATCTTTTCTATCATTTCACTTTTTCATCATCTCATAATTTTTTATACTTTCACTTTTTCACCCCTCCAACCAAACGGACCTTAAAAAATCAAACTAGAAACTCCACCTTATTTTTGGAAGTGCTTAGAGTAGGTACCAACTTGCCTAAAAGTACGTGGTATAGGAGCAGTAAGAGCCATTATTTTCAAACACTGTCAAACTAGTTTTCAAAAGTCCAAAAAAAAAAAAAAAATAAAAAAATAAAAACAAACAAAACAAAACAGAAAAAAGCAATAAAACAAAATTGTACTCCGTTAAAAAAAAAAAAAAAAATTGAAGTGTTCATACTTCAGACACAATTTTTTAAATAAATAATGTGTTACTTTTTTTAGAGTTACTCTATGTGTAACTTGAATCCAACCCTTTATTATTTATATATTCATTTGTCCAAATTTATATAATTTATTAAAAATTTCAAAATTATTAATCTTTATAATAATATGTTAATATCTTGTTAAAATTATAATAGTAACAGGGAATTGATGTTCCTTGTTCCTACTTCTTACATAATAATAATAATAATAATAATAATAATAATATCACGGCAATTTTGACAGAAAACCTGGGGTACCCAAAAAAAAAAAGAAAAAAAGAAGCCATTTTCACTTAAAAGTTAAAATGCCATTTGTATTAAAAAAAAAAAAATCAAATTTGAATTGTCAAAGTTTGGTAGCAATTTAGTGCATTCCCGTGAGGCGTCAGGCAGGTACACTGCCGCAAGGTACGATAATATAGGATTGAGATCTAGGTGCAATGTCCCTGATGCAATGAAAAGCGGTTTAAAATTCAACCATTCAATATAAAAAATAAATAAAAGTAAATAAGTAAAAGTAAACAAATAAAAATAAAAATTTGTGAAGGGATTTGGTGAATTAAACAGTACAATTGCATCTTAATTCAATAACAAAAAAAAAAGAGCTACTGTCCCTTACCTTCACTCCTTTATCTTCATTTTTTTTACCGTTAAGTGTGAAGTTGGGTTAGAATAAAAAAATAAAAATTATTTTATTATTTAATTTATTTTTACTACTATTTATGAGTCTTATTATATTCTTTCAATTAACTTTTATCTTTATTTACAGTACTTTTAGTAATAATTTTTTAATTCCAATAAAATAAGCAGTATTCAAACACACCCTTTATTATTTATATATTCATTTGTCCAAATTTATATAATTTATTAAAAATTTCAAAATTATTAATCTTTATAATAATATGTTAATATCTTTTTAAAATTTCAACTAGGTAATAATAATAGCAGGGAATATATGTTCCTTGTTCCTACTTCTTACATAATAAAAATAATATCACGGCAATTTTGACAGAAAACCTGGGGTATCCCAAAAAAAAAAAAAAAAGAAGCCATTTTCACTTATAAGTTAAAATGCCATTTGTATTAAAAAAAAAATCAAATTTGAATTGTCAAAGTTTGGTAGCATTTAGTGCATTCCCATGAGGTGTCAGGCAGGTACACTGCCGCAAGGTACAATAACATAGGATTGAGATCTAGGTACAATATTCCTGATGCAATGGAAAGCGACTTTAAAATTCACCCATTCAATATAAAAAATAAATAAAAGTAAATAAGTAAAAGTAAACAAATAAAAATAAAAATTTGTGAAGGGATTGGTGAATTGAACAGTACAATTGCATCTTAATTCAATTAAAAAAAAAAAAAAAAAAGCTACTGTCCTTTACCTTCACTCCTTTACCTTCATTTTTTGATCGTTAAGTGTAAATTTGAGTTAGAATGAAAAATAAAAATTATTTTATTATTTAATTTATTTTTGCTACTATTTATGAGTCTTACTGTATTCTTTCAACTAATTTTTACTTTTATTTACAGTACTTTTAGTAATAATTTTTCAATTTCAGTAAAATAAGCGGTATCCAAATACACCCTACACACTCTAAAAGTCGTAACAAACAATTGAAATCTTAGAAATAAAAATTTAAAAAGTAAGAGAGGCAGACGAATGGAAGGCTGGGTGTGAAGAAGAAGAAGAGGAGGAAGAAGAAAGTCTGGTCACTTTTGGACGATGATGTTATGGATTAGATGATTTTTATTTTTATTGTTAGTTTTCGTTTTTTAGATTTTTATTTTACCGGTCTGTATTCTTTTTCCGATCGATATTAGATTTTTTTTTTTCCCACTACTCATACATGACAACACATGAAGCAATTGTTGAAAATTTTCAACCAAGATCTACATACCATAAAAGCAAGGAATTAAAACATCCAGAGAACAAAAGAGGGTGAAAACTAAAAACAATTTATCAAACTCTCAAATATCACTAGTAGATATTTATTTTAAAAAATAGTAGGTAGACATAACACAACTGATGAGAAACTTGCCATGAGAATGAGAGGAAGAAGCCACAATTTCCTACAATGTCAAGAATAGTCGTGTTTGTGTGAGGAAGGTGAATTACACCTCTTCATTTGCAATCACACACACATATTTGGGTAACAATGCCACTAACACAATATATAGGGCATATATGTGAGTGTGTATAGATATATATATATATATATATATATATATATATATATATATGGTATATGATAGTTTTAATGGTATGCCAAGCAAAACACACCCCAACTATTCATGATTTAATTAGATACACATAGATGACTATAAATAATGGGCTTAGTTATGCATCACGTTTACTTTCAGCTAATCCATGTATCTTCTGAATCCAGAAAAGATGCTAATGTGTTAAGATCCATAGCTTCATTTGGCTGAAAAGGATTAGTAGCCCTCCAATTCTCTGGCTTCCCTTCATCCATTAAATCTTGAAGCTTGGCATCGCATCCAGAAACTGGCAAATTCAACACAATGTCACGTACATTGATTTCATTGGTTTGGTGGCCATTTGAATTTTGCACATCCGATCTCAAAAGGTAATTTGTATCCAAATCTATTTGGAAGTTAGAGATATAATTCTCCGGCTGAACAGAAGGAAGTAGGTTTTCTCTATTCCCATAAGGAACTATATTTTCATTGAACAATATTTGATTATTATCTGGTTGCCATGGGAGGATAACCTTTGTGCACCGCACTGCTTTTGGTCGAAATATAGGGTGAGCAACCGGTTTTATTCCTGGATTGGAGTCTAATGTCAAATTTTTTATCCTCTTGCTTAAAATGGTGTTCCAGTAATTCTTTATCTCATTGTCAGTTCGTCCTGGTAATCTCCGAGCAATGAGTGACCAACTGCACCCAAAGGAAAAAAAAAGACCATATAATATATATGTGAGTAATTCTGTAGTTCAACTAATTAACACTTCATGATGTTTCTAATGAAAACATTCAGAATTCAAATTTTTCATGCTCATTTATAACTAAAAAAATTTCTTGCATGCAAAATGAGTTTCTTTTACTTGTTCATGATTTGCACTTATGTGGATTTTATAAATTTTTCTCAAAATTAAAAATATTGTTACTTATGTTGATCTTTTATTTAATACTTGTTAAACTTATCACTATATATTATCAAATTTGCAATTAATAGCAATGTGTAAGTGTTGTTTATCATTTCTACATAAAATCAATATAATAAAAAAAAACATAAAATTATTATAATAAAAAAAGGCGTTGTTTATCATATAATAATAATAATAATAATAATAATAATAATAATATACTTAGTTTTCTTTTTAATCTAAAATACATTTCAGTTTACTCAGAAGAAGTTAATATAAAATTTATACAATATTTTATATGAAGATCATTGTTAGAACAATCGCATCAGTCTGTGCAAAATTCTTCTCTATTTTGCAAGAAAAAACATACTTTTTCTATTTTACACACCCACTTTTACAAAACACCCACATCAGTTTATCTATTATATCATCTATTTTATTGAAATAATAACATTTCTTTAATTTTTTATTATATCAAACAAACCACTACCCACATGGCTCCACCCAATTTTTTCTTTCTTTGTTTTGAGAAGAAGATAGATGAGAGAGCAACATGATGGGGAGAGAGAAAAAAAAGAATAAAAAAATTATTTGCACATAAATGGTAACCATGCATATATGCACAATTACTGTAACAGTTTTGCATATTTGCACTTTTTTACAAGTACTGATATGGGTGTTTTTTAAATTAAAATGTGCAAAATTGAGTACTTTTTGTATTTTGCAAATTTTTGCAACCGCTGGTGTGGTTGCTCTTAGGCATATAACTTTTTGATCAATGTAGTCAACTTATCATCACATAAAGTTAGGGAAAAAATTATGTATCTAATATTAAATAAAATTATTTAATATATATATATATATATATTTTATGAATAATTTACTTAATCTATATTTAAATATAAAAACCATTATTTAAATGTATCGCCTCAAATCTCAAATTATATTGAACCGGCTCTAGAGGAGAAGAAGTAGATTTCTCATACCTGTTACCAAGAAGCTTATGTAGTTTGATAATGAGATCTTCTTCGTCCTCAGAAAAGTTGCCTCTTTTGATATCTGGCCTTAGATAATTCAACCAACGAAGCCGGCAACTCTTCCCACATCGCCTCAGCCCTACAATATAAGAAGTGTTAGTGTGAATATATAATCGACAAAAGAGAACCACCTTAAGAGAAGAGAGAATATATAGTGCAGATATTGTTAGTAGTTAGAACCAGCTCTTTGAGGTAGGTCTGTCCATTTCCCTTCGCCATGGATTTCAATGTAGTTTTTAAGGATGTCATCTTCCCATGCACACCATGCTCCTCTGATTACACCTTTTGCACAGCATGGCCTCCTTCCCATTTCTGCTCTCTCACAACAGCTTTTCGCTTTCTCTTTTTAGATTTTGCTCACACTACTCTAGAGTGAGTTCCAAACCTTCTAATACAAATGTGCCACATAAAGCATAGACCACCTGAAATTGTTATTATTATTACATTCATGGCTGTAGCATGTTTTATGCATTTAGCAACAAGGACAAAAACTACCTAATATTCAACTTTTTGCTCTTTTTAGATTTTGCTCACACTACTCAACAGTGAGTTCCAAACCTTCTTATTATAAAAATGTGCCACATAAAGCATGGCCTATCTGAAATTATTATTATTATTATATTCATGGCTGAAGCATGTTTCCGCGTTTAGCAACAAGGACAAGAACAACCTAACATTCTCTCAAAAAAGAAAGAACCCCACCTAACTTCTACATACATGTCTTGGTTGTGTCTTTCTTTTAAAATTATATATATATATATATATATGTAGGGTTCAAATTCTTTACATAAACCCAAAGACAATAAATTTGTAGAGTATGGGTCAAAGAGCTAGAATCAATAATGGATTCGTCACAATGGAATTCCCTCCCTTTTTACAGTGTCCTCCTCCCTCTATTATATAGTCACTCCTACCCTCATTTCCATCGTCCACGTGCTCTTCATCCATGAACTTGCTCAAGTACCTGTCACGTCAAGTATCTTCTTTTCAGCTCTGTGTGAGTGGCGGTAGGTTGGGATGCACTGTTCAGAGGTCTTCTCCACATAAATGTGGCCAGAAAAGCTGTTGTAATGCATTGAATACGGTGGCAGCAGCTTTTCCCTCAGATATTTCCCCATCCTTATCGTTCCAGAACTTGCTCTGAGCTTATCTTAATCAGGTGAAGTCCTCGGATAGTCACTCTGGCTTTCCTCGTACTCAACTAATCTATGATATCCTGTTAAAGTGAAACATCCTCCTCGGACAGGAGATATCCTCCTCGGACAGGAGATATCCTCTTCGGATAGCACTGATCTTTCATTATGAAGATCCCACTCCTAACTGGGCCTTGCCCTTTTCTCCTCTCTCTTTTCGGATGTAAGATAGTCCTCTCGTGGGCCCTCGGCCCATTAACTTGGGCCTGGCACCCTTTTCCCCCACAATATATATATTAAAAAAAAATACAAGACACAACTAGGACATGAGAACAAAAGGAATGTCTTTCTTTTAAAATTATATATATATATATATATATATATATACATTAAAAAAAAAAATACAAGACACAACCAGGACATGAGAAAAAAAGGAATTGAATACCCTTTCACAGAACAAAGATAACTATCATGCTCTGAATAATAATATTGCATTTGAAAATTAATAAATATCTTTATCCTTGATTTGTATTCTAATTTCTTAACATCTTTAATAGTAATGGATTTGTTTTATTTTCCATTATTACTCTTAACTTGATAAAAAAAAATGATTAATAATATATAGAAATAAAAAAAATTTATTATTTTTCTTAAACCGATATATGTTTAATATTATATGAAAATAAATGTTTAATTATATATAAAAATATGTTTAATAATTAATTAATATACGTATCTCCGCCATACTCGTATCATACTTTTTTAAAAATTGCTGTATCGTCGTATAGACTATACAGTATCCGTACCCATACCTCTGTTTATGTGTGCTTCCAATAAAATCATTAATCACTGTCCAAAATTTCAGGAGAATTTTTTTTTTTTGAAGAATATTTGAGGAGAAATTTAAAGCCAAGTACTCCTCTTTTTAATCTTGGCTTATACTCTATAATGGTTGTACACTATGTTAATCATTAATTACAGTCCATTATTTTGCCGAAAAAAGGGAGCTGGCATGTGTGTTTACAGCTTCCAACCCACTTAAACCCGACTTATGCATGGCATAGGATCACTTTCACTCGAGTAATAGTGGGAAGTAACTTTATTCAAATTCACAAACTCTTAAGCTCACAAATGTAATGGGTCAGTGGGATTTCCTACAACTAAGCTACACTCTCAAGTGGGATAAAATAATAATAATAATAATAATAATAATAATAATAATAATAATAATAATAAAGCCACACTATCAGGTGATTATATAAAAAAAAAAGTTGGGGAAAAAAATGAATGAATGCCCTAAAGGCATTGGTTTATAAAATATTTTTAAAAACTTTTTTATGATAAAAGAAAATTATTAACATTTTTTTTATTGCTTTTTATATTTTCCATGATAATGGTGTCAAAAATTTCTTAAAATGATTTATTAACAATTGCCTTAAGTGCAGCTGTTAATATGATTTATTTGGATTCAGATCCTTTAGATTTTCTAGGAAATTCTATCAATAGATTTTCTTAAATCCTAATCACACTTTAATGATCTAATGGTATAGATTCAACCATGTCAGCATTTTACTAATAATATTCTTAAAATAATAAAATAATGTTGCAAATAAAACAATTAAGATTATTATTAATAGAGTGCTGATGTAGTAAATTTAGACCATTAAATTATTAAAAAATAATTAAAATTAAAAAAATTATTTAATAAAATACTTTAAGAAATCTACAAGACTTGAATCCGATTTATATAAATTCTTGGCGTAAATGCACTTTTATTCCCTACATTTTTACGTTTTTTCATTTTAGTCCCTACATTTTATTTTTTCCACTTTTAGTCTCTAAAACCAATTAACGCGTTCTATTTTAGTCATTTCCGTCAGTCAACCGACGGAAATAGCTGAGGTGGCAGCCGGAGCAATTAAAATATTATAAAAATGCCACATCACCCATGACAAGTCAGCATATAAATTTAAAAAATTAATTTATTAATTTTAACAAAATTTAAAAACATAAAAACAAAATTTAAAACATAAAAATAAGCCAGAAAATCAAACCAAGAACACAAATTCAAAATTAAACCCAGTTAATCAAATTAAACCCAAAACAGTCGTCATCAACCCACAACCCAGAAAATCAATTACCTCTTCTCTCACTTTTCTTTCTTCTTTATTCTTTCTTGGACTCTCTCTCTCGATTTTTTGGCAGTGGATTGGAGGGGTTGTGGATCAGTGTTGGGTCTTGTGATCTGGGTGTAGTGGGTTAAGATTTTGGCCGGTCGTGGGTTTGCTCGTCGTGGATTAGTGGTGCTCGCCGTTTGCTCGCTGTGGGTCAGTCGTGGGTTTGCTCGCCGTGGGTCTATCGTGGGTTTGCTCGTCGTGGGTCTATCGTGGGTTTGCTCGCTGGGTTTTCTTGCAATAGGTTTGGGTTTGTTCGCTGTGGGTCTGTCGTGGGTTTGCTTGTTGTGGGTTTGCTCGCCGGGTTTACTCGCCGTGGGTTTAGGTTCGCTCGCCGTGGGTCTGGGTTTGCTCGTCGTGGGTATGGGTTTTGTTTGTTGTGGGTTTGCTCGCCGTCGCCATTAGCCCCAACTCCACTTGCCTTGCTTCTGGATCCATTGATCACTCAGTCAAGCTCTACAAGTTTATCCATCTCTGTTTCTCCATTTCTTGTGTTGAGTATGAAGTTCATGGAATTTTGATGCTGGGATTTTAAAAAAAAAAAAAAAAAGGAAAATTGGGTTTGATTTGTGTTTTAGCTTGGTGGGTTTTCTTTCTGGGTGTCATTTATCGATTTAGTTGTTAGATTCGCAGTGTAATTATTTTGTGCTCTATTGGGATTCTCTAAAGAATCAAGCATGATGTGCGAAATGTTTAATTTTTGTAGGAATGTTGGTCTGCTTGTATAGATCTGTGTTGTGGGCTGGTGATGGATGTTCTTGGGTTTAATTTGATTCAATGTTCTTGGGTATAATTTTGAATTTGTGTTCTTGGTTTGATTTTCTGACTTATTTTTATGTTTTAAATTTTGTTTTTATGTTTTTAAATTTTGTTAAAATTAATAAATTAATTTTTTAAATTTATATGCTGATGTGTCATGGGTGATGTGGCATTTTTATAATATTTTAATTGCTCCGGCTACCACCTCAGCTATTTCCGTCGGTTGACTGACGGAAAGGACTAAAATGGAACGTGTTAATTGGTTTTAGGGACTAAAAGTGGAAAAAATAAAATGTAGGGACTAAAATGGAAGAACGTCAAAATATAGGGACTAAAAGTGCATTTAGGCCTAAATTCTTCTCACAAATATTAAGGTGCAAGGCACCTTTGGTGTTCCAATTCACGTGGAATAAAAGCCCATATAATGACTTGTCCTTTTCAATCCTGCCATGTCTCTTATTTCATATTTTCAATCGGGTTTAGCTTCTGTCTAGTGGCCAGTATAGATTCTACCATGTCAGCATTTTACTAATAATATTCTTAAAATAATAAAATAATGTTGCAAATAAAACAATTAAGATTATTATTAATAGAGTGCTGATATAGTAAAATTTAAATCATTAAATTATTAAAAAATAATTAAAATTAAAAAAAATTATTTAATAAAATACTTTAAGAAATCTACAAGACTTGAATCCGATTTATATAAATTCTTCTCACAAATATTGAGGTGCAAGGCACCTTTGGTGTTCCAATTCACGTGGATTAAAAGCCCATATAATGACTTGTCCTTTTCAATCATGCCATGTCTCTTATTTTATATTTTCAATCGAGTTTAGCTTCTGTCCAGTGGTTAGTGGCCATTGGACGTGTTGGATTGGTAACACGTGTCTCAGACAGGACATGTATCGCGAATCCAACACGTCCAATGGCATTGGCCACTGGACAGAAGCCAGATCCTTTTCCATCAATAAGAGAGAGACAGCTGCGTGAAAAAGTGTGTGCGGTCCCAAGAAAAAGAGGGAAAAAAACATATGTTATTGATGCTTCTAGAAGGCCTGAATCCGATTTATATAAATCCTTCTCAAAAATATTGAGGTGCAAGGCACCTCTGCTGTTCCAATTCACATGGAATAAAAGCCCATATAATAACTTGTCTTTTTCAATCCTGCCATGTCTCTTATTTCATATTTTCAATCAATAAGAGAGAGAGAGCTGCGTCAAAAAGTGTGTGCCGTCCCAAGAGAAAGAGAGAAAAAACATACGTTATTGATGCTTTTTTTCTATCATTTTTTTTTATTTCATTTAAATATTTAAATATTTATTATTTTTTCATTTTTAAACACATATTCTTATACTCCGATCTCTACTTCTTTATTTGCTAATTTTTTTATTTAGTTTTATTTTTTTGCTAATGTACAGATTTGACAGGATACTCTTCATGAGCCAAAAAAATTATGATTTAGAAAATTCATTGGAGACCATTTTTTGAGTCTCATTTTCTATTATAGAGATTATTTTGTTTTTACCTAGGAGATGCTCTTGTGCAAGAGGATAACTGTGTTAAACTGTTGATGACACCAAAGACCTCTTGTTAGTTCCGTAGCTCGGATTGTTGGCGGTGAACTTGTGGTGGTAGCAATGGGGATGTGTTGTTAGGTCTTGGATGTTTTTTCTTTTTAATATTTATTTTGAGTAACTGAAATAAAAAAAAAAATGCAAAAAATTACTAATTTAATTAAATAAGTTAACATGTAGTAAGTTTTTATTTATGAAATGTAGAGTGGTATAGAAAAAGCGAGACAGAAGATTTAGACGTTGCGGTATCCAAAACATTTTGTAACAATCTTATTTTGAGTTGTGTGAGTCTCAATCTAATTTTTTTCAGCCTATGATAGACTGATAACTGATTTTGCTGTGAGATTTTATTATGGCCATAAAAAAAATAAAGGCAGAGCAAACAAATAAGGTCCAACAAAATTCAAAAGCAAAATTTCCTAATTAAAGCATTTCCAGCACCATAGGTATTCAGACAAAGAGAGTCACTATTCATGAGAAAAAACCTAAAATTCTATTTTAAAGATACTGTTGGACCTTATTTTAAGAGTTTACTGTATTTTGTGTTTGCCTATTCTATTATATATATTAGGGTTTGGTTAATGTGTGTCCTTAAGACACACATTAAACTATCCACTTTTGAAAATATTTTTTCAAGAATTAAAAAACTGTCAATACTTTTTCAATTTTTTAAAAAATATTTTCCAAAAATAAAAATTATTACATTAGCAAAATCCTATATATTATGCGCCCATCATCCTTCAATGAACTGCATGATGTACATCTCTCACTTCTCTCAATAATGAACAACAAGATCTCACCTAACAATCTAGCCCTTTGGGCTTTTTTAGGTTTTTATCGTATGAACAAAAGGTCGACGCATTGGGATCTGGTTTTTATAAGGTTTTTATTGTATGAACTAAAGCTCAACACAATGGGACTAGACCATGCACACGTTTAATTCATGTCAGATAAACATGTCGCCAATAGAGAACAATGCAACCCATAAAGGTTTTATAGTCAGAAATAAAGTCTGATTGGAATATATAAAGTTTGGGCAATAAAAAGGTTATTTAGAATGTGTAAAGGTTGAAATGTGCAAAAGTTATAGGGAGATGTATGTCCATAATTGTATTTATTATTACAATCTTATCCCATAAACTCTACAAACATTCTAATGTCTTATATATATATATATATATAAGATTTTTTTACTACAAATGGAAGAGAGATCAAAAGAATTGTGAATGACCACTTGAATATAAGAGTTTATCAATTTATATTTCTTGTTTCTTTTTCTTTGTTTTATATATTTCTATCATTTTACAACACGTTATCAGCACGAGTCTCTACCTAATTTCAAAAGGAAGTTGTAATCCAGTTGTTCTTCAAACATAAAATATTATTTGTGTAGTTCTCTTAACTCACTGTAAGTTTTCTTTTTAAGGAATTAGTAATTATCCTATTTGTTTGCCTTTACGTTTTATGCTCATAATTTTAGTGATTTTTAATTGATTAAAAACTTTTATGAGATTTGCGTTATCCTATTGTTATATATTGTTATGAGATTCACGTTTATTTAGTTTTTTTTTTTTTTTTTTTTTAATGTTAAAAATGATTAGTAATATATTGTTATATATTGTCTTCACATTTACTTATATCTATAGCTATATATATATATATATATATATATATATTACGTGTACAGATGATCTTTAAATAGGTAAGTATTGTATCATTACAATCAAATTTTGAATATGTATGTGTAGTATTGTTTCATTAAAATTGTGTATGAGAAAAAAAAAAGTTATTTAATTTCTTTTGTAATTATATATTTGATATAGATGTCAAATCTTACAAAGCTTATATTAGTTGCCCTTGACATCTTAGGCAATAATTTCTTATCATGGATCCTTGATACTAAGATTCATCTGGAAGCTATGAATCTTGATGAGATTTATGTTAATGTAATAAATCCTGAAGATATTATTATGAATGGTAACAGAGTATCCTAGAAGGATCATGCAAAAACAATAATTTTTATTTGTCATCATTTATATAAAAATTGAATACTTTACTATAAAAGACCCCTTAGGAGAATTACAAATTCTAGAAGAACTTGATCATCCTAAAAGCTCAATATGACTAAAGTTGCGATAAACTAAAGGTGCAAGTGAGTTAATCTGACACTTTAAAATCAGCACACAATTAAAATTATATAGTATAAAACGCATATATTATGTTTCGAATGTGCTCCTGCAGTAGCAATATCGAATGTATATGTTCATAAAGTGTTATGAACTAATGTTTTATCTTCTAGTGGCTGAACAAAATAATGAGTTGTTGTTGAAAACCATTAAAGGGCCATGAAATTAAGTGTTATAGGTGTGGTATGGAAGGTCATTGCTCACGTACCTGTCGTACTCCTAAATATTTATAGATTTGTACCAAGCCACCATAAAAGAAAAGGAAAAGGGAATTGAAATGAACTTTGCTAATCATAATGATCTTAAAGATCCTATGAATTATCTTGATTTTTTCAAATGGAGTGAATAAGACTCATCTTGTTATGTTATTGATTTGATAATTTGATTAGTGATGGAAATCTCCATACAAATTAATTGTTATCTTTTATTATATTATTGCATTGTAATAAGTATGTTTACTTTGCAATGTTTTATATACATTTAAAAAAAAAGTTTAATTTATGTTTTGCATATATGAAGTATCATGGGTCTTACGGGTAAAAAAATAATAATAATTAATTCCAGGATGATTAACAGACAGTGCAACAATTCATACAATCCTTAAAGATAAAAAAATATTTTAAAATTTTAAAATTATGCAAAGCCAATGTCAATACCATCTCAGGTTCATTGAACATAATTGAAGGCTCTAGAAGAGTAATTATCATGTTGCCAAAGGGCACAAAACTTTGTATTGATGATGCTTTGTATTCTTCTAAATCAAGCAAAAATTTACTCAACTTTAAGGATATACGTTATAATGGTTATCATATTGAAACCAATAATGAAGGTAGTAAAGCATTTCTTTATATTACTTCAATAGTATTGGGCCAAAAACTCATATTAGAAAAATTGCTTATTTTCTCTTCTGGGTTATATTATACTACAATGAGAACGGTTGAAATAAATGTTGCAATATACCAGAAGTGTTCAGACTCAAAGGTTTTTACGCTTTGGCATGATTGTCTTGGACATCTAAGATCAATAATGATGCGTTGAATTATTGAAAACTCTCACAGACATCCCTTAAAGAACCAGAAGATTCTTTTACCTAGTGATTATCCATATAGTGCATGTTCTCAAGGAAAATTAATTACCAAACCATCACATTCAAAGATTGTTGTTGAATGTCCATCTTTCTTAGAAAGAATTCAGGGTGATATATGTGGACCAATACACCCACCTTGTGGTCCATTTAAGTATTTTATTGTTTTAATTGATGCATCAACTTGATGGTCACATATTTGTTTACTTTCTACTAAAAATGTTGCATTTGCTAGGCTTCTTGCTCAAATAATTAGGTTGCGAGCACAATTTCTTAATTATCCAATTAGGAAAATTCATTTAGATAATATTGGTGAATTCACATCTCAAGCTTTTGATGACTATTGCATCTCAATTGAAATTGATGTTGAACATCCTATTGCCCATACACATACTCAAAATAGTTTAGCTGAATCACTTATCAAGAGACTTCAAATTATTGCTCGACCTTTGCTGATGAAATCAAAATTACTAGTCTCTCCTTGGGGCCATGCTATTTTACATGCTGAATCATTAGTTCGCATTAGGCCAACTTCTTATCATAAATTTTCACCATTGTAACTTGTACTTGGCCAACAACCAAATATTTTTCACTTGCACACATTTGGTTGTGCTGTATATGTACCTATTGCACCCCTACAATGCACTAAGATGGGTCCTCAATGTAGACTTGGAATTTATACGGGTTTTGATTCTCCATCTATCATTAGATATCTTGAACCTCTAACTGGTGATGTTTTTAAGGCACATTTTGAGGATTGTCATTTTAATGAAACAATCTTCCCACCATTAGGGGGAGAAAATTCGTTGCCTGAAGCCTGACGTGAGATTACTTGGAATGTTTCGACGTTATCTTATTTTGATCCTTGTACAAATCAATATGAATTGGAAGTTTAAAGAATTATTCATTTGCAAGAAATTGCAAATCAATTACCAGATGTATTCACCAACAAAAAGAAAATAGTGAAATCTCACATTCCAGCTGCTAATACTGTAGCACGGATTCAAGTCCCTGTAGCACAATCAGTTAATACAGTAGTAAATGAATCAAAACCACACTTGAAGCATGGAAGACCTGTCGGTGTTAAAAATAAAATTCCCCGGAAGAGAAAAGTACAAGAAAAACAAGTTGCTGCCCATAAAGAGGCTATACCCAGGAAACAGGTTACAGAAATAATTGATCTATCTAAAACTTATGAACAAAAATCTCTTGAAAATAAATCTCTTGAAGAGTTATCCACTGAAGAGGATCAAGTACCTAAAAATAACGAGATCTCAATACATTATGTACATACAGGAGAAATATGTGATAAAAATAAAATCGTTGTTGACAACATATTTTCATATAAAGTTGCTCTTGATATTACCAGAAGTAATGATTATGAATATGAACCACAAACTGTTGATGAATATCAACGTAGAAATGATTGGCCAATGTGAAAAGAGGTGATTCAAGTAGAATTAAATTTACTAAGTAAACTTAAAGTTTTTGGACTTATAGTCCAAACACCTAAAGGTGTAATGCCTGTTGGATACAAATGGGTATTTGTACGTAAACGAAATAAGAAAAATGAAATTATAAGGTACAAAGCATGACTTGTAGCACAAGATTTCTCGCAGAGACCTAATATTAATTATGAAGAAACATATGCTCCTGTAATGGACCCAATTACATTCAGATTTTTAATTAGCTTGGTAGCAAAAGAAAATTTGGATATATGATTAATGGATGGTGTTACAGCATATCTGTATGGATCATTAGATAATGATATCTATATGAAAATCCCTGAAGGATATAAAATGTCTAAAAGATATAATCCTACATCCTGAAGGATGTATTCTATCAAGCTACAAAGATCCTTATATGGGTTAAAGCAATCCGACGCATGCGGTATTTTCGCCTCAGTGAATATCTTTTGAAAGAAGGATTTGAGAATAATCTAATTTGTCCATGTGTTTTTATTAAAAAAAAAAAAAATCAGAATCCAGATTTGCTATTGTTGCAATATATGTTGATGATTTAAATCTTGTAGGGACTCCAGAAGAGTTAACAAAAACAGAAAATAGTTTAAAGAATGAATTTGAGATGAAAGATCTTGGTAAGACAAAATTTTGTCTTGGCTTGCAAATTGCACATCTTCCAAATGAAATTCTTGTTCATTAGTCAACATACACAAAAAAAGTCCTGAAGCAATTTTACGTGGATAAAGTTCATCCTTTGAGCACTCCAATGGTGGGTCAGTCACTTGATGTCAAGAAATATCCGTTTCAACCATAAGAAGATGATGAAGAAACTCTTGGTCCTAAAGTACCATATCTTAGTGCAATCAGTGCTTTGATTTATCTTGCAAATTACACACGACCTGATATAGCATTTGCAGTTAACTTACTAGCAAGGTATAGTTCTGCACCAACTCGAAGACATTGGAATGAAATTAAACATATTTTACGTTATCTTCGTGGGACTACTGATTTGGGATTATTTTATCCAAATGGATCAAAACCACAATTAGTTGGATATGCTGATACAGGTTATCTTTCTAATCCACACAAAGGTTGATCACAAACATGATATTTATTTACTTATGGAAATACTACTATTTCATGGAGATCTGTTAAGCAAACAATTTCTGCTACTTCCTCAAATCATGCAGAGATTATCGCAATTCATGAAGCAAGTCGTGAATGTATTTGGTTGAGATTAGTAATTTAAAATATTCGTGAAATCTATGGATTATCATCAATCATAAAAAGTCCAACGATATTACATGAAGATAATGCCACTTGTATCACTCAAATTAGGGGAGGATATATCAAGGGTGATAGAAACAAGCATATTCCACCAAAATTATTTTATACACATGAGCTCCAGAAGAGTGGTGATATTGATGTCAAACAGATACGATCGTGTGAGAATTTGGCAGATATGTTCACTAAGCCATTACCAACTGAGAATTTTAAGAAGATGGTGCACAACATTGGTATGCGTCGACTTAAGGATATTCGATATACTTATGAGGGGGAGTAAAGTTTCTAAAGGATGTGTGCTGATTGTACTCTTTTTCCTTCGCTAAGGTTTTTTTCCATTGGGTTTTCCTTTGCAAGGTTTTAATGAGGCAATCCTAAGGCACTAAAAGATATACAAGAATATTGTACTCTTTTTCCTTAGCCAATTTTTTTTTCCCATAGGGTTTTTATTTGGCAAGGTTTTAACGAGGCATATTCTTAGAAAGTGGTCATCCAAGGGGGAGTGTTAGAAATAAAGTCTAATTGAAATGTGTAAAGTTTGGGCAATGAAAAGGTCATTTGGGAAGTGTAAAGGCTGAAATGTGTAAAGCCTATAGGAGAGATGTATGTCCATAATTGTACTCATTATTACAACCTTATCCCATAAACTCTACAAGCATTCTAAGGTCCTATATATATGGGATTTCTTTACTACAGATGGAAGAGAGATTAAAAGAATTGTGGATGACCACTTGAATATAAGAGTTTATCAATTTATATTTCTTGTTTCTTTTACTTTGTTTTATATATTTCTATCATTTCACAACATTTATTCTAATTTTTTATTAGGGTAAATTTCACAAACATATTTGAAGTTTGAGGAAATACCAATCAAGTCCATGGCATTTAAAAATTGACCATCTCAGTCCTTATCGTCAAATGGTTTGTAACGTCCATTACATCTCTCCTCTCTTTCATCCCTCTTCCTACAAGTCTCTCTCTCTCCTTTCTTAGATTCTGAGAAGAAGAAGAAAAAATTGAAGAACGATGACTTTCTCAAGAAAACAAACAGAAGAAAGGAAAAAAAAAAAAAGCCTTACCATTGACCCAACAAATCTCAAAAACCTAGTGACCATCAACCATAATCAAAACCCACAAACCCAGCAAAACAATGGAATCAGCAAAAACCACAAATCTAGCAAAACAATGGCGTCAACAAAACCCATAAAAACCATCAACCCACAAACACCATCAACCCATAAACCCATTAGCAAAACTCATCCACAAACCCAAAACCAGTAACCACAGACCACATGCATTAACAAATTCACAAACATTTCAAACCCACAAAATCTTCATCACATCTCCTCTGTGGCTTTCTGACAATTTGCCACTGACCACCCTACAACAGATCCAAATCAACAATCCAAACCAAAACCTAAAAAACTCCAACACACCCACAAAAAACTCATATCCTCTCTTACTGATCCAAATCAAAACTGAACCACTACAAAACCCACAACCATAGGGCCACCACAAAGACAAAGAGAGAGGTGAAATTAGTGAACCTACCACCACGATGCCATCGGACAGACGAAGTGAGAATGAGAGGTTATGGATTGAAAGGTTAGAGGAAGATAGAGAAATTTTAAATCAGAGAGAGAGAGAGAGAGAGAGAGAGAGAGAGAGAGAAGTGAAGAAAAAGAAAACAGAAATTGGAGAGAGGATTAGAGTAAGGAAGAAGAGAAAGAGAAGAGACATGAGAAAGAGGAGAGTTCTGACAGTGAAAGAAACTAAAAAATTACCCAGAAAGGTAATAGTATTAACAAGTCGTTTGGATATTGGACTGAGATGGTCAATTTCTAAATGTTATGGGCTTGATTGGTATTTCCTCAAACCTCAGGGTATGTTTGTGAAATTTACCCTTTTTATTCTTCAATTTACATTTAACATAATTATTGTCAATGGTAAGTTATTCAATAACCTTCTATTGGATATATATTTTGATAAACTCATCATTAGATTACATTTTCTTATTATATCTATGATTTTATCGCAAGTTGAATTTGTGCCCAACCCAAACTCGAACTGATCTAAACCCATCGCCTATCAGAAAGAATAGTTGGATCTAGTGAGTCAGGTCTCCTCGAGTAGCCGTCAGTTGTCGGTCAGAGTTGGAGAAAAGACATCTGGCCAAAACTAGCCGGATATGACCAAAATTCTGCCAAATCTGGCAAGATCTTGTAGGATCTCATTAGATTTGACCAAATCTAATCGAAGAATAGCTTGTACTAGCAAAGAATGTCAAGATCTTGATGTGGAGATTGGTCAAGTTGATTGGAATTTGGTTTTCACATAAAGATCCATTGGTATTCATTTTTGGAGGGTGAAGACCCATTACAACAAACAGGACCGATGGTGACAAAAGAATTTCGTCACTAAAACCCTTAATTTCATTGCCTATGACATATGGTAGTATATTTTATTATACAGTTGGTTTATAATTAATGTATATAAAAAGAGAAATGATATCTCCACGACATTTTCACAATACTTTCATAACAAATCTTATGTGATGGGTTGTTTTTGGTTGTCACTAGTGGTCAAAAAAGTAATTTCAATTATGGGTTCAAATTATAACCAATAACAATCTATCACCTACAATATGTTATGAAAGTGTTGTGAAATGTTATACTTGTAAGGCTCTTCGTATAAAAAGATTGAGGAATTCATGTAAAAAGTATGCATCGGTGTTATGTGGTCTAAACGATCACAATTCACACGCACGTTTCCTGTCCACGGCATATGATATAATATTAGCATTATTAATGCACAATTATATATTTTATTGCAAGCTTGGTTTATAATTGTTGTACAGTAGACATCGTGGAATTCATGTAAATGGTTGCATCGGTGTTGTGTGGTTCAAACGATCACGCCCATGTTTCCTGTGTTTCCTATTCTTGTCCACAGCAACAATAATTTGAATGAGCATATTGTTCACCAATGTCAAATTGTCAATGCATTAATTTGTTTGGTGGCTTGCACATGTTTGGTGGCACGTGTAATAATGGTAGTTACAAATTATTGACCAAGTAACTACCCTTGTCCAAGGAAATCAGCCTGGACGAAGATAGAGCATCATGAAAGTTGTCATTTAATGCCCCGATGGTTACACATCAATGAAAAGACCGTTGGGGCCTTAATAAAGGCCAAATTGAAGACCCGTGACGTTACCCAAGCTCTCCTTAAAGCACCATTTAAGGAGAGTAATAGCGACTAAAGAAAGCCAATATATATATATATATATATACCTACAAAATCCAAGAGAAGGTATAAACATTCTACTCAGCTTAAACTCCTACTACTAAGTTCTCTACATCTTTCAAGCCATAGTCATTGACTTTATCATCGGAGACTCCGTTGCTAGCACCACATCGGTGACCACCCCGAGAGGATCCCATTCTTCTTTTTTTCCAAACCTTACAAGAACTTGGACGGGCTCGTGTTGATCCAACTGGACAAACTTACTTACTGACGATTTCTGCATCATCAGTTCGGCGTTGTCTGTGGGGTGACAATTTCATACTTCGGTCTGAAAGTGTAGTTCCATTCAATCGTAAGGTCCAAATGGAGTCCAACATGCCATAAGATTCTACAGCACTAGCGCTACAAATCCAAACACTCACAGCCAGCATGAAGGAGCTTACTAGGTAGAACCAGGAGATGAGATTGCAGTTACAACAAGAGGAGAATCGTTCACCCACAAGAACTGGGACTAACTGAAATGACGATGGAGATAGCCACAGAAGAGATGACCATCGACGACCAAACACTTCTGACAAAGCAAATTCGGACCTCCTCAAAGAGATGAGAAGAGAAGTGGATGAGCTGAGGAATGCAATGAGGGAAAAGAAGGATCGAAACCTGGATGGGATGGTTAAAAGGATGGACTCGCCCTTCACCATTAAAGTCCTAGAGTGCCTATACCCTCGAAGCTTTGTCTTCCATAGCTTGAGTCGTTCGATGGTCTAAAAGATTCGATGGACCATATTACTACCTTTAAGGTGACTTTAAGTCTACAATAACCCCTAGACGAGATATTGTGCCTCTCCTTTCCTACCACCCTCAAAGGAGCAGTGTGAGTATGGTTTAGTAAGCTAGCAACATTGTCCATTAACAACTTCAAACAACTGGGTAACTCTTTTGTATGCCATTTTGTTGGTGGACAATGCCCAAAAAGGCCTGCAGACCATCTGCTTACCATTAAGCAAGGGGAGAAGGAGACCTTAAGATCATATGTGAAGTGTTTCACTAGAGAAGTCCTAAAAGTTGATGAAGCAGACGACAAGGTGCAATTAACCACCTTCAAAGTCGGGTTGAAATCCAGAGAATTTATGGTTGCTCTTGTGAAAAGTCATCCACAGACAATGCAGAAATGCTATTGAAAGCTCAGAAGTACATGAATGTTGAAGATGCCCTAGCCGTAATAAGGGAGGAGGATAAGCCCAAAGAGGAAGAGGGCAAAAGAGAAGACCGGAAGGGATGTAAGAGAGAAAGAGGAGATCATCAGAGTTCGGATGGGAACAAGTGGAGAGACGATAAAACACCTTGGACTGTAAGATTTACTCCCCTAGTTATGCCTGTTGATAAAATTTTAATGCAGATTAAGGACAATCATTACCTCAAGTGGTCAAAGCCACTGCACTCATCACCCAATGTGCGTGATAAGAGAAAATACTACCACTTCCACAAAGACCATGACCATTACACTGAAGATTGCAGAGACCTGAAGGAATAGATAGAGGAACTCATTCAGAAGGAGAAGCTATAAAAGTTTATGAAGAAGGGGGAATCTAGTAGTCCTAGAAACGATAACAAGGAGAAGCACAAAATTGTTCCCAGGGACGAGGACAACAAGTTCAATCGTCCACAAAGTGCGATAGGAGAGATAAAGACGATTACAGAAGGACCATCCACAGGTGGATCCTTTAAATCTCTTAAGAAGTCACAGCAAAGGCAGGTAAACAATGTCCATAGGATACCATCCCTAAAGTAGAGAAGAAAAATAGAGAGGGACATCCTATTTTCGGAAGAAGATGCTAGAGGTGTAAAGCAACCGTACAATGACCCCTTGGTTACCATGCTTATGTTAGAAGGATTCAACACTAGGTAGATTCTTATAGATAATGGCAACTTTGTAGACATTATCTACCTCTTCGCTTTCCAGCAGTTAAAGGTAGATCCTAAAAGGTTACGGCCCTTTGAATCCCTCTAGTTAGTTTCAACGGAGACCGAGTATACCCCAAAGATATAGTAGCACTAATGGTCACAGTGGGATCTCACCCCTAATAATTAACCTGTCAGCTTAACTTCCTGGTGGTAGATTGCCCATCCTTATACAATGTGATTATTGGAGGGCTCACACTTAACCACTGGAAGGCAGTAACATCCATATACTGCCTGAAGGTGATATTCCCAATGGAGTATGGCGTGAGCGAGATAAAGGGAGATCAAGTACTAGCTAGGGAATGCTACCAAGCTGTGTTAGCTATAAAAGAGAATCATACATGGATGATTAAGGAGAAGGAGGAGGAGAAAGTGGGAGCCTTGGAAAATATGGAACTAGTAGACAGAGAACCAACAAAGACCACGAAGATAAGGACGAACTTGAGGGATCAGATGAAGAGAAGGCTAGTCCAATTCCTTAAGAGCAATTTGGATATTTTGCATGGAGTCATAAGGACATGCCAGGCATAGCAATTGAAGTCATCCAACACCATTTGAATGTAGACCCTAAGAGGAAGCCTGTCCAGAAAAGACAACGAGTCTTTGCCCCTGAACAGAACAAAGCCATCATGGACAAGGTAAACAAATTGCTAGCAGCCAATTTTATCCAAGAAGTCTACTACTCAAATTGGCTGGCCAATGTCATCTTAGTAAATAAAGCAAATGGGAAATGGAGGATGTGTGTAGACTTTATGGACCTAAATAAGACTTGCCCAAAAGACAGCTTCCCCTTGCCAAGAATAGATCAGCTTGTGGACTCCACGGCAGGGCATAGACTCCTCACATTCATGGACGTATTCTCAAGATACAACCAAATCATGATGTTAGAAGAAAACCAAGAGAAAACTGCCTTTATCACTAGCTAGGGGCTCTACTACTACAAGGTAATGCCTTTTGGACTAAAGAATGCAGGGGCGACTTACTAATGGTTAGTCAAAAAAATGTTCAATAAACAGATTGGGAGAAACATGGAGGTATATATGGATGGTATGCTCGTCAAGAGTAATGAGGAAGCCACACACCTGGATGACCTCGAGGAGACTTTCATGACCCTTAGACAGTATCAAATGAGGTTGAATCCTAGCGAATTCACTTTTGGGGTTGTATCAGGAAAGTTCTTAGGGTTCATGGTGTCCTAGCAAGGGATAGAGGCTAACCTAGAAAAGGTACGAGCTATATTAGAGATGACATCGCCGAGAACAATGAAGGAAGTCCAAAAGTTAATTGGAAGGATCGTGGCCCTCAACAGGTTCATTTTTAAATCGACGAACAAATGCCTACCATTCTTCAAAACCTTGAAGCAAGCTTTTACCTGGACGGAGGAGTGCGAAAAAGCCTTCCAAGAGTTGAAACGCTACCTAAGTAACCCCTCACTCCTAAGCCTGTCAAAGGAAGGGGAAACCTATTTTTGTACTTAGCAGTGTCAGCCACCATCGTGAGTCCAGCTTTGATTCAAGAAGAGGATAGAGTGCAACTCTTGGTTTACTATGTTAGCCAAGCTTTCCAAGGAGTTAAGGCAAAGTATCCACGGATTGAGAAGATCACCTTTGCCCTAATAGTCGCCTCTTGTAAACTATGTCCCTACTTCCAAGCAAACCCTATTTTGGTAACGACTAACTAACCATTAAGGAAATCAATGAACAAGCCTGAAGCTGCAAAAATAATGGGGCAATGGATAGTTGAGCTCAGCCAATTCAACATTGAATACCACCCTAGAACAACAATCAAGGCACAGGTGTTAGCAGACTTCGTCTCCAAGTTCACAATTCCAGATGGAAAAGAGATCAAAGATGAATCAGAGAGATGGACGATCCAAACCGACGAGTCGTTAGCACGAAAAAAAGGAGGAGTGGGGGTCATCATCAACACTCTAGAACGAGGCGTCCTCAGGTACGGAGTGCAACATCAATTCCCTGCCATCAATAATGAAGTAGAATACGAGGCCATATTTACAAGGCTTAGGATTAGGAAGGCTTTGGGTGCTAGGAACTTACTCCTTCAAAGCGATTCTAAATTGGTGACAGGGCAGATAAAGGGCGAATATGAAGCAAAGGAGAACAAGATGCAAAAATACCTCAAGCTAATGAACCTCCTAACCCAAAAATTTGATAAGGTAGACTTCACACAGATCCCCAAGAACTAGAACTCAGAAGTAGACGAAGTAGTGAGGCAAGCATCGTCTAAAGAAGGAATGATGTCACCAGACTTGAGAATAGAAGTTCAAAAGCATCCTAGTATTGAAGAATTCCATACTCTTGCGATTCAAAACCAAAACAATTGGACGACTTCGATTCTCTCTTTCCTCCAAGATGGAAGACTTCTAGCAGACGTCGATGAAGCTAAGAAGGTCAAAAAGTGAGCGGCTAGGTTCATGATCCTGAAAAATGCCTTGTATAAAAAAGGGTTGTCCATGCCTTATCTAAAGTGTGTTAAAGAAGATGAAGCTAAGTATATTTTGGCCTACCATGCAGAGAGATGCAAGGGAGTTCGTTGAACTGTGTGACATGTGCCAGAGGTTCAAGAACTTCTAGCGTGTCCTAAAAGAGAAGATGTCGACCATAACTTCCCCATGGCCATTCGCTCAATAGGGGATAGACATCGTGGGCCCATTATTTCAAGGTAAAAGATAGGTAAAGTTCTTATTGGTTGTAATTGACTATTTTACAAAATGGGTTGAAGTGAAAGCACTACCAATTATCATAGAGGTAAAGATCTAGAACTTTGTATGGAGAAACATAGTTTGTAGGTTAGGATACCAATGACGATAATATCAGATAACAGATGCTAGTTCGACAGTCTAGACTTCAAAAACTTCTGCTCAGGACTAGGAATCAAGAACTGGTTTTCTTCTTTAGGACATCCACAAGCCAACAGATAGACAAAAGTAACAAATCGAACGCTGTTGAAGGTCATCAAAGTTCGATTTGAGGAGGCAAAAGGTGCATGGCCGGAGGAACTACCAAATGTCTTGTGGGCATACAGAACCACTGTGAGGACCTCGACAGGAGAGATGCCGTTCAGACTCACCTACGGCATTAAAACAGTAATACCAGTTGAAGTAGGAGCCACTAGCATGAGAAGAGAAGTTTTTCACAAAAATAGCAACGACGATCAATTGAAGGTCAATTTGGACTGCTTGGACGAAGTAAGAGAGGAAGCATCTCAGAAGATGGCAAAGTATTAGTAGAAGATGACCAAGTACTACAACAAGAGAGTGAAGCTCAGAAGACTTGACATAGGAGACCTTGTCTTATGTAGGGCCACACCAGCAACGAAGAATTCAACACAAGGGAAGCTTGGACCAACTTGGAAAGGACCTTACAAAGTCATCCACTATTCAAGACAAGGACGATACCATCTGGAGTCAATGGATAGGGAAAAAACTACTGCGACCATGGAACATCGAGCATTTGAGAAAAAATATTATCAGTAGAGATAAGGTACTGTTGTAATCACAAGAATAAACACCTTTGTTCAAAACAAAGTAATAAAAGTACTACTTAGCGAATATTCAGCAAATTGCGTACAGATATATGTCAAAAAAAAAAAAAAGGCTAAGTGATAAAATTCCCTAGACGGATGTATATCATTGACGAAGCCAAGTGATAAGATTCCTGAAATGGATGTAAATCACCCAAAAAATGGCTAAGTGGTAAAATTCCCTAGATGGATGTACATCATTGACAAAGCCAAGTGATAAGATTCCTCAAATGGATGTAAATCACCCCAAAAATGGCTAAGTGATAAAATTCCCTAGACGGATGTACATCACTGACAAAACCTAGTGATAAGATTCCATAAATTGATGTAAATCACTCAAAAAAATGACTAAGCGATAAAATTCCCTACACAGATGTACATCACTTAGCCAAGTGATAAGACTCCTTAGAAGGATGCAAATCACTGATGAAACTAAGTGACAAATTTCCTAACAAGGATACAAATCACATAAAAATGGCCAAGTCATAAAACGTTGGCAAACTTAAGTTTCTTCACAAACACAGATCACTAAGAATGGAGAGGTGATGACCATCGAAGGTCAAGCAAGTAGAAATCGCACATGGATGAATAAAAAGAAAGCAGAACAACCATCAAAGGTAAGGTAAACAAACAATGGCATAAACATATAATCATCAAGAAGATTGGTTCAAAGCTAATATTTAGAGCCCAAAAACACACTGGGTGAAAAGATTGTTTCAAAATTAATATTTAAAGCCCCAAAACACACTAGGCACCTTCAAAAAAAAAAAAAAAAAGGAAAATTTTGATAAAGAGGGGAATACTTAATAGTAGCCTCGTCACCACCAGCCACAATGAAAGGGGCGTCCTTAGGTTCACGATCATTGCCTTCTAGAGCATTCTCTTCGAGAGCAGCAACAGCAGTTTGGGTGGCTTTGTCAACTTCCATCTCCTTATCCACTTCCTTGAAATCCAAATCCTCTAAGTTAACTCTAGAGGAATGCTTCAACATGTACTGCCTGAGGAGCTCAAATCCCTTGTAATACCAGCTAAAGAGTATGGTGTTGTATTCTTCAGTTTGTTGGAAAGCTTGGACGACCTTAGTAGCCATAGACTTAACCATTTGGTTTGCGGCTTAGAGCTTTTCATCTTTTGCAGTTTTAGCTGCTTTTCGACCTTGAGCTCGCTAGCCAATGCCGTGGCCTTCTGTTGGCATTGTCCATAGTGGTAATGAGGTCTTTCCTCAGCTTCGTAGCCTCGGCCTCCAAAGCCTCCACTTTGGACCCCATCACCACGGCCTTTTCCACCTAGCCAAGGTAATTAGCTGATATGTGGATCACCTTTCCTAAAGCCTAAAAGTCATAAGGAAGGGAGGGTTATAAAATTACGAGGACCATTCCAAATCGTAAATGAAAAAAGAAAAAAAAGAAAACTTACCTAGACAAGCTTGTGAATATGGCGGTTCATTAGCTTATGGGAAGGGATGCTAGCAAGCGCCTTAAGATCATCAGTAGTAACAGTGGAATGGGCCCTCGCCAAAGAAATCCCAACATTGTTCTAGACATTGGATGCCTGGGAGCCCATTTTCTCCTTTCCCTTGGCTATGGTCCTCTATCTATTTGGACGAGGAGTGAGCTCTTCCAGGGAGGTCGTGGGAGAGGCCGTCCTTGTGGCTTTAAGGACGGAGATAGCTGGGGAGGCTGAGACCCCCTTCTTAACGACCCAAACCACTTTCTCCCCTAGGCTAGAAAGGGGCTCGTTCTTCTTAGCCTTCATCTTAGTATACATCTTCTGATTAAACTTGGTTGTCATTTCTATGTTAAAAAAAAAAATCCAAAACAAAACTCACTTTTTTCTTCAATCTCAATAGTGCGCAGGACAAAGAAGGAAGGCTCCGAACCCAGGAAGTGATGAGCCAAAGTTTGGGGGTTGATGAGGTCATTAAAGTCATCGATCGTCTTCGCATACTCAGTGGCCACCTGGACGCATTCCTTAGATCTACTCTTGAACCTGGGGCATTTCTTAACTGCGAATGCACATAACAAACAAAGGTTAGTGATGAATCAAGTGTGAAAAGAAAACTATCAAAAAAGCAAGTGAGGGATAATGCACCTAAGTTTGGGATAAAGCAAGTGAGGGATAAGCAAGTTTAGGTTCTAAAGAGTTAGGAATTTATGTATTTAGAACTCTAATGTGTAATGTTGGCAAACCATGATTAAAAAAATATGGTTAGTCTTGTTTAGGCTTGCTCAAAGTTAAATTTTTTATGTAAAGTTGGAATCGAAAGGCTACAGATGCATTGGTGCATTTCGACTTGACTCGATCGATCGAAAGTTAGACTCGATCAATCGAATCTCGGGCAGAATATTTTTCTGCAGAATTTTCCAACTCAGCCCAAACTCATTAAACGTTTTGGGTTTTCTGTTTTTACCCTAGCTATAAAAAGAAAAACCCTAGCCACGTTTTTAGAGTCGCTCCTGTTATATTGTTGCTCATACTTTTCTATTTTGTGTAAATCTTTTGTGAGATCTAGAGAAGCTTTCCTTTACACAAAGCTTAGGGTTTTTAAGGTAGAGATAGTATCAATATCTTGATGATCAACTTGGTTGCTACCATTGGAGATTAAAGAATAATAAGCATGGGTGCTTGTAGCTGATTGGAGAATCCAAGAAAGAAGAGTCTGTGGATTTGGAGCTTGCACGTGGTCGTTTTAGTAAGTTCTACTGGTGGGTAGCATTAGGAAGTCAAGCGGGGAGCTTGTAAGTCCTTTTGTATGAACTTCGATTCTTTCGCATAGTGGATTCAGGTTTACCTTGAGGATAGCTAGGTCAAATCACCCCAGGTTTTTACCGTGTGGTTTCCTAGGTGATCATATCATTGTGTCTTTTATATTTTCACTGCTTTACATTCTTGATATGATTGTAAGTTTGTGATAACCTAGAATTGCATAATTTGACTAAGTTAATCACTTGGCTAATTAACTAGGTTAATCTAGTTGGGTTAAAGGGTCTAAAAACTGTTCAGAAGCAATCTAGGAACCTTACCCCAGAAGTTGTCAGAAAGTGTCTCCCATCCATCTCCAGAAACGAAGAAGTATCTGGACTTCCAATGCTGGAAGGACGAAGGAAGGTTCGTAATAATCCTCGCCTTCCTAACCCAGGGCACTACCTTATAGTACCTGTACTCTTTGGACTCCTTCAGACGATATAGGTGAACAAACTCGTCCAACCTGATTATGTCACCTTCAGTGACGACCATCCAAATCTCCACGAGTTTGGCATAAGTTGCCCAGAAGCAATGTTGAAATGGTTTAAGAATTCCATGATGAATGAATGAATGGGGAACCTAAGACCACACTGAAAAGCAGCCTCGTACAAGCACACTTCTCTAGTAGAGAAATGACAGGATTTTTCCCCTTCTCAAGGAAGACGAATCTTGACTTCCTTGGGGAACTAGAATCTGTCCCTAAACCTAAAAAGGGTATTAGCGTCTAGGGCGCACTCTTCCCTAAGGGCATGAAAAGGCCTAATCTCCCTCTATCTAGACGACGAAGGGCTTGACATAGCAGTATCTCCTCCCGCCCCGACGGGGTCATCACTAGACGACAACCCAGTTTCAAGCTCATTAGACCTCACCTTAGACACTACCTTCCTCTCACCCACCATTTCTTTAAACCAATTCAAGGATCGATGTAGCAAAGGATGCAAATCAGCTAACACAAGACCTAAACTGCTGTCCCTAAATATGAAATCCTTAATTGGGGGGCACTGGGTGCTAAAAGGACCAAAAGATGCCCCTAAATAGGCAAAGAGAAACGAAATGGAGGGATAGAGTTGCCTTACCTCAGAGCTCTCAACTATGGAACTAAAAAAGGGGGAAAATTCTATCCTTAAATGGAAAAGGAAAGGCAGGTAATTTTTTCCATAAAAAAGGAGAAGAAAAGGAAATTATACCTTAGAAAATCGGACTTAGAGAGGAAAGAGTTGGTGGAACTCAAGAAAGCTCAAAGAAGAAAAACGTAGAGCAACAATGGAGCAAGAGTGAGAAAAAGTGAAGAAGAAAAAGAAAAACTAAGTGGCTTAAAAATCTAAACTTGGAAAACGGAGGGAAATCCAAAAGTTCCTTCAACAAAGTGCTGGCATCCACCATTGAGAGTGCACTATGTGGCGATGACATGAATAGTGCCACCATTCCACCTTAAATGCGGACACAACTAGAATGCCAAGAGTCACATTCGAGCAAAACAACCTTCTATATTTTTGGGATCGTCATCACACGTAAGGACGATCTCAAAATAGGGGGGCAATTGATGGACCAAGTAATTTCCCATGTCCAAGGAAACCAGCCTGGACGAAGATAGATTGTTATAAAAGCTGCCATTTAATGCCCTGACGGTTACACATCAGTGAGAAGACCGTTGGGGCTCTAATAAAGGCCAAATTGAAGACCTCATAGATTACCCAAGCTCTCCTTAAACCACCATTTAAGGAGAGCAATGACTACTAAAGAAAGCCAATATATATATATATATATATATATATAGACCTACATAATTCAAGAGAAGGTACAGACATTCTACTCAGCTTAAACCCCTACTACTAAGTTCTCTATATCTCTCAAGCCATATTCACTAACTTTATCATCGGAGACTTCATGGCCGGCACCACACTGGTGACCACCCTGAAAGGATCTCATTCTTCTTTTTTCTAAACCTTGTAGGAACTTGGACAAGCTCGTGTTGATACGTCTGGACGAACTTACTTACTGACGATTTCTGCATCATCAACAAACTTTGGTAGCTTATATATATATATATATATATATAAGGGTTTCTTTGACCTAGGGGGAGGCTACTTAAAACCCTAGCTGCTTAGTAGAAAAGTTGTACCTACCCAAGGGGTATTGGCTTGTTTAGTTCTCCTTGTTGGCTTCATCGAGTGGGAGGTTTTGGGTTTGCTTACGTGAATATGGAGGATTTGTCTATGATGTGGGAGAAACTCTCGCTTTTAGAGGGAGAGGGGAACAAATACAATGTTAGAGCAATCTAACATATGGGAGGCAAGGTTATTGCAACAAAATTCTTTACATGAAGGGTTTTAAACATGGAAGCCATTGCCTAGACTTTCAAACCGTTATGGCAAACAAAAAAAGGGTTTAACATAAAGGACATGGGAGATCACGTCATTCTTTTTGTGTTTATAGAGAGTTCAGATGCAGATAGAGTTCTTTTAGGTGAACCTTAGAGTAATGACAAACATCTGTTGTCCTTTAGGCGGATGGAGAAAAGTATCCCGACTCGAGACCTTACTTTTGATAAGACAAGTTCAAATCCATGACCTACCTATGGTAGATATGAGTCCAAAGGTAGCCTGTGAAATTAGAAAGGTAATAGGGAAAGTTCAGAAGGGGATGAAGGACTAGGGAAGTCATAACGAGAGTCGTTATATGAGAATTAGAGTACTGGTTGATACTTCAAAAACCTTGTGTTGAGGTCATAAATTCTGTTGTGAGGATGGTGAGATAGGATGGATCTAGTTTAAATATGAGAGATTGCCAAACTTATGTTACTGGTGTAGACGATTGTCACACAGTGATAAGGACTATGATCTTTAGGTGCAAAGCAATGGATCTTTAACGAAGGAAAATAGACAATTTAGGGCATGGCTACATGCTTCTTCGCCAAACACCAAAAAGTGCTTGATGGTTAGAGTTGAAGGGTGGGATGAAGCGAAGGTAGGGTGTACTGGTCAGGAAGGAAAAGAAAATGACGGTGAGAAGATGGATACCGAGGATAGGGTGATCAATCGAAGGTCGAAGGAGGCACTAGTGAGCAGCTGTAAGGATTGCCCTGATAGGGAAAGAGTTTATCTTACTCATAAGGCAGATAATATCATTACTGCATTAAATACTTTAGTTTCAGAAGTTCTAAAAGGAAAGGCGATAGTTACTAGCAATATGATAGATTTTCAAGTGACCCTATAGGAATTTGACTCTAAGCTAACCAAATTTGATTTTCCCATGAAAAACTCTTCCAATTTTGCAAACATGGATCCATAAGCAACTCATGGTCTAGGACCTAAATCTTATGGGGCCTTAAAAGATGAGGGTCTGAAGGAGAAAAAAAAATGAAATGCTGTTGGACTTCGTTAATCAATATGGATCAAATATTGTTGCACAAAATGGGCCAGATAGTGTCCCAGTAGAACCAAAAAGCAAGTATCGTGGGTGGACTGGAATTACACAAGATAGAGAGGTTGGGATAATGCAGAGTAATCCAATACTTATTAAGAGGCATGTGCGTGAGGAAATAGAGGAGGATGTAAACTCCTCACCAAAAAAACAACGATTTACTAGCGTTAAAAGCAACATGGTAACGGTGGAGGCTAATGGTCAGCCCCGCCAAGAGCAATGAGTTGTTTAGCATGGAATTGCCGTGGGCTTGGGAACCAGCGTACGAAGGATAAGCTTGAACTTTAGTTCAAGCACAAGACCCCCTTACTGTTTTCTTATCAGAGACCTAGTCTGAGAAAGAATAATTGTAAAAGAAACGATGCAAGATTCGATACTTTGGCTTGTTTACTATCCCAAGGCAGGGTAGGGGTGGTGGACTAGCGCTTTTGTGGAAATTTGATAATTCAATTTGGGTGGACAACTTCTCTAAATTCCATATTGATGTGGTTGTCAATGGTGGAACTCTAGCAGCTTGGCGCTTTACTGGTTTCTATGAGGAACCAGATATGAATGAAAGGGAAGATTTGTGGAGTATGCTCCGTATGCGCCAAGCCAAGCCACATTTTCCATGGTGTTGCATGGGTGATTTTAATGAGCTTTTCCATACGGATGAGAAGAGGGGTGGGAGAATCTGCCCTACAATCAGATGCAAGCATTTTAGGATGTGTTGCATTTTTGTGGTTTTGTGGATCTTGGCTTTACAGGACTAGAATTTACTTGGCATGGTAGAAGACATAGTCACTAGGTGTGGGAGAGACTTGATAGAGGGGTGGCAAATTATGATTGGATAGCTAGATTTCCTGTAGCAACAATTGGTCATTTACATTGCAATACATCTGATCAATGGCCCATTAGTCTAATGTTTGATCCAAATGGTTAGTCCTAAAGATGGAAAAGGAAACCATTCTACTTCGAGGAGATGTGGTTATCAGATAATAGGTGCAACGACATGGTTCTAAGGGTGTGGCAAGTTTAGTTTGAAGGTACTCCTATGTTCAAGGTAGCTAAGAAAATTAAAAAAATGCAAAAAGATGTTAAAATCTTGGAGCAAAGATCATTTTGGAAGTGTGAAATAGCAGATTATGAAGAAAAAGGAATTGCTTTGGAAAGCAGAAGAGGCTTCGGCTAGGGGTGGGGATTATGATGAAGTTATTAGGCACCACAGAGATCTTTACCTCTTGCTTGACAAAGAAGAACGGATGTGGCCCCAGCGATCAAGAATTTAGTGGGTAGAGAAGGGGGACCAAAATACTAGGTTCTTTCATGGCATGGCTACTTAAAGGAAGAGAAGAAATTTTATCAAGGGGATTAAAGATGCAGATAGGGTTTAGCAGATAAAGGAGGAGGTTGTGTCTAACATTTTTGTGAATTTCTATACTAGAGTGTTTTCTTTTGTAGGTCCTCTAGAACTGGACAAAGTGCTGGAGGGAGTAAACCAAATTGTGAATGATGATATGAATGTTGAATTGACTAAACCTTATACTCAGGAAGAGGTTGATGCGGCCATTAAACAAATGTCTCCGTTAAAGGCTCTAGGTCTAGATGGGATGCCTCCCCTATCTACCAATCCTATTGAATAGAAATAGGACCAAATGCGCCTGAAGCTGTCCTCTCCTGCTTGAATTCTGGTACTCTCCTAAAATGCATAAACCATACTTTCATTACTTTGATCCCCAATGTCAATAGCCCCAAAAATGTTTCTGAGTACAGACCTATAAGCTTGTGCAATGTTCTTTATAAGATTCTTAGTAAAGTTATTGCTAACAAATTGAAACCTATCCTTAACTCTATAGTTTCTGAGGCTCAAAGTGCTTTCACAGTAGATAGGCTCATCACTAATAATATTTTGATTGCTTTTGAGTCCTTACATCATATGAAAACTCAATGTTGAGGAAGGGAAGGTTTCATGACTCTTAAACTTGATATGGGCAGGGCGTATGACAAGGTGGAGTGGAAGTTCTTGGAAAAAGTTCTTTTGAAAATTGGGTGTCAAGTTTCTTGGGTAGCAATGATTATGCAGTGTATTTCCACAATCTCTTACTCAATATTAGTTAATGGAGAACCTAAGGTCTTTATCCAACCCACTAGAGTTTTGAGGCAAGGTGATTCTCTATCTCTGTTTCTTTTTCTATTTTGTGCCTAAGGTTTGAATGCACTACTTACAAAAGAAAGAACTGAGAGGGACATTAGAGGCTTCTCTATCTGCAGAAAAGGACCAAAAATTACTCAACTCTTTTTTGCGGATGACTGCCTTTTATTTTGTTGATCAACCATAGTTAAATGTGCCAAAATCCAACAACTCCTCAATTGGTATGAAGTGGATTCGAGTTAGCAAGTCAACAAGGATAAAATAACACTTTTCTTTAGTAGGAATATGTCTGAAGAAACTCAACAAGCCATTAAAGCTTTGCTGGGTGTGCCAGTCATTAAAAATTATGAGAAATACTTGGGTCTTCTATCTTTTATTGGAAGACAAAAGAAGGCTTGCTTCAACCAAGTAAAGGAGAAGATTTGGGCAAAGATGCAAGGTTGGAAGGAAAAGCTCATTTCCAAGCTGGCAAAGAAGTTATGATCAAAGTAGTAGTTCAATCTATCCTCATGTATTCCATGAGTGTTTTTTGCTTGCCTAGAGGTTTAATTAAAGATATCGAAGCAATGATCCGCAAGTTTTGGTGAGGAAATTAGGAAAATTCTAGAAAGATGTAGTGGGCTAGGTGGAGTACTTTGTGCTCCTCCAAGTCTATAGGGGGCATAGGGTTCAGAGATTTAAGACAATTTAACGACGCCCTGTTAGGGAAGTAAGTATAACGACTACATCATGAAATACATACTTTGTTGCATAGAGTTTTTAAAGCAAAATACTTTCCAACAGGGAGTATTTTTGATGCTGAGATTCATCCTCGAAGCTCTTATGCTTGGAAAAGCATTATGCAAGCTAGGGAGGTAATTTGTAAAGGGGCTCAGTGGAGAGTTGGGGATGGTAGTGTTATAAATATCTGGAAGCATCAATGGCTAGATTCTTCAGGTGGAGGTAAAGTCTTATCGACTCAAAGGGATTTTTCTTCAAATAATATGAGTGATTTGTTTTTTCTAGGTACTACACTGTGGCACACAGGGCTAATTGATCAGAATTTCTTTCCATGGGAGGCCGAATGTATTGAAAGCATTTTAGTTAGCAAACATGTTACAACAGATTTACTGGTTGGGCCACTGACTTCTGATGGTTCATACTCGATTGAAAGTGCTTATAGATTGTTGGCATCTGAAGCTTTACTATCCCAACCAAGCTCTTCCAGTCCCGAAGCAAGTAAACGTCTGTGGAATAAAATCTAGAAATTACATGTTCCTAACAGAGTTAGACATTTCATATGGTGTGCTTGTAGCGAATCTCTTCCCACAAAAAAGAATTTGCACACAAGGCATGTTGTTGCTACTAGTGAATGTAATCTTCGTGGTGAATTTCCAGAAGATACTATTCGTGGCCTTTGGTTATGTGATAACATCAAACCAGTGCAGTTCTCAACTCCTAGCTTCAGTTTCCTTGGGACCAAAACATTCTCAAGCTATAGAGATTTAATGGAGTTTGTTTTATTGAATGCTTCCTCAAAGTTTGCTGCATTCTTTCCATGATTGCTTGGTGTGTATGGCAGTGTCGAAATAGAATTAGAGAGAAGCAACCAACGTGGGAAGTTGTGGATATTGTGAAAAGAGCCGCTGAGCTTCTCCAGGAGTTCCATGACGTTCAGAAATAGTCACCTAGGAATATAATTCAGAGGGATGAGACTTGTTGGAAGCCTCCTAAACCTAGAATTTATAAGATAAATTTTGATGGTGCTATTTTCAAAGATTCAAAGCTAGCAAGTTTAGGTGTGGTCATTAGAGACTTTGCAGGACTTATTATTGTAGCTCTCAGTCAAAAGATTGCCTCTCAAGTTTGGTGGATTTGGTAGAGGCCATGGTAGCAAGTTGAGCTCTTAGTTTTGCTCGAGAAATTGGTATTTTTCGGGTGGAAGTGGAGGAGGACTCACTCAAGGTCATTCAATCGGTTAATAAGCCCAGGCCTTGTACCACTATGTTTGGGCACAATATTAAGGAGATTCAAGTAGTTAAAGTTCTATGGTCTTTTGTAGTTTCAATCATGTTAAAAGGGGTGGGAATAAGCTTGCCCACACCCTTGCTAGAAGAGCAGTTTTTAGCCGTAGGTACTGATGTGTGGTTAGAAGATCTACCCCTAGATTTGGATGATGTATTCCAATATGATTTACAACAATAAGTTTACTTACCTTATCCTCAAAAAAGGAAAAATAAATATATATATATATATATAGGGTTAAAGTTACACTTTTAAAGGCATGTTTGGTAGACTGTAATAGGCACTATAATGTAATAGTTATTCCTATAGTTTAGCTATTCTTTAGTTTGATTATGTTTTTATTACAAGGAGTAGTAATTCCTTATAAATAGCTATTCTTCAAAATGAAGAATAACTATTCCTCTTTAAAAGGGTTGTATTAGCTATTTCTTAGTAAGTGCAATAATTTCAAACTTTAATATATTTTCAAATAAACAAACTTTCCATATACATCTAACAATTATAAAAATAAAAAAAAAATTATAAAAGTAACATATATCTCTTTTAAATTTAAAAAATAACAATTTTTAAGGAGATATAATTGTATGAGTAATATATTTCCTAAAATAAATCTTAAGTTTTATTCTAATGTTATAACTCAACCAAACTTATAAATATGTTTAATTATTACATTACAACACATTTATTTCCAATAATAAAGATTACAATTCATGTCGTAATCCCCATTTATTGTACCAAACGTACCACATCCATGTCGTAACTCTAAGCAATGTTTGGTACACTAAAATTTCACTTAGAGTCTTGTATATTGTAGTTCAATTGACATATTTTTATATTTCTAATCAAAATGATAAGAATTCCAATATTCTTTTGCCGTATTATAAATATCAAATTTATAAACAAATAAATAAATGAACACAAAAAAATTCTTTTCAAGTGCGTCACAAACTTTGGCAACTTACACTTGAGAAATTAAATATTAAGAATTTTTGCTTTGATACTAGTTGATGAACCAGAAATTTATGGTCGTCATTACACGAAGATCGTCATTCACCCAGAGAAGATGTTATGCATTTATTACGAACATTGATAATGAAACATAACGAAAGGAGCAACGGTCAGAGAATGAGCTGTGATCTCCAGACAAAGATTCTGTAATGCACTAGCCGTTAAGCATTAATGCAACACATCATTGCTCATTAATGAGGCATATAACTATAAAAAAAGAAGACAACAAAAGTTAAAGGTAGACACAAATACTCTACGAAATTACTCTCAACTCATTCTTTCTCTAGAATCTTTTTCCCTTATTGACTTAAGCATTGGAGGAGGTTTGGCTCATGCCAAACCAATGTGTTACTCTTCCCTTCAGTTCATTTTGCAAGATTCTTAATTACGAAGACGACCCCATTCACAGCATCGTCCATTTGCTACGACAAGGAGCTCAATTTTGTTTTTTGTATCATCACTAGTAAACATATATGCAAACGCTTATAAAAAAAGAAAAAGAAAATGCAAACATAATGCATATTTAAAATTCTTTTTATTGAACACTCTTAGATTTCATTTCACGAGAAATTATCTAAAAAATAGCATTTTTTTTTATTTGAGTGTTTAAAATGAAGAGTCATCATTTTATTGAAAAGAATTAATACTTTGCAAAACAAAAGGTAAGGAGTAAATTACACTAACCTCCCTTTAGATTTTACTAAAAGAGATTCCACCCAAACGCTTGATGAAATGACACTCCATTTTACACTAACATAACATTCTATTCTAAAAAATTATTCCTGTTAATTTATACATACCTTAAATAAGGAGTGTCATTTAATTCATAGTTTGAGTAAGAATCTTTTTTTTAAAATGAAATATATTGTTAGTAAATTCACATTTTAAGAGAGCATGTTGCATTTATACAAACCTCAAGTGAGAGTATAATTTTCTAAAATCTAAAGTGAGTTGGTATAATTTACCCAAACATAATTGTAATACAACCTCATTCAAAATCAATTATTATTCCTCACTTGGTAAAACAATATTTTAAATGATATAATTATATATGTAGATATCCCATTTTGTTTTGGCCTTTAGTTGAGGTCCTTGGTCAGAATAATGAAATATTCTCAATCTTTACCAAAATGATCAACACCATACGTTTAAACTCAAAAAATAATCTCAAAAAGGCCTAGACCCTCTTTTAAACCCATTTAGTAACTTCCTTACAAAAGTGGTGTACCGTGTACTCCACTCTTTAGTGGTGTAAATCGGTTTGAGATGAATCCCTAAAACCCTAGCCACTTTAAGCTAATGAATAAGATCCTTCACCTCTATTTCAATGGATCCCTAAATTCCTACACCAAATTTCTACCGATTTTACTAGAGCCTTGAGAGGACAATAAACACCTACATTACAGACATTCAACCTTTGGATAGCAACAGACCATTATGTAATGTACGCCTGTAGGGACTGAAACACCCTCACTCTTGTGAATACCTTTTGCATTGCTACATCTTGATGGTAACTAGCTTTCAATTCCTCAATCCAAATAGGACTTGGAAAGGTAACCCGTAACATATAGTTGCTAGGCTCAGGCTAAACTGCTTCCTGCACTTCCTCCCTTTTGGATAAGGAATTAGCTACCTTATGCTCTTGACCCTTCTTCTACTCCACCACGAAGACACAACCCAAAATTTTTGTGAGCCATATCTGCTATGCAGGTGTGCCAATACCCTACTATAGCAATACCTTTAGCTCTACCATTTTGTTTTGATAAGAATGGACTACTAAGCAAATAATGTCTCCATTTTGGACTGCAGTAACCAAGCCTTACAGTTCCTTTTCATACATGGAAAGGCATAGGCCGTTGCCCTTCAAAACTTGACTGTGGAAAGCAATGTTGGGGATTTTATCAAATTAAGGAGTAACAATGAGAGAACAAAATGAACACATCAAGTAAATAGAGATTAGTGATTGACTTAGAGGCACAATTGAATGTTATCCTTAAACAATATTTATCCCCATACGCAAGTTGCTAAAGGGTTTCTATAAACTTGTCCCCAGGATACAACAAAGTTTCTTTGGTTCTACAAATAGCAATTTTTGAGAATACCCACAAGATGTCTTGTGTTTCTTTGTAACTTACTATTTTGGGGAGAGGTACTTTCTGAACAGTCACCAAAAAATTTTGCAGAAAATTCAATTTTTCGAGTTTCGATCGGTCAAAAGGTCCTTTTGATCTATCGAATGCTCTTTTCGATTGAACTAGAATCGAATAGTGATCGAACCATCTAGAAGCTCCAGGATTATTTTCTTACTATTTCGATTGATCAAGCCAAATTTTCGAACGATTGAAAATGCTGAATTTCGAATTTTCACTTAGAAAATTCCAGAACTTGAATTTTCATTTTAACAACTTTATGAAACAATATTCTCAAAACTCAAACATCATTATTACAACCTATCTATATATATACCTATATATAAAACAAGCAATACGCCTCTTGACTTACATCCAAATAGCTCTGAAATCATGGTCACAAGCATCACATTCTATTAAAAATTGTTTAGTAAAATCGGGAAGGGCCGTTACTGGAGGACTAGCTACAACTGACTTAATTTGTTGGAAAGCTAACTCAGCTTGGCCACTCTATGAAAAAGAATTATTTTTTAGGAGAGCAGTCAAAGGAGCAGTAATCTGACCATACTGCTGAATGAACTTTCTGTAGCAACCAGTCAAGCCAAGAAATCCTTTCAAGGCTTTAACTGTTGTAGGGGTTGGCCATGATTGCATGGTTGAGGTTTTCTTTGTGTCAGTTCTAATTCCTTGACCAAAGATGAGATGGCCCATATATTCAACTTCAGGGTAGCCGAAAACACATTAAGGCCTTTTGGCATATATCTAGTTGTGAAGCAACACTTCTAAGATAGACCTTAAATGGCTCAAATGGTCTTCAAGGTTCTTACTAAAGACTAAAATGTAATCAAAGACAACTAGCACAAATTTTCTCAAATTTAAAAAGAAAAAAACAAAAAAAGAATCATTCATTAAGGCTTGGAAGGTGGAAGGAGCATTGGTTAAGATAAATGGCATTACCAGGAACTCATACTAACCCTCATGAGTTCTAAAAGCTGATTTTAACACATCTTCATCCCTTATTCTAATCTGCTAATACCCTTAAATCACATGAAAAGATAGAAAGTGCTCATTTAGGTACTCCCTTAAACCACCCCATCAATCAGCTTGTTAAGCACCCTCATAGCAAAGATGAACAATAATGATAAGAATCAGTCTCTTTGTCTCAATTCCTTAGAGCAAGGAAAGAAAACCGACGGACTCTTTTTGAAAATTACTACAAATCTTATTAGAGATATACCCTTTCGAATCCAACTTCAGCAGTCCCAATCCCAAAGCTAGATTTTTGCAAGAATATCAGATTATCCAAATTTTATCTGGTTTCATGACGAATTTTTATAACCCCAGATATTTTGTGTAAATCCTACTATCCAAATATTTGTTTGCAATTAGTACATCTAATAATTAATTATCTCCCCTCCACAAATGCATTATGCATTTTATGATGGAGAAAGCAATTTACCCATCACTTTTCAACTGGTTAGTGTTAACCTTTGCAAAATTTTTGTAAATGCCCTCAACCAATATGGGCCTGTAATTCTCTAATATTTGAAGCTCTCTTTTACTTAGAACAAAAAGGATTATGGAGGTTTCATTTAAACTTCTCAAAAAAGTATTCATGAAAAACATTTTTAAAAAATTGGGTAAGTTGCACTAAGATCCCTGAGAAACTTTATGTTGTCGCATTAAAGCCCTCTTTGTTTTTTTCTCGAATTTGGTACACTGACTTTACTAATGTACCAAATATACCATTTCTATCTCCGTCAAATTTAACGGAAGAATGTAGAGGATTTTTCTATTAAAAAAAAAAATCTATTTTAATTTTTTTCCCACATTTGAAATTTTTTGTGGCAAGTAAATACAAATCTAGGATTACACCTTTTGTACCACAACTTTGCCTTAACTCTAATGTGGCACATTGTGAGTAGTGGAGAAAAAGTGGTAGGGCTATGTGAAAGAGACAGGTAGTCGCTCATAATCTGTTCATATAAGATAGTTGTCAAAAATAGTATGATTCTAGAATTACTCAAGGAACACTAGGTTCATTGGGAGGCTCCGGACAGAAGTGTTCAAACTCCTAGGTCCATGCTCAACTTCTTCACAAGCTTCAGCCCAAAGTACGTACGAGCTCCGTCCTTAGCCCGGCCATCTTGCTTACTATAAGCTGTCCAACACTAAACTGCTTGAAGCTATCTCACAAATTGGATTTGAACCAGTATCAAGCTACCATCCTTTTAGTAGGTCGTAAGTGTATACTATACAGTCTTGAAATCTAGTTTTGAAACTGAACTAAGAACTCTCTTTTTTCTTTTCTTGCATCATCTCCATTTTTCGTAGCTTAATCAAACCCATTGAAATCCTACTATGGATACTAATTATCTGACAGCCTAGGCATGATAAACTCTTCTTTTTCCAATAGTTGTCATGTTGTATTGAGTGGTTTTCCACAATCACTCGAGCTTGGCAGATGCTGCATAGTACGTACAAAGCTTGTTCACACACATATCCCTGGTCTGAACAAGTTTCCCTAGATCTGCCTGGGCTATCTCACAAAGTGCCCTAGGTTCTCCATTAATGGCTCCGATACAGCAAACCACCAAATGGAGAACCCAATCAATAACCAAATTACAAGAACAAATCTTAGGTCCTGGAGATATGAGTATAGAATAGCACCCGGAGATATGACTGCTAAGGAAACCTAGGCATGAGATGATTGCCAATGTTTCTTCTCATATTTTCATTTATAGTAGTTAAACCATTGAATTCCATTCCCAAATCCATATTTTATTATGTCCCATTCATGCCTATGCCTTTCAACAATAACCCACCACCAATAAATATCCAATATGAACTGAATTCAAGATGAACCAACATCATATTTTGTATCAGAGAGGCAAACCTGTTTTACATCACATACACAATTATACTTGACCGTGACTTACTACTTACTGATCACAACGTACCTCATCCTAATGCTTATAAAAGATACTCAAAGAGCCAGTGATCCAAATAATTCTTATCAGACAGAGTTCAAAAGTTTCATAGTATGAATCTTAATACATACTGTGAGCCCATCTGTAAAAACTCTTCCTCCAAAGAAACAAATAGTTCAGTAACTGCCCCACCCCAAGTCTTGAAAGCTCAATCACGGAAGAAATTCTAGTAAACTTTAAATCAAGCGAGGGACATGAGAAAGATTATTCGGATAGAACAAACAAAATCTAAAACAGGAAGAGAAAGTTAAAAAAAAAAAAAAAAAAAAGATGCAAAAATATTATCACATCACAGGATTATGCAATATATTGTCCATAGACTAACTAAACCAAACAGTACTACCAACTCATTATTGTAGTTCAGCTTACAGAGTGACCTGGTTGAATTCTAAACACAAGTAAATTTGACGGAACGGCCATGAGACATGGTCCCAGACAATTACACTACCCTTTATTGGTTCAAGTTATTGTTGATGTAACTTTTATCAATGTCATACCTTTCAATAACTTTCTGGACAAATTATAACTGACCTACTTGTAGTTTGACTAAAATTTTAGTTGCCTAGATGTGGTTCACGGCCATGAGACATGGTCCCAGACAATTACACTACCCTTTATTGGTTCAAGTTATTGTTGATGTAACTTTTATCAATGTCATACCTTTCAATAACTTTCTGGACAAATTATAACTAACCTACTTGTAGTTTGACTAAAATTTTAGTTGCCTAGATGTGGTTCACAATTTGACATTTTACTCCCCTCAGATTTAGTTTACAATTTGATACTTTACCCACCTGAGGTTTGACCAAAATTTAAGTTACCTATATGTGGTTTGAAATTTTATGATGCAAGTGTTCCAATGGATAGTTTTTTTTTTTGTCTTATTTGATCTTGTATTTTTATTTCATTTTATTATTATTATTATTATTATTAATTTTTTTTTTGTGTTTTTGAAGGAGAGAGACATAGAAGTAGAGCAAAATTACATATTTAACTCTGTTTATAATAGAAGTTGTGGGGGGAAAAGCCTAACCATACATAGTGCGCTTAAAGCCCAACGTGAAGGTTATTGTATATCCGAAGTGGCTAAAGTAGTGGGCCTAAAGTCCAACGTGAAGGTTATTGTATGTCCAAAGAGGTTAAAATTGTTGAGGGGTACTTCACGTGAAAGAAGGATACATAGGGACGAAGAAACTCCATCTGAAGAGAGCGTCAGTGTTCCGAAGAGATCATTATTCTCGGATGAAAAGATTCTAGGTCATATAAATATCGAGGGGTTTCGAATGAGCTTACTAGTGACTTCAGCAGTTTAGATAAGTTTTGGACACGCCTGGAGATAAGAGGAATGAAGAAATATCTAAAAGGAAAAGCTGCCACCACCGTATTAAATACACTGTAGCAACTTTTCTGGCTTCATTTATGTGAATAAGACCCCTGAACAGTATAACTTCAGTTACTGCCACTCACAAAAAGCTAAGGGAGATACATGACATGAGATGCACTCAAGTAGGAAGCTAGATGAAGAACAAGTGGACGATGGAGATGATGGGGGAGGATGCTGTATAAAAAAGAAGGGCTCCTAATAGAAAAAAAAAAGGGTCTAATTGTAACCCTAAGAATTGTAACCCGTACTCAATTTATCATAAATCTTTTCAGACTTCAGCTTATTTGATCTTGACGCATACTCTGATGCTAGTTTATACTTGTATGTTGTGATCAACCATTGTAAGCTCCATAGTTAACCTAACTCTATCATCCATGCTCTACAAATTTATTATTTTTGGGTTTAGGCCACAAATCCTAACCCTACAATTGGCGCAGTCTGTGGGAAGAGCTTGGGTAGAAGTGGAAATAACAGTTGATAATGGCTAATCTAGGGCAACAACCAGCAGAATCTAGGGCGTCTCAACACATAGACCCTTTTCTCAATTTGGAGTAGAGACGAGATTGTGAAGGTAGTGTGCATACTACGCACCCTGAGCAAAGTCAACCGCATGGAGGAAGTCACATGTCTCATGCAGAGAAGAACAACATGCAACTGAAAATTGAGAGGTTAAGAAAGGAGTTGCGACATGCGAAAAGAAAACGTATTTCTTCGCATTCTGACGAGGATTAAGGTGACAAGCAAGATGTCACATATAAGCAGAGGTCTTGAACACCAATTAGTGAATCCTTTTCATACGAAGAGGAGCACCGTCGTAAAAAGCGACCTCAGAGCCCATCACATGGAGGGGTAGGGAACGATGCTATGAGTAAGGCTTTGAATCAAATCTCTAGGTCATCTTTCACGCACATGATCGAAGGAGCGAGACTTCCTCGGCATTTTAACTAGCCAACCTTTACCATTTATAATGATAAAACGGACCCTGTGGAGCATGTGAGCCACTTTAATCAAAGGATGGCTATCTATTTCAGAGATGAAACTCTGATGTGTAAGGTCTTCCCCTCCAGTCTTGGACCGGTTGTAATGAGGTGGTTCGACAGCCTGAAAGCAGATTCCATCAATTCCTACCAAGAGCTCATTTAAGCTTTTGGTTCACATTTTGTCACCTGCCGAAAAGTGGCTAGGCCCTTGTCTTCTCTACTATCCTTAAGCATGCATGAGGGTGAGACCCTGAAGGCATACTCGGATAGGTATTGGGAGATATTTAATGATATGAAGGGCAACTTTGATGCAATGGCCCTTGACACGTTCAAGCTCGGCCTCCCTACTGACCACGGTTTGAGGACGTCCTTGTCTGGGAAACCTGTTACTAACATGCGTCAGCTCATGGACCGTATTGAAAAATATAAAAGGGTTGAAGAAGATCAGCAACAAGGGAAGGGTAAGGACAAGGTTATCCCCCAGGAGAGGAAGGATTTCAAGTCGGATCGTTACAATAACAACAAGCCACGGAGAGATTTCGCTGGGCAGTCAGGATTAGCAAATGCTCAAGCAGTCAATACAGTGTTAAAGAGCCAGTCCACCAAGTTTTGGAGAAGATCAAGAATGAACCATTCTTTAAGTGGCCAAGTAAGATGGTAGGGAATCTTGAGAGGCGCAATCACAATCTTTACTACCAATACCACCAAGACTATAGGCATGCCACTGAGGATTGTAGAAGTCTGTGGGATCATTTAGACCGATTGGTCCACGAAGGTAAATTGAGGCACCTCTTGCATCACTTCAGTGGCTGAGGAGGTCAAATGAATTCCGAGCCCCAACGGGATGATTCTTTGAAAACTTTATTGGGAACTATCAATGTCATCTTCGAAGCACCGAGAAGAACAGGGTCCTGGCCATCCAAGGTTATGTCAGTAGCTCGATTACTGGCAGGGGACTTTGGTCGAGATCCGAGGAGACCTATACCGGTATCCAGCTAGTTTTAGGCTTTTTGGATGAAGATAAGATTGGAACCATTCAACCTCATGATGACGCTTTGGTAGTCACCCTCAAAATTGGAGGATATGATGTGAAGAGGGTAATGGTAGACCAGAGTAGCGCAGTGGAGATAATGTACCCTGACCTATACAGGGGGTTGAACTTCAAACCTGACGACTTAACACCATACTGTTCTCCCTTGGTTAGCTTTGAGGGAAGAATTGTCACCCCGAAGGGCCAGATACGGTTGCCTGTACAGACTGGCTTGGAAGTAGTGGAAGTAGACTTCATTATCGTAAATGTGTATTCCCTTTATACGGCAATTGTAGCCAGACCTTGGCTACATACGCTAGGGGCTGTTTCCTCTACTTTACATCAAAAAGTTAAATATCCATCTGAAGGGCAAGTTTGTGAAATCTGTGGAGATCAATACTCAGCCAGACAATGCTTGGTGGCTACCATCCAGCACAAGCCCGAAATCGAGTCCTTGGCCAGGGCCAAGGGAGACTTATAACCGTTAAAAAGTTAGGTATCCCCCATCGAAGATCTAGATGAAGGCGTTAGATGTGAGGATTTAGTAAAAGTTCTAATTGGGGGCGATCCTGAAAGGTTCTTTCAAGTCAGATCTCAGATACCTCAACTAGAAAAAGAAGAGCTAATTGAGTTCCTTAAGAGAAATCTTGATATATTTGTTTGGAATGCTTACGAAGCCCCAAGAGTGGATTCAGAGTTCATTTACCACCATCTGAGAGTCAACCCACTGATTATCCCCAAGAAGCAGCCTCCTTGGCGCCCATCTAAAAAACATGCAAATGCAGTTAAAGAAGAAGTAACGAAGCTCAAACAGGCTGGAGCTATTAAAGAAGTTTTTTACCCCGAGTGGTTAGCAAATACTGTAGTGGTGAAGAAGAAGAGCAGGAAATGGTGAGTCTGTGTAGATTTCATTGACTTAAATAAGGCTTGTCTTAAGGATCCTTTCCCTATGTTGAAGATTGATCAGCTAGTAGGTGCTACTGTCGGCCATTCTCAGATGAGTTTCTTGGATGTTTTTCAAGGTTATCATCAAATACCATTAGCCCCGAATGACCAAGAGAAGACCGCTTTTGTTACCCCTACTGACAATTACCATTATAAAGTGATGCCATTCGGTCTGAAAAATGTAGGCTCTACTTACCAGCGAATGATGACAAGGATGTTTGAATCACAGCTAGGCAAAAGTATTGAGGTCTATGTTGACATGGTGGTAAAAAGCAAAGTCGTTTATGAGCATATGAAGGACCTTGACAACACTTTTGAAATCCTAAGAAGACACAAGTTACCTCTGAACTCTTCCAAATGCTTATTTGTTGTAGGATCAGGCAAATTCTTGGGTTACATGGTGACACACAGGGGAATTGAGGTTAACCTCGATCAGATAAAGGCTATTCAAAATCTATAGCGTCTTCGGAATCCGAAAGAGGTTCAGAGGTTAACAGGGATGACGGCTGCCCTGAACCGATTCATCTCTCGGTCCGCGGAAAGGTGTAAACCTTTCTTCTCACTGATCAACAAGTGGAAAGGGTTTGAATGGATTGAAGAATGTGCTTCGGCCTTTCAACAACTCAAAGACTACTTGGCTCGGCCACCAATTATGTCTAGCCCTGAGCCGAATGAGGTCCTGTTTGCCTATATTGCTGTGGTTCCTTATGCTGTAAGTCTCGTACTGATACAAGTGGATTAAAGTGTGCAAAGGCCAGTTTACTATGTGACTAAATCTCTACACGAGGCTGAGATTAGGTACTTGCCACTAGAGAAAGCTATCTTAGTAGTAGTTCTCGGAACATGAAAATTACCCAATTACTTTCAAGTACATACGGTCGTCGTGCTCACACAACTCCCGTTTAAATCCGTACTTCGAAGTGCTGACTACACAGGGAGAATAGCTAAGTGGGGGACTATCCGGGGGGCTTTTGATATCAAATACATGCCTCGTACTTCAGTTAAGGGGAAGATCCTTGCAGATCTGGTGGCCGAGTTCACGGAACCTAGTTTAGAAGAAGTAACGGCAGAAAAGGACATGGATGGAAAATCGGTTGGCATGATTTCTCAACAAGGCCCTTCCCACAGGAAGTGTGTGTGGACAGCGCAGTAAACCAGAAAGGTTCTGGAGTGGGGCTAGTATTGATATCTCCTGAGAGAATCATCATTGAGAAATCGTTAAGGCTGGATTTCTTGGCAAGAAATAATGAGGCGGAGTATGAAGCCCTATTGATGGGAATGTCTATGGTCCAAAGAATAGGAGGAAAGGTAGTGAAATTGTTCTCGGACTCAAGGTTAGTTGTGGGTCAAGTACAGGGAGAGTTTGAGGTGAAGGATGAGAGGATGCAGGGATACTTGAGCCGAGTTAAACGTTTGCAATCACAGTTTGAATTACTTAGTTTGCTGCACATACCCAGAAGCGGTAATGCACATGCTGATTCTCTGGCCACACTCGTTACCTTTTCTACACAAAACTTGCTGAGAGTTATCCTCATCGAGGACTTGCATGAGCCTACTGAAGCAAGAAGAGATGAAATCCAAGTTCACCAAATTAGAACCGGGCTCTGTTCAATGGATTCGATAGTTAAATTCTTGAAAGAAGATATTTTGCCTAAAGAAAAGGGGGAAGCCGACAAAATTCGGAGGAAGGCGAGCAGATTCTGGCTATCCGAAGATTAGAAATTATACAAATGCTCCTATTCAGGATCGTACCTGTTATGTATGCATCTTGAAGCGGCTGAGTTGTTACTAGAGGAGTTGCATGAAGAAATTTGTGGGAGTCACACTGGAGGTAGATCTTTAGCTCACCGAGCCATTACTCAAGGTTATTGGTGGCCGAACATGCAAAAAGAAGCCCATGAGTTTGTTAAGAAGTGTGATCAATGTCAATGATTTGCGCCGAACATACACTAACCAGGTGGAGTCCTCAACCCACTACCTAGTCTATGGCCGTTTGCTTAATAGGGCTTAGATATAGTGGGTCCATTCCTAAAAGCCACAGGAAATAGGAAGTACCTTCTGGTCGGCACAGACTATTTTACTAAATGGGTTGAAGCTGAACCTCTGGCCAACATCCGAGATGTAGATGTGTAGAAATTTGTATGGAAGAATATTATTACTCGTTTCGAAGTTCCTTATACTCTCATCTCGGACAATGGCTTACAGCTCGACAGCAAAGTATTTCGAAATTATTGTAGCGAACTGGAAATCATGAACAGATACTCCACCCTGCCTATCCCTAAGGGAACGGACAAGCAGAATCAGTTAATAAAGTCATAGTTAATGGATTGAAGAAGAGATTAGATGATGCGAAGGGCAAGTGGGTAGAAGAGTTGCCACACGTACTTTGGGCTTACAGAACTACGCCTCGCAGATTTACAGGAGAAACCCCTTTCTCGATGACTTATGGGGTTGAAGTTGTCATCCCTCTGGAAACTGGGTTCCCAACTTTGAAAACCAATTCGTTCAGTCTGACTAGCAATGATGAACTGCTAGAAAGGAGTTTGGATTTGATTAAGGAAAGGAGGGAAAATGCAATGGTTCGATTGGTACATTACCAATAAAAGCTCAGGTAAGGCTATGATGCCAACGTAAAGCTAAGGCCTCTAGAACCTGGTGATTTGGTACTCAGGAAAGTTGTGGGCACTGTGAAAAACCCATCCTGGAGGAAGCTAGGACCCAATTGGGAAGGGCCATATCGTATCACTTCAGGGGCTGGCATTGGTGCATATTTCCTGGAGGATTTAGATAGTCATGTAATACCACGCCCTTGGAATGTAAATAACTTCAAAAGGTACTATTATTAATCGAATCTTCTTTTTAATCACTATGACAATTTGTCATCCTTATTGGTTCTCTAAGTGTTTAAACTTAAATCCAATCATGCCTGTAGTCCTCGGACCAGATAATTTGGGTTAGTTAACACTCCTTAACGGTTCTCTAAGTGTTTAAAATTAAATCGAATCATGCCTGTAGTCCTCGAAACAGATAATTTAGGTTAGTTAACACTCCTTATTGGTTCTCTAAGTGTTTAAACTTAAATCCAATCATGCCTGTAGTCCTCGAACCAGATGATTTGGGTTAGTTAACACTCCTTATCAGTTCTTTAAGTGTTTAAACTTAAATCCAATTATGTGTGTAGCTCTTGGACCAGATGATTTGGGTTAGTTAACACTCCTTATCGGTTCTCTAAGTGTTTAAACTTAAATCCAATCATGCCTGTAGTCCTCGGACTAGATGATTTGGGTTAGTTAACACTCCTTAACGGTTCTTTAAGTGTTTAAACTTAAATCCAATTATGCGTGTAGCTCTTGGACCAGATGATTTGGGTTAGTTAACGCTCCTTATCGGTTCTCTAAGTGTTTAAACTTAAATCCAATCATGCCTGTAGTCCTTGGACTAGATGATTTGGGTTAGTTAACACTGCTTAACGGTTCTCTAAGTGTTTAAACTTAAATCCAATCATGCCTGTAGTCCTCGGACCAGATGATTTAGGTTAGTTAACACTCCTTATCGATTCTCTAAGTGTTTAAACTTAAATCCAATCATGCCTGTAGTCCTCGGACCAAATGATTTGGGTTAGTTAATACTCCTTAACGGTTCTCTAAGTGTTTAAACTTAAATCCAATCATGCCTGTAGTTCTCGGACCAGATGATTTTGGTTAGTTAAAACTCCTTGTCGATTCTCTAAGTGTTCAAATTTAAATCTAATCATGCCTGTAGTCCTCGGACCAAATGATTTGGGTTAATTAACACTCCTTATCGGTTCTCTAAGTGTTTAAACTTAAATCCAATCATGCCTGCAGTCCTTGGATTAGATGATTTGGATTAGTTAACACTGCTTAACGGTTCTCTAAGTGTTTAAATTTAAATCCACTCATGCCTGTAGTCCTTGGACTAGATGATTTAGGTTAGTTAACACTTCTTATCGGTTCTCTAAGTGTTTTAACTTAAATCCAATCATGCGTGTAGTCCTCGGATCAGATGATTTGGATTAGTTAACACTCTTTCACATACCTGCAATCCTCGGACCAGATAGTGTGGGTTAGTTAACACCTCTGTGTGGTTATTGTTATTGAAGTTTAACTTTGGAATGAGTCTTGCCTAACATTCTCGAATGTATTTAAATTAACTCTAACTTATGTTAAGCCTTCTTTGTGCATGTTCGAAAAGACCTATGAAGCTTTTATAACACTCGTTGCATTCATTGTTTAGTAGTAGTTCTTATACAAACTTCTCTTTTTAGTGCCAATTTTAGTTATGTACATTATCAGCATGATATGATGATTATAGTTACCTACATTACCATGATTACAAAGTACAGTTATTTGTAGCAAAAGTAAGTCATATGATATACAGCAAAGACACCAAAAGTAAAAGAGAAATCGTTTCATTGATCAAAAAAGGATAGTTTACAATCCCATACATAAAAGAAAAACAAGAACAAGTAAAAAATAATAATAATAATAATAAAAACCTAAGTATCTAAGTTTTTGCTTGAGGGACCACAGGGTCGGCAGCCTGGCTTGTCCAAGTAACAGCAGCTTTTGAGGCCTGGTCCTTGGGCTCTGAAGAGGTCTTCTCTTTTTCCAAGCCCTCGCCCTTATCCTTGGGTGGCTTAGCTGTTTGCTTTGATAACCTGGTTGACCAGACTCCTTGAAGGCCTCAAGGGTGGTTGAAGGAACTTGGTTGACCATGGATTGCTCCGAAGCCTCTGGAAGTTGTGTTGGAGGAAGGGGATCAGACCCTGGGAGCTCTTGGATGTTAGGGTTGTAGTATATACTCCCGGGCAACCTCAGTTCCTAGTCGGCAGGCACCCCAGTAGCATCTAGTGCCTTGCCCCATGATATATCGCAGTAGTCTCGGTTGACCGAGGCAAACTGCTCAATTAGACCTTTTTCGGTCACCTCCACTCCCAGCTGGTATGCTGCTTTCTTTTCAACCTCAGTCATCTCCTTGGCCAACTGAGCATTCCTCTGAGCTAGCTTGGCAATCTCCCTAGCCTTTTGGAGTTCGGTGCGAAGTTCCTTCACAAGCGCTTTCTCAGTTGCCAAATTGGTCTGAGTCTCATTTAGCAGTTGGCGTTAGGCTTCAGCCTAGCTCTCGGCATTCTACAAGCTAACATTGAGGCAGTTCCTTTCATTGGTTACCTCTTTGAGCTGCTTAGAGATTTTAGAAAACTCCTCTTTCAAGCTGCCCAAAGTTCTCTCTACCTCGAACTGAGAGTGGGCCTCTGCTTGGGCTTCGACCTATGCCTTTTTATTCCACTCTTCAGCCACAAAGACTTGCTAGGTAATCTGCATAATAAAGTAAAAGAGTTAGCATAAAACAAGCGAAAAATGAACATGCCAAATCGAAGAGCTGGATTAACTCACTTACCATGGCCAGGTCCCTTTCTAGGGACACGAAGAGTTCATACTGACTAAAGCTCCTGTATAACTCCATGTCTCGGGGGAGGAGCAATGGTTGCTCCAAAGCTTCAGCCACTAGCCCTGCTCTTCCCCCATCGTAGTTTCTGAGGGAAGTATCCCAAGAAATAGGAGCGCCGTCCAGCTCTAACTTGGGAGACCATGTGCGTGGTCCTCAGCGCATATCAGTAATAGGAGGCTTATCCCGACTCTCAGTAGATGAGGCCCTTTTGCTTTGGTGGTCTTTCGCCACCTTCTATTGCTTGGTTGTCTTTGGTGGCACTACCACCTCCCTCTCCTCAGTCTCGAGGGGCCTCTTCTTCTTCAGGTCCGGCATGGGCTTTAAGCCGAGATCGGGAACTTGAGGTGGCGGTAGAGCCAAACTCACCACTGGTTAAGAAGTCCCAGTGCCTTTCGGCTCGACCTTCTTGCCTCTGTTCCTCATTAATGCCTTCAGGTCTGACATGTTTTCCTCTTTCGAAGAGTCTTCCGGAAGAGCAGCTATCAGAATAGGAGGATGGACACTGGATTGCCTATCAATCTCCTCCTCGGAGTCTGAGGATGGTATCACTTGAACCCTCTTGAAGCTTCCCTTTCGAAGTTAAACTTGTCTATTTGCTCCTCTAGTAAGGAGGTCGAAGAGCCAACCCTTTCGCCTACAACCACGGGTTCAAGGGGGACTTGCTGAACCGGCTAGACTAGCAATGGTACCCCCTGCGGATTCAGATGTGGCACTAGAGGAAGATCAAATGGAGCCAAAAAATCCTCCCGACCAACGTCGATTTGATTGAGGCGATGGTCTCCTTGTCTTATCGTGATCCCGACCGGCTGCAAATTAAATGGTTTGGACGTATAACCGAGAATGAAGGGAACCGATTGGAGTTGCCTGTCTTCATTCACAAAAATCTTCGACTGTAACAAGTAGTTGAATGCGGCGGTGTTGGTAAGGCTCAACCGAGGAGAGTCGTTTCTTTTATTTGTCAACATCACAATAAAGTTTAATCAGAAACTTGACAACAGCAAGATTGAGAAGACTAAATTGCAAAGAAAGGTCAATCCTAAATCTAATGTTAGCAAGCCTAAATCTAAGATGCTCCCACCTGGCTCTCCTGGCGTGGTTGGGTAGTGAAAACCGTCGTGCCAGGCACCTGAGACGATTAGATAATCGTCTTTCATCCCTTTGTTAGACTTGGGAAGGCAAGAGATGAGCCTAACAGCATCGGATGAAGATTTTAAATAAAATCTTGCTCCTTTCTGACTGTGGCACTCGTACATATGCACCATGTCTCGCCAGGTGAGTCCCAAGCCTAGATGGTGGTTCAGATCATTGACAGCCCCTAAAACACTAAAGACATTGGGCGCACATTGCTCGGGGCTAAGCCTATGGTTTCGAAGGTAGTTAGTAGTGATGGGGCCCATAGGAATTGTCATTCCTCCTTCCAGGAAGGCGATGATGGGGATTATCACTTCACCCTCTTTCTGATCTGTTAGGACTTTCTCTGACGGGCTATATTTTAGACCTATATGTTCAGGTATGCGGTATGTGGCCCTAAACTTCTCCATCTGAGCAGTACTGTCCATCAAATACTGATACCTACCCATCTTAAACAAACGAGATAGAAGGAACTCTAAATGCATTGACTAGGGGGCGACTACTCGAAGGACAAAAGGGTGTCCGAGGAGAAGATTAAAGACGAATATATGAAGACTTACACGAACCGGATCGGAAAATGATATCTGAGCTTGGGGAGATGCTTGTAGATTTTGGAGTTGATGATCGTAGAGTTTGGTCGATTTGAATGCTTTTGTTCGCTGGAGAATTTGAAAGTATGTAAAGTAAGGGAGGAAAAACCTCCTTTAGGACTTTATATGGAGACAAGCGAAAGGGAAGGAGTTATCCTGCCCAAATTCTGAGGAAGAATCATGCCCATTGGATCAGTAGTCCACCATTAGATGGTCAAGACAAAACGCCGCCTGAAGTAATTAATGATGCGTTGAAAACTTTGAAAAGGCAGCAGCAATTATGAAGCGCGCAAATCTAGGCTACTACACGTGCGAATTAAGATATTTTTGCATTTCTGATTTTTATTTTGCAGCAAATCAAAATCTTATTTTTTCTCTTCGGAAGCGAAGGAAAAAGTAAAATTTTGAGGGGCTATTGTGGGGGGAAAATCCCAACCATATGTAGTGGACTTAAAGCCCAATGTGAAGGTTATTATATGTCCGAAGAGGCTAAAGTAGTGGGCCTAAAGTCCAACGTAAAGGTTATTGTATGTCCTAAGAAGTTAAAATTGTCAAGGGGTACTTCGCGTGAAAAAAGGATGCATGGGGACGAAGAAACTCCATCCAAAGAGAGCGTCAGTTCCAAAGAGATCATTATCCTCAGATGAAAAGATTTTGGGCCATATAAATATTGGGGGGGATCGAATAAGCTTACTAGTGACTTTAGCAATCTAGATAAGTTTTGGACACGCCTAGAGATAAGAGCAATGGAGAAATATCTAAAAGAAAAAGTTGCCACCACTATATTAAATGCACTGTAACAACTTTTCTGGCCACATTTATGTGGAGAAGACCCCTGAATAGTATAACTTCAGCTACCGCCACTCACAAAAAGCTGAGGGAGATACATGACATGACATGCACTCAAGTAGGGAGCTAGATGAAGAACAAGTGGATGATGGGGATGATGGAGGAGGATGCTATATAAAGAAGAAGAGGTCTTAATAGAAAAAAAAAAAAAAAAAAAAAAAAAAAAAAAAAAAGGTCTGACTATGCTCCATAGTTAACCTAGCTCTATCATCCACACTCTACAAATTTATTATTTTTAGGTTTAGGCCACAAATCCTAACCCTACAGAAGTGAGTTATAAAAATCTAATTAGTAAAATGTCAAATTTCAAACCACAAGTAGACAAACAAGTGGCTAAATTGTAATTTGCCCTAACTATCTAATGAACTTAGACTAATCCATGGTTGGATTTTATCTCTCTCCTTATACCTAAATATCATATGCTTACAACATATCAAGATGATTAATACAAAATTCAGTGTTCATGTAAGATTTCCAATAAAATGACTGCATAAAACACTGCATTTCATAATTCAAAATTTGTCCAATTGCGCAGTGATTCGAAATAAAGGTAAAGCTTATTATTAGTAGTAATTTTTTATCAAGCTTTGGGTTTTTTTTTTTTACTGGTAACATAAATAGTACTAGTAAATACCATCAAAGACTCGCGGGCTGTGGTGACGGGACCACGTAATCAACGTCGACCACACTCTCTAGGTAATCCCCAACCTTATCCTTCTGCGAATTCACAAACTTGTGATTCGAATCCACGGCTTCCAATTCACTAACTCCAGGATAAACCGCGAGTAAGGCTAGCGTATACCCCTTTGCTCTAGTGGGGGAGAAGTTTTCCCCATAAGAAATCTGACTAATTTGTTGGAAGCTATCTTTAATTCGTTTTATAGCCCTGAAGATCTCGGATTTCACATCTTCGCCCAGGTTCTCCTTGAGCTTTAACAAAGAGAGTTTTACAGTGGAACCAGAAGGGACCGAGTACACGTGGCCTTCATCGAAGGAGGAGACCCAATCGTCGGCCACGATATCGTTGATTATGGGGAGGACGTTTTCTTTGACGACGCTGACATGGCTAGGGTGAGCCAAGTCGGCAGCGAGTTCATCTTTGGATTTGTAATGGCTGTGAAGGACGTGGGTGAAGGTGAGGGGCTGGGATCTGGTGCGGAGGACTGGACCAGCTGTGATGTGGATGACTTACTCAAGGGAGATCAGGGCGTTCAGGTCGTTGACCATCACGTTGACCTTAGATGGGTCGGTGTTGTCCTTGACCTTGAAGAGGACCACGCGTTCGATGGTCTCCGACAACATCTTGATGTTGGTGGTGGGTTTTGACGGTGGGGATTAAGTGTAGGGTTTGAAGGAAAATGAGGGTTTAAGGTGGGGGAGGCGTATGGGAGGTGAGAAAGTGTTGGAAAATGAAGGGGAAAAAAGTGTTCGGGCTTTCAGACACAGCATTGTCTGTGTATGTTGGTGTTATCCTTAAGGCTCCGCTTGGGAGTTCATAAGGGAATGGAATGAAATGGAATGAGATGATCATAAATGAATGGAAAAGAATGTAATGGAATGGAATGTATTTAAGTAAGAGAAAGGAATGGAAAAGAATGGAATGGAATGGAATTAAATAACCTTGACTGGATGTTTTAAAATAAAGGAATGGAAAGGAATCAAAATGAATGGAATATAAGTAATCCTGTTTGGGAGCAACATGGAGGGAATGGAATGGAATTATTTTATGACAATATTACTATTAAACCCCTATTTAAAAATAAAGGGTTGAATATATAGGGGTATTTTGGGAGTTTTAGTAAAAAAAATCATTAAATCTAATTTCATTCCCTCCCATTCCTCCCAATTTCGGGGGGAATGAAAATTTGAGGTTTTAAAGGAATAGAGAAGAATGAGTGTTCCCTCCTACTCATTCCATTTCCTTTCACTTAAACTCTCAAACAATGGAATGAACTCTTCATTTCCTCCATTAAAACTCCCAAACAAGAGAAGGGAAGAATATTCTAAAATTATTCTTTTTATTACTTTCCATTCCATTCCCTCCTCCCAAGCGGAGCCTAAAACAGTATTTACAAAGCATTGGTTGATAGTTTTAACTTGATAGTGATAGGAGGTTGGTGGTTTATATTTATATATATATATATATACACACACACACACATTAGCCTATGAGCAAGCGCAGAGGTTTTTCAATCTTTTGGTAAATGTTAGTAATTTGCATTCATTATAATTTAGAATATTTATTATGATTTGGGATTACTACATTTTTCAATAAAAAAAAAAAAAAAAAAAAAAAAACTAGAGGTGTGATGAGTATTATGTGTGGTGAAATAATTTTTTTATCACAACTCTAGTTTTTTTTTTTTTAAATATATATATATATATATATATATAATTAAAAAAATGTAGTAATCCCAACTTATAATAAATGTTCTAAATTATAATAAATACAAATTATTAACCTTTAACAAAAAATTGAAGAGCCTTTAAGCACGAGCTGATGTGATGAGTATTATGTGTGGTGAAATAATTTTTTCATCACACCCCTTGGTTTTTTTTTTTTTTTTTTTTTTGTGATTGGAAAATGTAATAATCCCAACTTATAATAAATACTCTAAATTATAATGAATGCAAATTATTAACCCTTACCAAAAAATTGAAGAGCCTCTGAGTACGTGCATGAGCGCGTGCTCAGAGGCTAGTATAAATAAATACCATTTGAGGAGTCCATATCTTCTCTAAGTTTAATATCAAGCGATGTAATTCTTTGGGTGCATGTATTATTTTTTTGAACCATAGCCCAAAAGTTTAATAAATAAAAATACCTGGGTAAAAATCTATAAAATGTGGGTTTTTATTTTTACCACTTTTCTTTATATAAAATTATAAATCATGGAAAAAATTACTTTTAAATAATATCTAAATAATAGGAAAAATTTTAGGAATAAAAATACTTAAAACATGTTTAAAAAAAAAAAAAAGAAATTAAATGTAAAACAGTGCTGGCATATCATTAAAATACCTAAAACATTGGGATTCTTTTTTTTTTTTTTGGCTTGAAGTTGTAAAAAAAATATGAAACCAACGTTGAAGGACTCACCACCCAAAAAAAAAAAAAAAAGGTTGAAGGACTCACAATTTATTAACTGAGGACATGTAACGCTTAGTGCAAATTCAAAAGGTATGGTTTTTTGTCTTTTGGTAAGTTATTTTGATCAAATTAAATTTTACCAATTTTTAAAATTTTAAAATTTAAAAGGACGTAACATTTTAAACTATCAAATATAAGATATATTTAAGAGTGTAGGTTTTTATCCCTAAAAGATAGTCTATTATTTAGAATCAATTTTTATCACAATTTTTAAATTTTATCTTTAAAGATAACTTCTCCAATATCATTCTTGTTTTAGCAAATTTGCGTATATGGCAATTGCTTACAAAATCATCAAATGTGCAATGAAAGGCACAAAAAATGACAACATTAAATGTCATAAGGTAGGATATTTACAAAAATATGTTTTTTAACAACTACTTGATAGATTGACTACCACTTCGCTCACCTGAATTCATCCAATGTGTCTGCTATGCAATCTAACCAAATTGTTGATATGTCACCCTAAAAAAAAAAAAAAAAAAAAATAGAGAGTAAGACTTAAATGTAAGAAAAACAACTAACAAAAATAATAAAAGGAAGAGAGGGCACTACTTAGAACACATACACTAAACTAATGAGTCAAAGTAGATAACCACAAAAAAGAAAAAAGAAAAAAAAAGACAAATCAATATATATCATTCTTATTCATTAAAAAATAGTCATTAATTAGAGAAAATACTTAAACACCCATCAAATTGACCAAATAAAAAATAAAAGAAAAGATAAAATAAGATAATGATATGAAAAAGGATAATGATAACAAAGTATGATCCTATTTTGTAGGCACTTTTATGTGGGAGTTAAAAAAAAAAATTATTCCTTTTAGAACCTAAAAAATCATTAAAAAAAAATATATCAATATGACTTAATAGAATTCAATGACGACAAAATTATAACTCAAAATTCTTTAAAAAAAAAAAAAGACCACATATTTAAGAGATCTATGCACCATCAATCTCATATTTGAAATCCAATGACTAACAAATTAAAAATAATAATAATAATAAATGGAGTCACACAATACTACGTAGAGTTATACTAAATAATAAAATATAATACTATAACAACCCAAAAAACAAGATAAAAAATTACAAAGACCCATTAATATTATAATATTATAATACACTGCACTGAAAGCCCCATGGTTTGCTTGTGTGGTAGACACCTTGTCAACAAAGCCATCACTTTTCTTAGTGATAAAACAGCATAAATTTTATTCCTGAAATCTACTGCATAAATTTAATTTCCCATTGGTAAACCAACACATGGAGAAGAAAATTAACACATAACCCAAGACTTAATATATTACTTGCTGCAACTTGTACTAAGACTTAAGAAAGCATGGACATGTACGGCGAGGAGAGTAAAAATCCTAACCTGAAACATGTCATTTTGAGAGAATCCCTTGCACCCAAAATCAGTATGATAATTCTTCTTTAGCGTCTTGTTATTGGCATTGTTATTAGTAGACATGGCAAAACGGATCAGAATTTTTTGACCCGACCCGAAAAATACCTGACCTGAACCCGATTTTTTTGAACTGAAGCAAAAATGGGTTGATCTGTGACCCGACCCGAACCCGGACCATTTAAAAAAAATAATTTGGTAAAAAAAAATAGTAAAATTAAGACAATATTAGTTTAATTGTTTGTTGTGAGTTTTAATTAAACAATTGATACATTTACATAACTACATGCAAATTAATTGAAAAATAAATGGTTGAGCATTCTGTAATGAGTAAAGATTTTTAGATATCAAATAGTAAAATACATGCCAAGATAATCTGGTTATAGTAGAATTAAAAACATAGATTTAAAATTGTTAAACATGTGTGAGAAACATTCACAAGAGTGAAAATAAGACTCTAAAAGAACTCCATAAGACAAATAATGTAGAGAAGAACTCCATAAGAACTCTAAAAGACAAAAATAACCTCATAATTCTTTAAGTTTTCATAACCTTTCCGAAGATAAACTGTGCTAAAATTACCAATTAATTTATCATCAATTCATCACACGTCCACTCACTTTATGTACTTTAAGTTAACAAAATTAAAGTTAAGAATATATGAAGAAGTGAAGAAGTGCTTGACAAAACATTCACATAACTTTTCCATAAAATAAAATAAAAATAAAAATAAAGAAACTAAAGAAAGAAATCCCCCCAAAAAGTAAAAGACTACTGAAAGAAAAGATATAAGAGTAAAGAAAAAAAAAACTATAAAATCAAATATTAGCTCGCCTCTAAATGGCTTTAACCCTAATAAATCTTTTGTTTTAATTTTCTTTTTTATGTTTTACGAGTTTTCAAACCTCTCAAATCAACAGTCCAGATCTCCTCTGTTTTAACCCTATTTGTTCGTTTATATATGTGTGTTCTCAAGAGGAAAAAACACAAATGTACAGCACTACTATTTAGATTCCTCGTTTCATTTTCTCAAACCTAGATTTGTTTGTAGAATATACATTGCATGTGTGCAAGCAAGGTCAACTATTTTAATTTCAAGGTCAACTATTGTTCATTTTTACAAGATTTAGGTACCCAAATTATCTTCTGAATGGTAAGATTTAGGCACCCAAAAGAAGATTAACATAGAATTAAGAGAATTAGAGAACTTGTAAAGTTGTTATTTACAACTATGTATTTTGTTGGCTTTTATTCCGTGCCAAATTTGATTGTAATTGTTATCAATCGTTTATACCTTGTATCTATTGTGGGATTTGTTGTGAGGGTTGTGTAATAGAGAGAGAGAGAGTGTGAAGACCCAAGCATTTGAAGGCTGAAAAATTCTCGTGAGCATGTCGCAACCTAGCTTCCCGCGAAGTGAATCATGTGTCCTACACATGCTGGAATGCGAAGAGTCAGGCTAGGTGGAGACAGCTATGTCTCACGAGTATCTCGCTGGTAAGGCCTTCCCGCGAGACACCTGTGAGGCAATTTGTTCTACCAGCCTGCACTGAATGACTTACACTTTCTGTGTCTATCATATATATACCCTCATTACCTACAAATGTTGAGGAATGCTTCAAAGAGAAAAACCCTAGCCAAACACATTGAGAATTAGAGATTGTCATCCCTACCTTTTTCTATACACTTGTTTGTGGTATCTCTTCAACCCTTCCCTCTCCATTTTTCATACCTTTGAGAGGTTGATAGGCCAAACACTTAATACACCCTTTGAGAGTGTTGAGTGACGTTTTGGTGCTACTAGGAAGCATTAGAAGAAGCCAAGGATGGCAGATGCAACATGGAGCTTGTTGCGGGATCTGAAGAGCTAGACAAGACACAGTTCCTAGAAGCCTTGTTGGAGTAGGAGCTTGGAGGGCTTAGATACATCAGGTAGATTAGGCTTGGAGGGTTTCTTGCTTATCCATGTATCCCAACTAATTGTCTAGTGGATCAATTTCTGCTTGGAGGGTGGCGGAGAGGTTTTTCGTCGAGTTCTTCGGTTTCCTTTTCAAAAACACGTCTCGGTGTTTTCTGTGTTTGCATTCTTCTTCCCTACTCTTTTATATTCCATTATACTACTGTGTTGCTTAGTTTATGGATTAGAGTAGCTTATTTGTTCATCCGCTTGCATTTACATTATTCCGCACTTAGTATTAAGTTAGTGTAAAATCTATCGAGCCGTAATTTTAATTGGGAGGTCTAAATTGCTCTTGTATTTTCAACACATTTTCTAGCTTTCGATTGATATTAGAGCAGGTACACTTACTGTGGTTTTAATACCTAACTGTGATCCTTGACTCCTTTTGTGTTTTGTCATGGATAATGCTTTACATGCTTGTATGGATGTTGTTAATTGTAACATGCCATGTGTTTGTGAAAATGCCTATATGAGTGTTTATCCTCATGATTGTGATGCCATGTTACATGAATCTATGGGTGTTGTTTATATTCCTAACATCAAACTCTTGAAGAAAAAGGCTAAGAAGTTTCATGAGGATTTGAGCAAGTTATTTTGTGAAAATGATGATTTGACTACTAAGCTCAATGAATCCAACAAATTGGTTGAGAAAGATAAAAAACTTGCTAAATTTCTCTTGAAAAGCTGAAAGAGTTTGAATGTTTGAATATGGACTTGGATGCTAAACTTGGTTTGTCTAATAAACTTGTTGATGATCCTAAATGTGAAAATGAATCTCTTAAGATGCATGCCAAGTGTTTGATTGCTGAACCTGTTGCTAAAAAGGAAGATAATATATGTTGCAATCATGTTGTGGTACCCGATATTGTGCCTATTATGTGTTCTACCTCAAAGGACAAATCGGTGTACATTCCTCCACATAAAAGAAATCAAAAGATGGAGAGAAAGGTTGTTAAGTCAAAGCCTCCATTTAGGTCTCAACCTAAGCCATTGGATGGATCTAAGTTTGTTCCAACCTGCCACCATTGTGGTGTGAGTGGTCATATAAGACCTCAATGTCATAAGCTGAAGGGAGAACAAAATCATGTTGCTAGATCCCTTCCCAAAAAGCCTAGTGGACCTAAGCACATTGTTTGTCACCATTGTGGTGCCCTTGGTCATCTTAGACCTCATCGCTCCAAGTTTCAAGCTCTTAAAAGAATAAAAAGAAAAGAGAAACTTGACTTTCTTGGAAGTTGTGCTTTGCATGATAAACCGGATTTGAGTGAAAATAACATGTTGTTAAAGAAAGTATTTAATGCTTTTAACTCCTTGACTGTGTGCATCTTTCCAATCCTCGTCTCACTTCTCTTGAGACACTCATTCCAAACAATCATTCCATTTGGATGAGGAAGGGTTTCTATGGTTGAGTTTTTGCTCATTTGGTCATTGATCTAATTCTTTCGATCTTTGTAGGACCCTTCATGCATTGAATGTCATATCTTCATGCATTGAATGTCATATCTTCATGCATTTTGTACATCTTGCATTTCGTTTTATGCATTGTTTTGTTTTGATCTTAATTTTATGTTTTAATTTTGTGTGAGTAAAAATCCAAAACCACATAAAAAGTGAAAAATTCAAAAAGTGTAATTGTATATGTTTGAGCACATTTCACATGTGAGTTTGGCCTAGTATCTTCGTACTAATGGCGTAGTGTATTTATGAGCTTAGCTTGTTTTGTATGCACATTTATCTTTGTGGAAGAAATTTTGAAAACTATGTGTGATTGTTGTGAATAGATTTTCAAGCTTGTCATGAATGATTGGTCAATAGTCTTGATGGTCTTAATACTTGCATAGACTTGTGTCTATATCTCTTCCTATTTATTTTTATGTTTTTGCAAAAAAGCTCACTAAATGTAAATCTCCAAATGAAAATAGATATTGAGCTGCAAAAACTTGTCGCACACACTAGTATTCGACTAGGAAAAAGGGAAAACGACTCTTTTAATGTAAATTGTATGGTGCTAGAAAAGCCAAAGGCTAATCCTCAATGTTGAAATATCAAAAATTTCAAGCACCGATCTCAAAATGAGATGTTTTGTTCAAAAAATGGATCAATTGTTATGCTTTAAGTAGAAGCCAAATGAAAAACTTCTAAGTTATGTATTCAATGTGTGGGAGGTCATATATACTCATTTCTATAATGGAGATAGTCCACTTGATTTCGTATCAGTTGTGTATGACTCGAATGAATTGATCATTGAAACTTCACTCTAGTCTAAGGACTATTCCACACTTGATCCTCACACACAACACACAAAACTTTTGTTCAATGAATGTCTATTTCATTTATGTGATTGTACATGTTCAAATATGATGTGTGTGTGCTCAACCATATGTGGTTCAAACTAAAAAGATTTTTGTTTGCTTTTGGAAGTGATTTGTATCACCTATGTTTTTCAAAGTTTTTAAAGTGTTTTTGTGTGAAAAACATGTTTTCTGGGTGTTTTCGTGACTTATTTCATGTTTAAGTTTAGTCACGAGTGAAAGGGTCCAATTCGCAAGTTTTTCAGCTTTGGACAGAGGGTTTCGCGATTGTTTCGCGGCTATTTCACGAGAAAGGCTTACCTACGAGATACCTGTGAGATACCAGCGAAATTTTCGCGAGATTATAAGTAACGAGATACCAGCAAAAATTTCCAGATCAGCTTTTTAAAGGGCATTTCGTGGGTTATTTGTTTTAAACGTCTCCCATCCTCTCCCAAACCCCTGGTTTAATGTTTCTACATCAAAACCCAACTAAATTAAAGTATTTTTAATTTCATAAACATCTCTAAGGTAATCTTTAACTCTTTTCATTGATTTTGATCCTTAGATTATGTTTTTGGGGGGTTTTATGTTCATAGTTGGGATTTTCTAAAATAGGAGTTGAAAAACTTATTTTCTGTCAATATTTTTGATTGGGCTTTGTTTTGAATGATGATTTGCTTTAAATTTTGGCCCCTTATGGCAAAAATAACATGTATTTAGGCAAAATTTTCATATGTTCTTGCATTGCTTATCATACATGTGTAGTGTGTGCACTCTAAGTGTTTGATAAAATGCTCAAATGACATTTTCTCGTTGTTTTGGACTTTGATGAGTATCAAACTTTGGGGATCACCATAATTATTCATGTTTATCATGTTTTTATCATTGGTGGTGTGTTTTGTACACTTTGCCCCGTGAGTACTTATTCATGCACTGGTCATACAGCTCACATGCACACTAGATGCACAGTAAATGCACCTTGCTGCACACACTTTAACACTTGACATATTTTTACATTTACTCATGCTAGTTAAGTCTTTTTAGACCTTTTAGTACATATAACATGTTCTTTGTATCTATGTTATGCCTTGGTCCTTAACATGTCATGTTCTTTATGCTTTGTAGCATTTTTTTTAAAATGTTTTTGTCTTATGTTTGAGTTTCATTTTCTCATTCATCTTGCACCTCTCATGCATCATCTTCATATTTTTTTCCTCCTTCCTCTTGATTCATTTGTCTATTCGTGACAAAAAGGGAGAGAATATACCGGAGAGTATACCGGTAGTTTTCGTCATTTCTATATGACTCATGTGCACAGTCATAGGGAGAGAAATTCTACCTTGTGCACATTCGTCGGGAGAGAAAGCCATAGGGGAGATGCATATACTAAGAGGGAGAAGACATTTTTTTTTAGAAAACCTTGATTCACTTTATGCTTTTTTTCTCATTTCTATGTGGTGCTTTGATTTGCTTTATTGCGCTCATTGCATTGTGCTTAGGTGTTGGACATGCTTTTATCCTTTTGCTATTGTGCTTTATTGGTTGCATGTTCGGATGATCATTTACTTTGCTATATGATCATTGTAGTCATTTCCATATGACTATTTTGGTGTTTGATCAAGTTGCTCACATGTTTCACATCTTAACTACTTTATCTCAATTTACTTGTTACATTATACTTGTCCGTTTATTACTTGCTTTACCTTGAGGGTCTAATGTGTTTTGTGCAAGTGTTTCAGGTTACAGGTATATATGTTCCAAGTTCATCACAGCTCCTATGAGTCATGATAGGGGGAGTGATATGATAGGGAAGTTCTTTATAATTTGTACCCAGGTTGCTTTTGTAAGCTTTTAGGGTTTGTTTCCATGCATGCTTTTCTAGCCTTTTATGGTTTGTGCCATGCATATGCAGTACCTTGTTTATGCAGCATTTATGCTTGTGTTCTTGAAGTTTAATGTCATACATTTTACTTCAGTACATTACTCTTGTGCCCTAGTAGGATTTTTCCTAGATGCATATACGTTCTATGCATTGGTTGAGTGATGAACACTCTTATGCCTTAGTAGGACTTTTCCTAGATACAAATATTTTATGTATTTTGCATTGGTTGAGTATTGGATTTGCAAATGATACTCTTCAAATGAGCTTATCATCTTGCATGTCCAGATGTTCATTCCTTATGTGAATGAACATAGTGATCACTTTTGGAGAGTGATTGCTTGTTTGATCTTGCCATGGTCTAATGTTTTATTCCATTTTGCTTGATCACATTATATTTGCTCCATATGCATTTTAAGTTTTCTGCATACAATGATATTTTGTGTTGTTGTGTTTCAGGAGTTACTTGTTCATATGCTTAAGAGCCTTTCAGCTTCTAGTTTAGGTGTGAGTGAGTTTTGCCTTTGTTTCCAAAATCACGTTTAAGTCTAGAGTTTATTTTAGGGTTTTGTCACGGAATAGCCAAAGGGGGAGATTGTATAGTTGTTATTTACAACTATGTATTTTGTTGGCTTTTATTCCGTGCCAAATTTGATTGTAATTGTTATCAATCATTTATACCCTGTATCTATTGTGGGATTTGTTGTAAGGGTTGTGTGATAGAGAGAGAGTGTGAAGATTCAAGCATTTGAAGGCTGAAGAATTTTCGCGGGTATGTTGCGACCTACCTTCCCGTAAAGTAAATCATATGCCCTACACATGTTGGAATGTGAAGAGTCAGCCTAGGTGGAGACAGCTGTGTCTCGTGAGTATCTCACAGGTAAGGCCTTCCTGTGAGACACCCGCGAGGTAATCTATTCTGCCAGCCTGTACTAAATGAGTCACACTTTTTGTGCCTATCTTATATATTCCCTCATTACCCATAAATGTTAAGGAATGCTTCAGAGAGAAAAACCCTAGCCAAACACATTGAGAATTAGAGATTGTCATTTCCACCTTTCTCTATACACTTGTTTGTGGTATCTCCTCAACCCTTCCCTCTCCATTTTCCATACTTTTGAGAGGTTGATAGCCCAAACACTTACCACACCCTTTGAGAGTGTTGAGTGATGTTTTGGTGCTACTGGGAAGCATTGGAAGAAGCCAAGGATGGCAGATGCAACATGGAGCTTGTTGCGGGATTCGGAGAGCTAGACAAGACATGGTTCCGAGAAGCCTTGTTGGAGTAGGAGTTTGGAGGGCTTAGGTACATCGGGTAGATTAGGCTTGGAGGGTCTCTTACTAACCCATGTATCCCAAACTGATTGTCTAGTGGATCGATTTCCATTTGGAAGGCAACGGAGAGGTTTTTCACCGAGTTCTTTGGTTTCCTCTTCAAAAACACGTCTCGATATTTTCTGTGTTTGCATCATTCTTCCCTACTCTTTTATATTCCATTATACTGTTGTGTTGCTAAGTTTATGGATTAGAGTAGCTTATTTGTTCATCCGCTCGCATTTATACTATTCTGTACTTAGTATTAAGTTAGTGTAAAATCTATCGAGCTGTATTTTTAATTGGGAGGGTCTAAATTGCTCTTGTATTTTCAACACATTTTCGAGCTTCTAGAACTGAAGAAGAAGCAATTTGAGTTTGAAAACCAAAATGAGTGTACTGAAAACCAACGTAAGTGTACTGTGAGTGTGGTCCTATTTTGTAAATAGTGTTTTATGTGGAAGTTAAAGAAGCATTTTTACCAAGTTTTGCCCCTGCTTAAACATAGACTGTAGGGGTATTTTGGAACAAAAAAAAAAATCCAGTTCAAACAAGAGAAGACCCTTAAATAGTAGTATATATATATATATATATATATGAGATTTACTCATGTGTGCCCTTAGGGCATACATTAGTAAACCATTTTAGGCAATTTTTTATAGAAAAACAAAAAAGTAATTAACTGATTTGACAGTTTTTTTTTTTAATTTTTCATAAAAATTTTCTCAAAATGGATAATTAGTGTGTGCCTTAGGGCACACATTAACTAGAACCTATATATATATATATATATACATAAAGTTAGAAAGTAGCTGGGTGTTTTATTTTTTAAATTTTTTTGAAAACGAAGAAAACATTCAGTCTTGGTACAAAGTTTCCAAAGTTGGTGGGGGGGGGGGGGGGGTTGGTGGGCATGAATCCTCCTTTAAGTTGGTGTTTGTTTCAACTAGAGTTGTCCACAAGTCAATCAGATTAGATTTGGGCTCAACCCGCATCTAACCTAACCTGATCCGATAAGGCAACCCTCAACCTACCACTGACCAAGAGGATGATCAAATTGGGTAGGCTAGAGCTTCAATGAATGGTGGGCAAATCGATTACAGTTGAAGATCTGGAAAACAATGAGAATTTGGTATTAAAAATGTGAAAAACGGCCAAAATCTGGCAAGATCTGGCGAAATCGCTAGATCTAACTGAGATCTTCCTAAAAATATCCCAAATCTCGCTAGAAAAAACCTATGTGATTAGTCGGTTCGAGTTACTCGGATTTTAGAGAAGGAGAATTGACATCCAACTTGCCAATCTCGGTCTTTGGTGAAAAAAACCCGTCTCCGACCGTCGGATAAGTCAGTTTAGTCAGCGGTTGGTCGGGTTTGGTTGGTAGTGGCAAGTGCGTCAGGTTCGGCAGGTGGCTGGATAGCCCTTAGTTTCAGCAATAATTTTTAGCCTATCTTTTTATCTCCAAATATACATACATATATATGTATATATATATATATATATATATATTAGAGCATATTCTGGTATTCCCATTAGCGCTTTTTTTTTTTTTTTTTTTTTTTCTTTTCTCCTTTTTATTAAATAGTAAAAATCGCATTTTATAAAAGTTAATCCATCGCATTTATATTATATTTTTTTTGTTTCTACTAATGTATGTTATACATAAAACATAATGTAATGTTTTTTCTTTCAGAAAAGTAGGAATATTATTGGTTCATAAATGAGATACATCATGATCCAATACATGAAAAACAAGGAGGTAAATTCTCCACCCATACAGTAGTAGCAACATTATCATGATCAATTAAGGCTAATTGATTTCTAGAAAAACAAAATATAAGGCTAATTGTTGTGCTACCCTATCACAAGACTTTGACACCAACTGAAACTGATATGACTGGGTTGGAAACAAACAACCGAAACACATATTCAACCAGTTGAGCAACTCTTGAGTTAGTGCAGGTCCGTTGTTGAAAAATACTCACCGTAGTCCTATCCCCCCTTCAAGGAGGATATCAAGAAGCCCAACTTCCAGAGAAAACTGTATCACATTCAAAGCAATTGAAATATAGGAAACCAAAATATCATTCAACATAGGTATTCTACAACTTTTTGCTGCAATCACTAGATTATTTTTACTTTGAGGTAGCATTCGATAGAACAATTTATTTAGTTTTTTACTGAAATTTTTTTGTTAAAAGTGTACTAAAGTATACCTGACTGAATTTTAAAAAACCTAGACATAAAAGCTAAAAGCTAGCCCAAACACAAGCTTATAGACTAGCTTATAAGGCGGCGTCAATATTGCTGTATCAATAGTTCAATACCCTTTTGCTCCATTTATATTATATTCTATTTTGGAAAGAAAAGAAAAGAATATTAATTCTAAAAAAAAGTAGTGAGCATATGAGATGTTCACACGTACTGTACAAGATAAAGTTGAAAACTTTTCAAAATATATATATCTTCAGCTCTCACGTCCCAAACCAGCCCAAACCATCAAGCTCTCAATCTCAATCTATCCCCCACAGTCCACAATCATTGTTCTCAACAACAAAAAAATAAAATAAAAAGGGATATGCCCTTCAGCTTCTTGAAATCTTAGAAGAACTCAATGGCAAGAAAGTTACTGCCCACAGTACAGCTATGAGCTATCAAGAAATAAAGTGACTGATCCTCTTCCAAAATGAAGTCTTTCCTCTCATTAATTGATTTGTCTTTATCGTTTTGCAGCTCGATCGTGCCATGTCAACACAAATCATATATATATATATATATATATATAGAGAGAGAGAGAGAGGGGCTTGTGGTAGGCCTTTTTTTGCGTCTTGGGTTGGATTGCTCTTGCCGTACTATGGCCCTATGATTCTAGGGAAGGAGAGTCAAGACTGGCCTAATTGAAACACACTGTAGGTCAACTTGTGCACAAGTTAGAGCCCTGGCATGAATCTTGGGTGCATCACGTGCCTACGGTAGAAAATATTGTTACAAAGCATTATAGCAGGAAAAACATAATACAGCAAGATAACTAAAACACTTTAACTAAAATATTTTCTACTGACAACAATAATACTTGAACAGTTCCACAAAGGAGAAGTATGATAACGTGATTACAGCAGGAATAGATTAATAACAAAAAAGTTACGATAGTCCTCGATCAACCATGGCGAAAGAAAAGAAGCTTAGCATACTAAAGGAACAGACTTGACTCTTTGGTAGATTCAAGTTCAAGAAGGGAACTAATCTGTAATGTGGGTAACCTCAGAGGGGAATCCTACTATGGAAGTTACTCACTTTGGAAATGGATCAAAGTGGCTTGATCTTAGATTCTTGACTTGTTAAAGAGTGGGCTATTGAGAGAGAGAAAAGCGGGTAGCCTATTGGTGCATGCATTTACTCCTATCTCTCATATTTTTCTTCCTCACTCTTGGTTTCCTTATTTTCCGTTGTTGTTCCCTTTCCCTCTCTGTTTTTCGTTTTTTCCCCCTTTTTACTATGCACGCCAATGGCCTTTTATATTGTCTTCCATGACAAGATTTACCATTTTTACCCTTTAACTACTTTTGGCTTGTTGTGGGTGTCCTTCCAGAATTGTCCACTAGTCTGTTGGTTGCCCAGTCACCACCACTACACTGTGTTGGCCGTGTCATGCCTCATTCTAGAAAAAAGTGGTTTTGTTTTTTTTTTTTTACTTCCCTTTGCACTTTCATCTGAATAAGGGCTGGGCTTCTCTCTTACCAACTTCTATAGCATGCATCTAGTGATTCCAACTCATATTTACCTCTTTTGGGTGGGATGTCATCCTAGTAGGACATTTTCCCCAAAAGAGCTTGAACAGAAACTCCAAAATAGGTTGCCCCCTTCTCCCCTCCACCAGACCACACCCTTTCTTACCTCTGACTTGTGGCCCACCACTGTTGTATTGGCTGGATACAGGTAGGTGGTGCCTAAGCCTTGTGTGTGTGCTCCACTTCCATATGAGTCCATTAATTTTTTGGCGTTCATGCGTTTGCCATTGCCTATAGGTTTGTTTGACTTTGCTGCACGCTCTGGTGCTTATTTAACTCTTATGGTGTGGATGAGTTCTTGGGCCTTCATTTTTTGCATCTCATTTCTTCTTTGGGTTGAGCATTGCTTGGGTGTGGACTTTCTCTTCTTTAATTTGGCCCATGTCTCCTTTCATCCCTTGTGCGTGGGCTGGTTGGTGCTCCTTCCTTGCCACTGCATTGTTCCTGCCATAATATTCTTTTATCCTTGTTTACTTTACTGCTTCTGGGCTTGCGAGTTGAAGTGTTTGTCATGCCAGTTTTATATGTTATTCCTTCCTTTAGTTTCTATTACCCAGCATTCCTGTTGGACCAGTTCATATAACATCATGGGCTTCCTTGGCACATTTTATTCCTTGGGCATCCTTTGCCCATTTCATTTTTGGGGCATCCTTAGCCCATTTCATTATTTCTTACTTCTTACATTACCATGGGTTATTGCTAAATTTTTTGAGCTTCCCCGACTTAATTATCACATCCTTTACCCTTGGGTTTATTGGCCTTCGAACCAATCTCATTTACTAATTCCTTTCTTTGGGCTCCTCCGGCCCCTTTTTACTTTCTTTCTATTTCTTACAATTTTCATGAGCTTACTACTTCATTCTTTGGGGCTTCCTTGGTCTGTTTGCTTTCTTTGAGGCCAATTTACTATTTTGTAGGCTTGTGGACCATTATTCCTGCCATTTTGGCCCAATGGTCTTTATTTTGCTATTTTCTTTCTCCACATTTTTCATATTGTTGGGCTTCTTCTGCCATTGGGCCCTTTTGCCAAAAATGGGCATCAACAAGGTTTAAGTACATATACTATAACTTTAAGCAATTTTATATCACTCAATATTTTTTAATTGGATATTTTGACAAATCCACTGTTAAATTAAATTATCTTCGTATATTTTTCATGCTTGCAAATTTTTAAAGTGATCAAAGATTAATAATTATTTCATTAATTAATTGTTTAAATTCAAGTTTTTGTAATTTAAAATAATGCATAAAAAATGAATTTATAGACCGAATGGTAAATAACATCCAATTAACATGAAAATTGGCATGAGTATTAAAAACTATAGAACATGTAATTCAAATGTGAGATTTTAAAATATGAATTTTATAACAAGTTATTAGGTGGTACACCATTGTTTAGAGTTACACTAGATGAAACTTGACAAGAGTTACACTATTTTTAGACTGTAGCTTTCTAATTGATCTAATGGTTAAAAAATTATCATTAAATGCTAATTGATTTTCACCTTATTCACTTAATTAATAGCAGTTTTGTTTCTCTCTCCTTATTTATTATTTAAAACATTTTACATATGTTCCTTTTTTGGCCAAATGACTTTACAAATATATTTGCAATACTCTTTTTTTTTTTTTTTGAGTCCATAATACTCTTTTTTTTCCTTCTTCTTTTAAGCCAGTAATACTCCACAAGAATTACACATTTTTTTATAGTCATTGATTTTCAATAGTTAAAAAGAAAACAATATTAAGTATTAACTACATCATCATTAAATTCTTACCTAATTAATAGCATCCTCATTATCACTTTTCTTATTAATTACATTTGCAATTATCCTAACTTTGTTTGAATTGGCATGAGATTTACTTATAAAATTGGTGGGATTTAAGTTCAATTTTGTTAGATTCGTTAGGTAGGGCAAGGCTCTATCCAACTACGGTTTTCTTATAATTTGGGGTAATCCGAGAAGGTGGTAAGCAAAGGACAAAGGTTACTTTGATGCTCCTACAGTTGGTTATGGTACACCAAATGTGATGGATAAATAAAGAGAAATATGGAAGATAAACAAAGGCATTTGCGGGAAATTAATATTAATAGTTTTAAAACCAAATCTTAAATTGATATCTCTACTCATCTAAAAAATGTGGATATCCTGCCGTCTTTCTTTCAAAAAAAAAAAAAAAAAAAAAGTGGATATCTCTCTGCTTTTAAGATGATAAGAAATTTATGAATTATCTATCCATGATTTACAATTTAGTTTGTCACTACACGGTTAGGTGCATCAATGGAGGCCAATTTGTGTTATTTTCTTTCTCTATTTGCATTTTCTCTAGTGTTACATGATTGGGTTGTTGAAAAACGCAAGCTTCCTCTTCCAGAAACTTAGGCCATGGAGCTTTTAAAAACTAGCTACACCTCGACGACAAATTTATAATTTGCCCACCAAAGTGACGACCACTAAAACCTTAGGAATTCCAATGTTTAAGAAGAGGGTAGAGAATAGAAACTTTGCAAAATTACCAAGAAATGTTCCTTCCTTGGCTATGATTCTTGTATTAGAAGTTAGAAGTTAGAACCCACCATATCACTCACGCGAATTTGGTTGCAGTAACAGAACCATGGGATTTGTTTAAAGAAGATGGTGTACTAGCGGAGTCTTTGAAGGAAAAGGATTAAGTTCTTCTTTAAAAAGAAGAAGGGAAAAGTATTAAGTGTTGGGAACGTTGAATATGGATAAGGTTTTTAAGGAAAATTAGCTAATTTGGCATTTAATATCTATTAACCGCTATAAAATATAAACTTGAACTCATCTCTCTCTCTTATTAGATTTTGTAATTGAAGTCTAATTTTGTGTCATGTGTCTTAAAAGTTTTCTTAATTTGGTGCTAAATATAGGATCACATCATAAATATCCATCCAAATATTCATTGTATTTACAATAATACAGAAACCGATGAGTCCAATTAAAAAACGTTTTAAAAAGTGAAACACTGTTTCATGTCTCATAGATAATGAGAGAAACAAACACAAAAAACTCAAATCTATGAGGAGAAAAATTTGAAAGCCACCACCACCATGAGAGCCACTGCCCACTATTACACCGGCCTCCACCCACCCAGATGACGACTTGGCCACGGTTTGACACAGCCTTGTAGGTTTCATTCTCTAAAATTGTTTGGTTTTTTTTTTTAATTTTTTTTTTAATTTTTTAATTTTTATATATAAATATATATTATATTATATTTTTTTTTTGAGAAACATTTTTTATATATAGATTGGTTATATTTGATTAGTGGGTTTGATTGTTTGGTAGGTGAAGACAAATCCTAGGCTACGTGGAGTTGAAACCATAAATCTAAGAGTAGAGACAATGAGATAAATATTATTCAAAAAGACATCAATATTATTCAATAAAGATGACAGGAATAGAGGTTCGGGAATACACCAATCTTACTGAATCTAAGTTTAAGTTTCTTTCTCTGTTCCAACTTCTCATTTTTTTTAGTGGTGTAATATTATGTCGATTGTGTGATTTTTATATAGGGCTATGTTTCTTTAGATGTGAACATCTTATTCTTTATAGGTTTTATAGGTTGTGCCAGTTAGAATGATGAGTTGACTAAGAGTTTCCGCATTTGTTGCAATTGTAGATAGTAAAACGGTGAGGAAGGCATATAAATAAATAAATAAACAAGCAATTGAATAGTACAAGTAGTTCCACCAATACCGGCCCAAAAAAAAAAGAAAAAAAGAAAGAACTTTTATCTAGGGAAAATGGTGAGCAATTTTGTTGTGAACTGTTTTTTGATCACCTTATGATTGCATATTTACCAATCTCTATCAGTATGGATTTGCAATTCTCTTGGCAAAATTTTATGTGGTAGGTCTTATCACAGACCTAGGTACTTCAATGATTGAAAAATGCATAAATCTCATAGAAAAATGTTTAAAACCTTAAATTGGGACGAATGAAAAGTACTGACATTTAAAAAGTAAAAAATAGAAAAGCTTCCGAATGCACTATGAGCGTGCGATGAATGGAAAGTTTTTGCATGTATTCAACATAACCCATTCATAATACTAAACACGAACTCAAAAATGATGACCACAATTATCTCGGTAAGGACTACTTTATTATAACTACTATTAAATATTTTCGCATGTAAGTACGTGTTACAATCTAGTCTGTATATATATTAATAGTCAAAGTTCAGAGAAAATATAATTAGATTTTAATTGGATTCTCAATTTTACGCCATGTGTCTTACTCAATTTTTAATTTTGTACCAAGTGAATTATTGGGTGTAAAAATCAAAGAATCCAAATTTAAAACCAATTAAATTCTAAATTAATTGGATTCAATTGGAGTCCAATTTTACCACATGTCCATATAAGTTTTTTATTTTTGTGACAGGTAAATTATTGGGTGCAAAAACCGAAGACTATAAAACCAATTAAATTCTAGATTATATATATATATATATAATGAGAAACCATTATATATTTTAGAAATGTATGGTTTAAAAAAAGTGTAAGTTAATACCATGTATTATTTGAAACTCGTCTAAAAAAAAAGGCAAATTTTGAATCGTATAATTGTGATTATTTTTAATTGTACTCATGCATATGCACAAAGCTACACACTAGTATATATAAAGCCAAAGTTTAGATAAAATCTAATTCGATCTCAAATTTGATTGTAATTTTATGCTATGTTTCCCATCCAATTTTCTTAATTTTTGGTATAACTAACTATTTACTACACTACAAAAATCTGGGAGTCCAAATTAATATTCTTATTATTTTTTTTGTGCTAAATGAGTTATTACGTGAGAGAACCATAAAATCAAAATTAATAAACCTTATAAAAAATCACTACAAGAAAATGTATTTTTAGTGACGAAAAAATTCGTCACTAAAAGTCCAATTTTTCGTCACTAAGAACCTTTAGTGACGAAACTAGACTTTTAGTGACGAAATTCGTTTCATCGCAGTAGCCCCGTTGCTAAAAGTCCTGGTGATGAAAAATTTTATCACTAAAAGTCTAATTTGTCAAAAAAAAAAAAAAAAAAATTTAGCGACAAAAACATTTCGTCGCTAAATGTTTTCCTCGCAAAAACAGTATTTAGTGACGAAAATATTTCATCACTAAAACCATTTCAGTTTATTAAATCATATTTAATGATGAACAATTTCGTCACTAAAACTATTGTTGGGTACATATAGTGACGAAAAAATTCATGACTAAAACTATTTTTAAGAAAATCCATGCCCTTAGAGCAACGAAAATTTTCGTCACTAAAAACATTTCTTACAAAATTTCACTGCATTTAGTGACGAAATATTTCGTCACTAAAACAATTTTTTGTTGCCATATTTGTGACAAAAAAATTCGTCACTAAAACATATTTTCTGTTTTTATTATTTTCATGACTTTGATATTAACCTGTAACCTGTCATTACATTGTTAAAACCTCATATTTGATTAACACATTTATTTCAATAACACATTTATAAAAAATCGATCCATACATTTCACAAGTTAAAATTAAAACAAGTATCAAATTCAAACTCCTTCCATACAATACTTGTTTGCAACACATACAATAACTTAAGATGTTTTATAACAATACAAAAAATGTAGCATAATATAATTAGAACCCTCTAAAGCCAAAAGATGTTTTCATATGTCTTCAAATAATGCCAAAAGTAAATCCCCTAAAGCCACCAATAAGAAATCTGCACAAATATAAAAACACTACTACATTAAAATCTTAAAGTAAAAACATTAACTATGTTATAAAAAAATTTCTAACAATTAGTTTCAAATAAAACATAAAAAATGAATTATTACCAGTAAGTGATTTAACTTGAAGATGAACCATCCCCATAGTTAAAACCGTCATCATAACCTTTGCTCCCCAAAAAGTTAAGAATATTCTTTTGGATCTCATCTTGCTTAGCTCACGCCTCTTGCTCCTTAGCTCGCTCCTCTTCGTCCGTAACTCTTGCCTCTTTGAGCTAAATTATCTCATTTTCTAACCGATGAATATTCTCTACCGAGGCATTAGATGAGGCAGTTGTTACTAGAGAAGAGGAAGGTCTCATGCCAAGTCTTTTTACAATACCAGATTTTTTTTTTAAAAACCACGTTTGAGATTTCCTCTTGTGTAAGGGGAATTGCATTAGGATCTTGACAATGATCCTCTTGCACTTTGAGAATAGTTTCCTACCATTTGAAAGAGGGAAAAAAAAAAAAAAAAAACAACAACAACAATCACAACATTAATACTACATATGTAATAACTTTACAAACATGATAAGAATGGAATAATAGGGATGGAATGATACACATACATATGTCGCTTCATTGTCATGGTGTATCCACTTATTTGTGTTTGGATTAAAATGAACATCTTTGTAGACTTTTGTCAATTCAGGAACTTGACCGCCATTATTATTTGTCTAATTAATTAACATTTGAGTGTTAGTTTTTTATAGTTAATTAATCACAACATGTAATATACTAAGATTTAAGAAAATGAATAAACACGCACCTCCTCATCAACCCTAACAGCAAGTGCCTTTGTTCCGCATCTATGTTTGCTTGAAGTCTTGCTTCTGTTTTTAGAATTAATTCTTGATTTTTCCTAATAAAGAACATTTAAGATATTTATTAGATCATGAATAAAACAATATACATTTACTTCAGCTAAGTATTAATCTAATTATTTGATAACATAATATAGTTAATATTGGATAATAATAATATACGCATAAATAATTTACCAGCCAGTCCTTATTGGTCCATCTCACTTCAATGAGTCTAGTCCATTGCTCAAGTGTGACATTCTTTGATGGGTGGCTTTTTGCAAAGTCTTCACCATGAGATTGTACAAGCTTTTTATAAGTCTGATACAACTTGTTAGAGCCGCTACTCAATAATCTTTCACATTTTGTATTTAATGTTTTTGTTACTAAGTTGGAATCTCCTTCAAGCTCAAACTGATCCTGTAAAATGAAGTATATATGTATTACAAAAATATTATTATATGAATTAATATACTTAGTAACAACAAAGACAAGTTAGACATTATTAATATAAATTTACCGCAATATTTTGAAACACCACATCTCTAGTAGCAGCATCAACACTTTTCCAATTTTTTACGCTGTAACTAGACAAATTACTTCGCACTTGTACGCCAATTTGGTTGACAAGCTTGCACACATTCTTCCCAATAGGAGTATCATACTTTGCAGCTATATGTACTAGTAGTTTACCACTTTTTTCAACAAGTGCCCGTACTGCTATACCACGTGTTGTTCCACGAGTATTTCTGCTAGCAGATCCTATTTAAAAATTATAAATGTTATAAAATTACACATTCTATGTACATTAAGTATAATCTCAATAGTAAAGACAAGGTACAGTTGCAATTAAGTATGTTCTATGTAATTATCAGTCATGCTACTTAATGCATCGGTAGCCTCCGCACTCGAAGAACTTTGGGCAGGAGGATTTGCTTCAAGAGGTGTTTCCGTAGATTGAACCGTAGATTGGACCACCAGGATAGATGCCTCACCTCACGAGCGTGTAAGTCGTCCTGGTGCCATCTGTAACTAGAAACATACATATAATGGAACAACAAAGTCATTACAAATAATAGAATAACAAAGTTATTATCTATTGTATCCTATGGAACATCTATTGTACCTTATGGATTAAAGAGTTAGATGACTCAACATCATTCTCATTGTCACCAATAGGTGGTACATAATCATCATCTACCACAACACTAGCTCTACTTCTTTTCCCTTTTGCACAATTGGACTGAGCAGAATCCTTTAGAGAAGTTGAGATGTGCTTCAATGCCAAAGCATCAATTATTAGTGTATTTGGCCTTTTTAGGCATTTTTTGAAACTATGTTCACACAGTGAAAGATAAGTACAATTGCTACTAACTTAACATTATAGTCCACACCATTATCCATATTAAGCAATTTACAAGTGCAAAATTTGAATACAATTGCTACTAACTCAACACAATAAATGACCACATTAATATCTATATCAAGTTCAAGATAAGCACAAAACATCTCAATAACAATTACTACTAATTTTACATATTATAGTCCACACCATTATCCATATCAAGCAATTCACAAGTACTAAATTTAAACACAATTGCTACTAACTCAACACAACAAATGATCACATCAATATCCATATCAAGTTTAAAATAAACACAAAACATCTCAATAACAATTGCTACGTAGACAAGCATAAAACTTTAAGACAATCATATAACATTTAAGACAATTGTTATGAACTCTACATATCATAATACATATCAAGATCAACATCAAGTATGTTATGCTCTTCATTTTGATTAGCATCTCTTGAAGTTCCACCTTTAGGAATAACCTCAGTTTCAACATCACCCATACAATACTCAATAATATTGTCTTCAACATTGATAGGGACAATATCAACAATTGCTTCTTGTTGGAATGCGTCACTATCTTCTGTATTATCATTGGATTCTCCGCTCCCGACTTCTGGGATATCAAACACTCTCCTATGTTGGATGCATTGTACAATTTTCCAAGGGTCACGCAATTTCGTATCTTGAAGGTAAAAAACTCGTTTCGCTTGACTAGGAAGTATAAAATGGTCATTTTGATACCATCGACTTGTAACATCAATGCTCGTGCAGTGTGCATCGATTCTTATCGTTCTCCTTCGACCATTGGTACCAATATTATACCATTCACACTGGAACAAAACAACTTTATGGCGAAACATATACTCTAATTTCCAAATTTTGCACACATGACCATAAAAGTGGTGCATTTCTCCCTCATGGTCCCCTTCGGTATATACACCACTGTTTTGGGTTACACAACGATTGTCTAGGTTCCTTGTATGGAACTTTACACCATTGACCATACAAATGGTGTACTCCTTCACATACGGCTTAGGACCATTTGCTAATGACCATAATTGTTTAGTAGCTTCTGATGATTCGTTAACTTTCAATCTATTCATCTATAATAAAATTCAACAAGTGATATCTTATTAGTAATAAGCAATGATGAATAAATTTAAATGTTTAAATTTATTAGTGTGTGATTAAATTTCAAATGTCTTACACGTTCTCTGAACCACTTAGGAAACTCTTGTCGTTGGATTTGAGTTATAGCTTCTCCAGTAGGATTATGCAATGTGTTTTTGTGTTCGCTGTTAAAAATAAAGTGATTTATTTTCAACTAAGCATTGCAAATAATATTCAAAACTTGATTAAACAATATATGCATATGAAATCACATACTTTAAATGAGGCTCTAGCTCCGGACTATTATACAACAAATACCAATGAGCAGTATCAAGCAATGCATGAGATAAGTCGCCATCATTCCGCCTACCACCTGTAGGTCCGGCAGTCTGTGAAAAAACTATCAATCCTTCACTAGATTCACCAAAATCTTCATTTCTTTCTCTTTAGTTATGCATAGTTTTGATCCCATCAATATACAAAGACTAGTTCTTAATACATTCTTTAAGAATGTAAGCCTCTGCAATTGAACCTTCTGATCGAGCTCTGTTGGAAACGTATCTTTTCAATTTTTCAAGGTACCTACGAGGAAAAAATACACATAGAATGTGATTTTATACCACGTGGGAAAATGCAATTAATGAATGCATCAAAAGATCTAGTTACCTTTCAATTGGATACATCCATCGATATTGTACTGGGCCTCCTAGAATTGCTTCTCGAGGCAAGTGAACAGCAAGATGGACCATAACATCAAAGAATGCTGGAGGAAAGAATCTCTCAAGTTTGCGTAGTATAAGAACTATATGTTCTTCTAGTTTCTCCAATTCACTTCGCTTTAAGGTCCTTGAGCATAAGTCTTGGAAGAAGTTGTCCAACTCAAACAATACAATACTAATGTCTTTATCTACAAACCCTCGCAACTCAATTGGAAGAATTCGTTGTAGTAGCACATGACAATCATGGCTTTTCAAACCAGATAATCTACCATTTTTCGCATTTATTGACCTTGATATGTTGGCTACATAGCCATCTGGATACTTGACTGATTTTAAAAAGTCATAAAAATCATTCCTTTCATTGGGGCTTAATGAAAAGAAAGCTCAAGGCTTGTCATATGATCCATCAGGACGTTGTTCCAAATGCAACGTGTGCCTGAAGTTCATATTTTGCAAGTCTATCTGAGCCTTGTCAGTGTCCTTGTTTTTCCCCTCAATGCCCAACAAAGTACCATAAGTACTCTCACTAATGTTCTTCTCCACATGCATGACATCAATGTTTGCTTAAACTTCTTATTTTTCCAATATGGAAGCTTATACAAAATACTTGCCTTGACCAATTTGGCTCTCCAATAAGTTGTTTCTTCTTGTTAATTGGATGCTTTCCTAAAATTATATTTGACATTCTATCTAGCTGCTCTTGTATCTTTTCCACTTGTAACTCTAAATATCTCTTCCGTTTCTCTGGTAAACCATTATGCAACCAACTATGTCTCCAACGATGTTCCATAGGTAAATAAACTTGATGGTTAATGAATCCAATTTTACTTTCCAAAGTTTCTGAATATGGTTGATCATTGCAAGTGTAACAAGAATGATAACCCTTTGTCCTCCACCCAGACACGTTACCAAATCCAGGATAGTCATGTATTGTCCACAACAAAGTTGCACGCATCTGAAAATGCTCTTTACTATAAGTATCATAAGTTTCTACATCTTCTTCCCACAACTCCTTCAACTCATCAACCAATGATTTCAAGTAAATATCAATCTCATTCCCTGGTTGATGAGGACCGGGAATAAGTAAGGACAACATAAAATACGACTCCTTCATAACCAACCAAGGCGATAGATTATAGGGGATAAGTATGACAGGCCACATACTATAGTTGTTCATATTCCCAAAAGGATTAAATCCATCTGTAGCCAACCCCAACCTTACATTGCGAGGTTCGAGAGCAAAATCAAGATGTTGCAAATCAAACTCCTTCCACTCCTCACTATCAGCCGGATGCCTCATTATCCCATCATCCACACGTTTGACTATATACTATCTCATGTCCTTAGCTCTTTGGCCTGACATGTACAATCTTCTTAGTCTTGGTGTCAACGGAAAGTAACGCAATACCTTGTGAGGAATCTTCTTACCTTGGGTACATGTATCTTTGTACCTAGGCACCTTACACACCGAACATTTATCAAGGTTTTCATTTTCCTTCCAAAATAGTGCATAATCATTTTTGCATGCATCTGTATGCTCATATGACATGCCCAAGTCACGTAATATCTTCTTTGCTTCATAAGTTGACCTTGGAACCAAGTTGCCTTTCGGTAAAACCTTTGTCAGCAATTCTAGCATCATATCAAGTCTCTTATTACTCAAGTTGGTCATTACCTTTACATTCAACATCTCAATAACAAACTTCAAGATACTATAATCAGTACAACCCGGATACAACTCACGCTTTGCATCTTCCTCAAGTTTGTCAAAATGACGCACCTCCTCATCTTCGGTTGCATTTCTTAGTTTCCCTCTAATTCGGTCATCTACCAAGGTATCGATACCATCCATATGATCACCATCCAACATATCATTATCATGAATGTTCTCGTTCAATACATGAGGTTCTCCATGATTATACAAATTCATGTAAGATTGCATAATTCCACGATGAAGCAAATGGATATGCACAGTTTGAGGAGATTGTCGATAGCAATTCACACAATGAATGCACAGGCACAAAATATTACCACTCAAGTCCACAACCGATCTTGCGAAATTCATAAATGCATTGACCCCTTCAATATATCGATGACTTAATCTGCCATCGGGTGTCTTACCCATTGTCATCCAACTTTTATCCATGTTTGACTACAATTACAAGATGAATGCTACTTTAGTAAAATAAGGACAACTCATTCATAATGTATTCTAACATCTAAATGTATAAGCTACATAGATAAAGTTCTATCCTATTCATAAATGCACAAGTTTATATTAATACTTGAATAAATATACATTGCACACACAAATATACACTCCCAATATGAATTTAAGCCACCTTATAACATCATGCAAACCATCCGCTTGCTCCAACATAACAACCCACCACAAAAAAAATTTCCAACGTCATAACTATAATGCTTACAGGTATTGAAATTGAATAAAGGAATACAATTGCTACTAATCAACAAGTTTCATTCACATTTGCAAGAAATTAAAAACACTCCCAATATGAATTTAAGCCACCTTATAACACCATGCAAGCCACCCGCTTGCTCCAACACAACAACCCACCACAAAACAAATTTCCAACATCACAACTATAATGCTAATAAGTATTGAAATTGAATAAAGGAACACAATTGCTACTAATCAACAAGTTTCATTCACATTTGCAAGAAATTAAAAACACTCCCAATATAAATTTAATCCACCTTATAACACCATGCAAGCCACCCACTTGCTCCAACACAACAACCCACCACAAAACAAATTTCCAACATCACAACTATAATACTTACAAGTATTGAAATTTAATAAAGAAACACAATTGCTACTAATCAAAAAATTTCCAACATCACAAGTATATATAGAGTTTTATAAATTTTTAACTAGAATATACTTACTTTGCTCAAGCTAAGTTTACAATGTTAAGAAAAAATCCGAAGTTAACTTGTATTCTTCACCTTCTTCCTCACAATTTCTTCAGCCACAAAAGAGAGAGCTAAAAAAAAAAAAAAGATAGCTTTTAGTGAACAGTTAAGTAGACCGAATGATAAGCACAAAAAGATGAGTGAAGCTTTACCTGCATGCAACACATAGATAAGTGCAACTTTACCTCTTGATGCAGACAATGTAAGAATTTCAATAAAGAAAGAAACACAATGTTATAGTAACTAAAGGTGTTAAACTACCCTCCTATCAAGAAGTTCTACAAATATAAACACACAAGGAAATCAATCTAAACTTTTCCTTTTAGAGCATGTAATCAATCTAAATTTGCTAAAGACATGACAACTACTCCACTATTCTTTACACCACATCTCCATCCTAATAAGTACTCTCATACATCAATAAACAAGGAACATAGGCAGAGTGCTATAGAGACAATACAAAATAGAAACTCAGGATGTACATTTGAACCATTAAATGAATTAGCAACATTTCAAGGAAACCCCAATATGCTCAATTCTTATTTGATTGACCATCTCATTACATCGAATGGGCAAGTAAGTACTTCCCAAAAGCTTAAATATACAGTAAACTTACTAAAACCCCAATTCCTTTCAAATACAAATAAAGCAATTAGCAATTAGGATTCCACAACGATATATTATTCCACACTTTCACAGTTAGTTCTTTTTCTTCTTTACCACACTTTCCTCACAACCCAAACATACTCACAGATTCAAAATCCAATAAACCCAATTCCACTATCACATTTTCCTACCAACCAAACAGACTCACATGAGAAAAAGTCCCCCCCCAACCAAACAAAATATAATTATATTACTAAATCAAGCTTTGCAACCAAAATAGAATAAACAAAAGAGGAGAATATTTGATTAACCATTCCATTGCATCAAATAGGAAAGTAAGTATAATCCAATTCAAACCTAATTCCACACTCACATTTTCCCACCAACCAAATAGACCCACATACCAAAAAAGCACCCAAATACAAAATAAATAAACAAAATCAATGATATAACAGCACAGCCCTCATCCAAAACAATCTATACAAAATGAGAATGGTCTCTATTCAAACTAGAAAAATTATCCTACCACTGAGAACAAATTTCAAACCAAAAAACAAAAAAACAAAAAGGAAAAAAAAATTAACATCAAGCAGAAAAATTAACATCAAGCATTTAGAAACAAAAATTAATAAAACAATTCCACAACAAGAGCTTGAAGAAAGTCAAAACATACTGAAGTGAAATCCAATTCTTTATAGCTTCAAACACTAGTCTCTTCCTGTAAAACAAAAGGTCACAAAATTGAATTTCATTAAAAAAAAAAAAAAAAAAAAAACTCAGATATTAGTTTTTTGGGTAATAATCAGTCTTAACCAAAAAGAGAAGAAGATTGGCAAAAAAATATAAGAAATGAATAACAAAAAAAAATAAATAAATTAAAAAAAAAAGGAAGAGCTGAATTGGTGAATGGAAGAAAAGGGTCACTGAAGGGAAGCCGAATCGGCGCTGGGTGCGTCGCCGGTGCGCCGCTGAAGCGACGCTTGTATCGTCGCCAGTGCAATGCTTGGATCGTCGCCGGTGTGTCGCCTTCGCATCGCCGAAGCGTCATGGGTGGGCCGCTGAAGCGACACTAAGAGCGACACTTGGATCATCGCCTTCGCGTCACCGATGGGCTGCTGAAGCGATGCTGAGAGCAACGCTTGGATTGTTGCCTTCGCATCACCAAAGTGTCGTCGGTGGGCTGCTAAAGCAACGCTGAGCGCGACGCTTGGATCGTCACGACGCTTGGATCGTCGCCTTTGCATCGCTGAAGTGTCGCCGGTGGGCCGTTGAAGTGACGCTGAGCACAACGCTTGGATCGTCGCCTTCGCATCGCCGGTGGGGCGTTGAAGCGACACTGAGCACGACGCTTGGTGCGTCGCCTTCTTGTCGCCGGTGCGTCGCCTTCGCGTTGCCAACTTGATTATCTGGCTAAATTGGAAGTGAAGGTTGTGGGTATGTGAGGGAAAGACTGAAGCATATAACTGATATAAGTGAAAAAATGAAAAAAAAATAAAAAGGGGCTGAAGCATATAATTGATATTAGTGTTATCACTGACACCTTTAGCGACAAACTTCATATTTCGTCACTAAAGGTGTTAGTGATAACGTACTCATACTTATGTTTTAGTGACGAAATTCATATTTCGTCACTAAAACATACATTTAGTGACGAAATATGATTTCATCATTAACAAATCTATTATTATTTTTAGCGAATATTTCGTCACTAAAGCATAGTTTTAGTGACGAAATGATATTTCGTCGCTAAAAATATATGTGCAAAACCTTTATTTTTTTAGTGACGACTATTTTTCGTCACTAATACTTACTTATAGTGATGAAAGTATTTTCGTCACTAAAACTATTCATAGCAATACCTACAATGACAAAATATTTCATCACTAAAAATTTCAACTTTTAGCGACGAAATTTATTTTTCGTCACTAAATGTAATAATTTTTTTCATTATTAGTGACGAAATTCATATTTCGTCACTAAAGCTGTATTTTTAGTGATGAAAAATATTTCCTCACTAATTTTCGTCACTAAAAGTACATTTTGTTGTAGTGAATCACTATCATTGATTCAATTTTCTTATATTATTATTGTTATTATTATTATTAAACAATTAGTGGTTGGACAAACTAATTAAAATTGAGAATTTCATGAATAAAAATTTAAATGACTTTTGTAGGGATATTGGGCCCTGGAGCCCATCATTTGTTCGTGTTACAGGTCTGTGGCCCAATCTGAGGACAAGAGGTCATTCGAAGAGAAGGAATTCTTATTAGAAAAGACTGTGTTAGTAAATAGAGGTTAACTTTGACCATAATGGCTCAAAAGGGTGGGCCAAGGATAAATGCATCCTCGGCTAATTGATGCCGAAGTCCAAAGGTGTTGTCTATTGCTTAGGGTGATGTTCCAAGAAGTCTCGTTGGAGTTGATAAGTATCATAGAGATATCAAATAGGAAAGTGCCCTAAATATCTAAGGAGAAAGCTGCTACCTCCGCATTAAATGCACTACAACTAACTCTCTGGCCACATTAATGTGGAGGTGATACCTAAACAGTGTTATTTCAGCCTTACAGTTACTATATGTTGACTTAGGGGAGGGGCTGATAGGACAAGTATCAACACCAGCCCTTTAGCATGCACGTGTAAGGTGGGAATGAAAAGGAAAGATGATATAAAAGAAAAAGGGGGCAACAAGAAAAAGGGATCAAGAAAAAGAAGGAGAAAAACATTGTAGCACTTAAGAACTAAATTTGTAACCAACCCTAAATAATAAATAAGAACAGACATCCTTGGACCTTGTCGAGGACGATTTTTCTTCAATACAAACCTTTTTCTTTTCATTATATTATCATCTAAACTCATTCCAGCATTTGTTTGATTAACTAAAGTCCAGTTTTCCAAATCATTCTCTATAAATTCATTGTTTTGGGCCTAAGTCCATCCACATAGTGGGCTGGGAGTTCAAATCTAGTCCTTACAAATTTATTTTTTCATTTATTTCAAATAAACATGTTTATTTTATTTGTTGCTATTTTATAGTTTCAAATATACAAACATTTTATATATCATATATAAACTTGGTAAAAAATGAAATCCGCGTTTAATTATTTTTATTTGTAAATGTATCTCATGCATATTCATGATGTTATAAGCTAGTTTTTTTAATATATAAACTCTTATTATAATTTTTTTTGCTCATGAATCTCTTTTCATTTTCATAATTACTGTGTTTTTTGTGTTTGAATTGGAAGTGTTTAAATTTTTTTTTTTTTTTAGTATGATGATGTCATGAAGGCAAAGTGTGAATTTGATCGTGTTTGAATTTAATTAATTTTTTTCAATGAGTTTTGTAAGGCCATAAACGCATAGTGTGTGATAGAAAACAAGATATATGCGTATCGTGTACATTCTCGTCCAGGACAGTTGTAGTAGCTCTTATTTATAAAAATAAATACCTCTTTCCCCCACAACCAAAAAAAAAAAAAAAATTTAAAATGTCATCCATGATTAAACTTGACCTATTGTGATATGTAGTATAGATTGTACTACAATTTGATTTCAAACTCATGTGATTTTTTTTTTTTATATTTATTTATGGTAAAGATAGAAACTTATACTAATAAACAAAAGAAGAACGTATACAAACGAAAAGCACATCATGTAACCAACATAAAGAAGAATAAGAGTGATACTAGTAGAGGACCTTCGGACGAAGAGAGCAATGTCATGAGGACTCAAACTAAAACCCTGTTGAGCAACAACTGAGCTATACTTTTCAAACCCAGCCCGAGAAGCCTACTTAAGGCCATAAAGAGCACAGTGAAGGTGACAAACTTGACGCCCTGAGAGAGTATAGCCAAGGGATAGTTGCATATACACTTCTTCATGGAGGTCTCCATTGAGAAAAGCATTTTTCACATCCATCTGCTAAAGAGGCCAACGGCAAACGACGACCACAGTAATAAGACATCTGACAGATGTAAGGTGAGTAAGAGGAGCAAATGTTTCCTCATAGTCAATGCCATATTCCTAAGTAAAGCCATAAGCAACTAGGTGAGCCTTATATCGTTCAATAGATCCATCAACCTTAGTCTTGATCTTGTAAACTCACCTACAACCTACTACAGACTAATTAAGAGACAAATTAACCATATCCCAAGTGTGATTTTTATGAAGGACATCTAGTTCTTCGGACATAGCTTGTTGCCAAAGAGGGTCAGTATTGGCCTCACGATAGGTGTGAGGCTCATATAGGGTGGCAAGAGCAAAAGAGTAGTGATAATCAATAAGATAAGTAGGAAGAGAGCGATGAAGGTCAGGATCGACAAGAGGCTCAAGAGATGATGGTGCCATAGGATCCAAGACAAGTGGGTCATATCCCGGGGACAAAACTGGAGATGAATTGTTTGGAGGGGCAACCGATATTGAAGAATCCTCCACAAGTTAAGGATAAAGAGGGAGGAAAAGATCAGTAAAAATGGGAGACTCTAAGGAAGAGGACATAGGAAACTGCTGAAGACTCATGAAAGGACAATGTTCCAGAACTCAAGATGACAGGAGACACAAAGACAATGAATTTTGGGATCACGGCAACAAAATCCCTTTTGGGAGACACCATAGCCAAGGAAGCAACAGAGACAAGCATGAGACCAGAGCTTTGTTCATTTATGATGAGGAATAGAGACAAAACAAGCATAACAAAAAACCCGAAGAGAGGAGGAGTCTAGCAATGAATGTTGCCTTATCTCAAAAGCACTCAGGAATGGAGAGAGAAATGAGAAGGGTGCGGACAACATCAAGAATGTGACGATATTTTCGTTTTGCACGACCATTTTGTTGAGAGGTATAAGGACAAGACCGATGAGGGAGGGTACCATTGCTATATAAAAAGGATAGGAAATATTTATCATTATATTCTTGAGCATTATCTGACCAAAAGATCTTAACAGTGCAATTGAACTATGTTTCAATCATTTTATGAAATGTTTGGTAAATGGACACAAGAACAAACCTATGGTAAAGCAAATAAATCCAGGTATATTGAGAAAAATCATCAATAAATATGACAAAATATCGAGATCCTCCCTCAGTGGGAACCGATGTAGGACCCTAAATATCAGGATATATAAGATCAAAAGGTGCAGAAGAAAAAGAGTTACTATTATTATAGGGCAATTTTGTTTGTTTGCCAAAATGATAGGAAGTACATTCACAATGTGAAAACTGAACTGAACCTAAATGACCTTAAGAAAACTAACAACTAAAGATGAGATAATGATGTATGACCAAGACAAGCATGCCATAAATCAGACAAGATGGTGGCAGTAGTAGTAGCATCAGAAACAACTTATGAAGGAATCTTCAAGTCATGAACCTCAAACAAACGCCTAACCTTACAGCCTGCCCCAAGCACTTGTCCTATCCAATGATCTTGCACATTCACACCATGATTAGTAAATAGAATATCTACTCCTAATTCACAAAGTTGACCAACAGAAAGCAACTTGAAGGATAACTTTGAAATTTGAAAAGTGTCACTAAGGGATAAATTAGGAGAAGAGATTGTTACTTTATGACTAACAGGCATAGGAGTCCCATTAACAGTATAAATAGAGATGGGATGTGCTAAGGGTGCCTTATCATAGAATTGTGATTTATCAGGAGTTATATGGTTACAACATGCAGTATCAAAAAGTCAAGAATGTTTACTTGAGGTGACAGAAAAGGCAGTGAAAGTTCAGGATAAAACCTATTGAACTACTATCTCAAGGTTAGCTATAGTAAGTGAGGAAGCCAAAGATGGACCTGTAGGAACTGATTTGAGGGACACATAGCAACTACTCAAGGAAGGGGAGTTTTGTTCTACTCTTGCATGAATTTCTGCAGTTTGCAACAAACAGAGATATTATGGCCTTTGGCACGGCAAAACTTGCAGTGAGTAGCTTTGGAAGAGTGAGAGCTGGGACGCCTAGAGTTTATTCAAGGAAGAGCAGTGAATGCAACAATGAGAGACTATGGAGGAGGAGATGGTGTAGCCAACACATGATCGGATGATGACATGTGATAAGTAGGTCGACGGTTCTCCTCGGAAATGAGCTCCTTAACTACAACATTAAGAGAAGGAGTAGGAGATCGGCTAAGCAGAGAAGCTCTAGTAGGCTCAAAATCTTCATGTAAACCTATCATGAAATGCATAAATTTACGATGATCTCGATATTTGGGAAAAAGCTCAGTGTCCTCAAGATGTAGTAGTGGAGGATTTGTAGCACAAAGTTGTTCCCACATAGAAGAAATTTGAGAATAATAATTAGATATAGACTAACCTATCTCTTGGCGCATTTGATAAAACTTTAATTCAATGTGGAACTCCGGGCTTGAATGATTAGTGTAATTGTAGTGATTGGACAAAAATATCCAAGCAACCTCAGTAGTGCCAAGACAAGGAAGAAGACTATGGATGGAAGGTATAGAGGTGTACAGTACACCAGCCAAGGCATGAGAGAATGTCAATGTGGCTAGGTCTGGACCTTACACGTGAAGTGGCTATGAGCAAAGGAAGAGGAAACATTGGTTACAAAGTTCTATCCTCAGCCCGTGCCAAGGGCGTGACTACCTTGGGAAGTAAGATATGCATTTGACATGGTATTCAAGCACTCATAAAAGGAATATAGTGACCTTTTGAGGTTAACAGCTATGGAAACACTTTTTATTGGCTGAGTACATGTTGGACCACTTCAGGGACACATGTATCACCTACAGTACTTCTGATGTCCCTCTAATTGCCCAAGAGTTGTTCCTCAGGCAGTGGCAAAGTCACCTACCCACATGCCACAGTGCTGATGTTGGCGCACTCTCTCTTCTCAAGTCATCAAATAGTACCCTAGTTGTAGTAAGGTCCAAAATAGTAAAATGATAGCTTGACATCTATCTTTGTACTCAACCATATTCCTCAGATTATAAGAGGAACATGTAGTTGGACTTTAATGAAAGAACCCAAGTAGATCTTTTGAGAAGAGAGTAGAAAGTTGATAAGATAGTGAGGTAGAAAACAAGGTCTCTCTTTTAAGGAAGAACATCCTTATTGTACAAGGGTTACCTCTTTTTCCATACAATTCAAAGCTGAACAAAGCAAGAATGATTCTTTCTTGCTCAAATGGTGGTTTTTCATCCATTTTCTAGGGTTTTCCACGTACATCCTGTGTTCCTTTTATATTCTTGCTATCACTTTCTTCTTCTCTAGACTTTGTGATGTTAAAGCTTGCATTTTTGTCACTCATGAGCTTTCTCATCGAGATGTACTGTTAGTTAACTTATTCACTCTCCCATATAAGCTCAAGAGCTTTCTCATCGAGATGTACTGTTAGTTAACTTATTCACTCTCCCATATAAGCTTAAATCTAACTTGCACCTATAAGAGGTATTGATAAACCAAGACAAGATCTTACTATAAATACTCTCCTAATCTTCTAGGCGTGCTTCATAATCATCCTTTGTTGTAACAATAATCTTGGAAGAATCGACATTAGTTATGGCTTTAGACTAAGGTACTAGTATTGGCTTGGGAATCGAACCAGTTACATACCTCCATAGTTTACGACCCTTGAGAAAAACAGTCATATTTTGAGACCATGCATGATAGCTAGTAGGACCATCCAAGATAATGGTGGTAGGATGTATAATGTCTATTCGTTATGTTGAGCCATAATGATGAAAATGAACAAAAAGAGGGATTTAGAGACTTCAATAAAGAAACGGAGTCAAAAATTGGAATCTACACAAAATATTGAGCAAGATAGGCCCTATTGAAATTTTTTAACTTTTCAGTAAAAAGTCAACGACTGGTCAACGGATTATGTGTGCTGATGTGGGACTTTAATGTAAGCCAATGACGTGGCAAGATGACATCCATGATGACATGGAATGCTAATGCAGAGTGATGATGTTGCCCTAGGGATGATGTGGCGTTACGCAGACTGGTTTGGTGAGTGGAGCGAGTGTCGGCTCAATTCCGGTGAGTGGGATGTTTTGGTGGAGTGTGAAGGTGCGTAAGGCGCGTTTTTGACTAGCAAAGAACTTTTGGTAGTACGTGTAGGCACGTGAGAAGTCGTCTCGAGATTTTTCAGCTGGGTTTTTCTTGGGATAGTCTAATCTATCAATTCGTAGCTGTAGTTTAACGATTTGATGGGAGAAAAGACTAGATTCGAGGGTTGCAGTGACTATGGCTTGGCAGTGATAACTCACTTCTGACCATGGTTACCAGATGACGGCAAGGGCAGCAAAAGAATGTCGAAGATGACCATTGGTACCAGAAAGAGTAATTGCTTTGATACCATGTTAAGAATATAAAGTGAGAGAGAGAAAGACTGAATAGTCTATTTATTGATGTATATTCTGTATAAATAACACTGTACAATAGAAAGCCTTACATAGGCTAAGTATGTGTGATGTACAAGTAATATGAGTATACTACAAGTACAGTATATTGTGCTAAACCTGATGGGCTAGGCTAGACTAAGCTATATACTAACACCTTAAAATAGGTAAAGGGGGAACAAATAGGAAAAACTAAACAATTCAAACCAGAGGAAGCAAAAAAATAAGCATGGAGAAAGACTATCAAGAGTCATCTATGGTACTCTTCAAGGAAGCCAACAGCACCATCCAAGAATCTCTTTGACTGGGCTTGATTTTTCCCAAGATAGAATTTGTTCTAAGCATTTCAAATCTTCCAAGAAGTCACTACCCATCACTCAAGTTCCCGAGTATCCAACTTTCCTATCATCTGTTTGAATAGGAGGAAAAAATCTTGGACATCGTTTCGGCATTTCTGGAGCTTCCCTCTAAACAGAGCCCAGACATTCCTCACAATAGGAAATTCCCAAAGCAATTAATGATGTGTTTCAATACCGCTTATTTTGCTGAAACTAAAAAATTATTGCTAAAAGTATTGTAGATAAAGGTAGAAGTTAGTTAAAATAGTACAGTAGGGCTCATGATTAGTGCCAAAAAGTACAGTGGTTCCCATAAATAGGAGCAAAAATAAGCTGAATAGTGAAATAATTTTAATTTTTCCACTTAACCCAAATGCACACTAAGTGGCCAATAGTCAAGAGATTTGGGTTTGTTGCAGTAAATTCCACAAGAAGGGTCATGTGATTATTGATTCATACCACCACATGACTATTGACCACCACATATATTCATAATAATTTATGATGAAAAAATTATATAAACCTTATAATTACATACACAAAATGATAGTTTTTTTTTTTTAAAGAAACACTCACAAAATGATAATAAATTTGTAACATCATTCGTTTTACTCTTGCTATAAGGAATATAATCAAAAAGATTTTTAATAATAATAATAATAATAATAATGTTGACACTTCATTTTACAACCTGTATTTAACCTCACGTGGAGGGTAAAAGGGTAATTTTGCATTGAAAATATGCATCTTGCCATTAGATCCTTAATCTTATTTCACTATAACGATCTTGATGTTGTAATGATCAAATCGACTAGTTATAAGCCTTAATCGAACCACCAGATTGAAAGTTATCATCAAATCAAGTTTCAATGGCTGAGATGCACTATCTAAAATTTAGTCCTACTATATGTGATTATGAACAATTGATTTCAATTGGTTATAAGTGTAATTAATTTGAGATCAATGACGTGTCATAATTTGGTTGGTTAGGACTTCATTTTATGGTGAGGTTGCATACACCTAATTAATTAGATAGTTAAACATTAATTATTCAATGAGTAATTTGTGCAATTATCTTTTAATTAGAGTAAATTTGGAATCAATTAAGTCTGAAATGGGAGTGATTTGAGCCATTTAATGTTAATTGAGAGCTAATTTGGGACCTATTAATGTTAATTGTGCTGAAACCATTTTCTAACAAATGACCTCTGCTCACCATTTCATCGATATCTCTCAGAATATTTGGAACCTGTGACTGAGGTTAATTTTCTTAGAAACTAGACATCCATGGCTTCAATTTGAGCACAAGAACGAGACAATTCCGATCAGAATCGAGTCAGATATGATTTTTCGAATTTGGCTCTATAAGCTGTTACAACAGCTATGGGAAAACCGAATTTTAGCTTGCTCCTCACTCCCATCAATCTTTCCATTTAATGTATCAAATTTTTCCCAAAACTAAAATGAGGTCTGGGTTCATGATTCTTTGTAAACCCTCATTAATGGCCTTTCATTTATATTTCCTCCACCACTACTATATAAACTCTCCATTTCCTTCATTCCAAAGCACACCAAAACCCCCTCTCTTCTCCTCTCTTAAGTTCTAGTGAAGTTGAATAGTCTTGTCATATCTTGATCTTCCTGAGACTCAAGGTATTAACTGAGACTCACTCTCCCTCTACTAGCTCTTCTTTTCCTCCACCTTTAGGATCTTCCTCAAAAGTCTCCTCCTCCACCATATGGATCTTGCATGAAAGTACAATCTTTTTCCCTAATTGTTTTTTGTGTTGCCATGATAAAGGTTTAAGATTAAATCATGATAGTAATTATTTAAATTCCCTTGAATATGTTTAAATGTACTTAATTGTTCTCACATATTCTTGGTTGTTCATCACATGTTCATGCATATCATTAGTTTTAATCTTAAATCCACATCAAAAATATGAAAAACATGTTTGTTTAATAATTCTTTCAAATCCTTGAATCCAGGTTATCATCATCCACACACATTCACTAGAATTTATTTTTCAATCCAAATGCAATGCTTAATAAATTGAATTAGGTTTTATCACATGCACACACACATTAAATTCAACATGTAAATTGATTGATATATTAGATGATATGATATAATTGTTGGCCACCATAGTCTAGAAGACCGATTTCATCGGGCAAGGTGGGTGCTTAACACCTTCCCACCTTGTAACCTAGCCTCCGAACTTAGATCAAGGGTTAGTAGATCAAATGCTTATCCTTGTAATTTTCAATTTCTAGATTGTAACTAGGAAATAAAGCCATGTACTTTATCTTAGATTGTATCTAAGACCAAAGTCATATAATTTCCTATGTTCAATGTAAATTTAATTTCAAATTAATAAAATGATGAATTTTTCAATTATAGTTTTCTTATTTATTCCAACAATTAAATAAGTGGCGACTTGATTGTAAAACCCTTAATCTAAAGGGGGAAAATATAACTAGTCGAACCTCCATTTTTAGAGGCAATAACACAACTCCACCCATTCATGTGGGTTTGGCCTGACATTCATAAAAAAGGGGGCCGGGGGCGCAGTCTCTCACAAATAATAATAATAATAATAAGGTTTTGATTTTTAAAAGAAACAAAGTGCAAAGAACCCTATGGAGTAACACAAATAAAAGTCCTTGTAATTGTTACGATTTTGCTCCATACCCTACCAATCACAATCTGTAATAGATCACTTTTTCTTTTTTGTAAAGTAATCCAAGTTTAAAATAGAAAAATCTTGATACATGATATTATGTAGTTAGAGATTATAAAATGAAACACTATCAAAGTGACAAATAATACAACTATAAACCTTTGATGCAATAGTCACTCAACAAGTACAAGTTCTTGTGGAGTGGAAGGAATGAGACAATGGCAGAGGTTTAAGTCTTTAAGAATGAGTTTCTCATATATATACACTTAGATTAAGTTATAGTAGGATTTCTAAGCTCAAAGGACCCTTAAATTTGCAACATGAACCTCATAAATTAAAAACACCCTCGTCTACAAAATAAAAATTGGCTTTTATCAATGGATGCGTCCATTAATATTTTTTAAAAATTTCCATAAAAAAATATTTTTTAAAATTAGAGTAGGGCCACTTGTGGGGCACATGGCTATTTGAAGATGTATGATATCTTATCTTCAATACTTGAGTAGTTCTAAGACCACAAATTATTCCATAATTTTTTTTTGCCACAACGATGTGATAGATTATGAGTAGTTAACCATCATTTACACATAACCCCACTATTTCTTTTTCATTAATCACACTCTACCACGTTACTATTGTGTCAAGAAATCATATACTATATAAGAAAAGTTGGGCTTAAACACCATGGTTTCGCCAAGTGGCTTCACCAAATTCAAGAATTTTTTTTTTTTTTTAGATTTTTAGATTTTAAAAGAAAACATTTAAAACTAACTAATATTAGATTAACATTAGATTTTTTATTCAAGTCAACTTCTAACCAACAAAAACTAATTAGATAAACCTAATCAGAATCAAATATCACTCCCAAAACTAATTAGATAAAACAAGAATACAAAACCTTCTAATTAAAATGAATTACAAGGACCTAAAAATACTAATTATATGAAGACTAAGATGCATAAAACATAAAAAAATAAAATTAAAATTAAAAAACAGAAAGGAGAAGATGAATTTGATCACAATTGAAATCTTATCTACACCAATTACCACTTCCAAATATTAATATTTTACTCTTATATATTGACTCCTTTAATTTTCAAACTAACTCTCTCTCTCTCTCTCTCTCTCTCTCTCTCTCTGTGTTAAAAAAAAAAAAAAAAAAAAAAAAAAAAACTCTCCCTCTACTAGAAGCCATTTGACATGGAAGACATCACTACCACTACTAGCAAGTATTTTTTTTATACTTTCCACGTACTTGATTTGTCTTTCAAAACGAAAATCCACTATGAGTTTACAACTATCAAGATTCGTAGATTCAGCCAATAAAAAGCAAACAAACACTATTCTTGCAAATAGATCATATAAGCAATGAACAATTGAAGGTAACCAATATGGTCATATATTTATTTTACATAGTAAATTTGTATCAAATTACAAATTTACCTGCTTCAATTGTGTACATTTATTTTATAATAAATTTGTTTCAATAAACTAATCTTGAATTATGAATACTTCAATAAACCGGGATGTAATGCTGTTGCAAATTTGCAAAGACGTGATATATATAATAAGTACCAACAAAAGAAACACTCCATTTAAGAAATTGATCTCTAGGCAAGTCTTTTTTTTTCCCCTCTAAAAACTATTGTTATTATCATCTTTTTCTTTTTTTCTCTAAAAACTATTGTTATTATCAGTACATTGGCTTCAGTAGTTGCCATGCATAAATTTCTTCCTTGTGGGTTAAATGGTTGAACAACATTTAAATAAAAAACAAGAGAAGCAAGGTTAAGATGAAGATCCATTATGAATGAACAACGAGAAGGACCTACAAATTCAGCCACTAAAAGGCCAAAAAAAAAAAAAAAAAAACAATTTAAGATCAAATATTTGTGCAAAAGATCATATAAACAATAAACATATGGTCATATATTTATTTTGTAATAATTTTTACTTTCAATTGCAAACTCATCTATTTCGATTGCACACATTTATTTCATAATAAATTTATTGTGAAATACAAATGAAAGTAATAAACTTAGTCATGTGTATTTTTCATATCATTTTTCTTTGCAAGTACTTTTTAAATTCTTCTTCTTCTTCTTCTTCTTCTTCTTCTTCTTTTTTTTTTTTTTTTTGTTTTTTTGTTTTTTTTTGTTTTTTTACTTTTCATAATTGTATCTTTATTTATTGTGAGAGACCGCGCCCTCGGCCCCCTTTTTTAGGATTGTTTTGGGCTAAACCCACGTGGATAAGCATTTGATCTACTAACCCTTGATCTAAGTTCGGAGGCTATGTTACAAGGTGAGAAGGTGTTAGGCACCCACCTTGCCCGGTGAAACCGGTCTTCTAGGCTATGGTGACCAATATTCATATCATGTCATCCAATATGTCAATGAATTTATATGTTGAATTTGATATGTGTGCATGTGATAAACCCTAACTTAATTTATTGAGCATTGCATTTAGATTGAAAAGTAAATTCTAGCGAATGTGTGTGGATGGTGATATCCTAGATTCAAGGATTTGAAAAAATTATGAAACAAACATTTTTTTTTTTTATATTTTTGATGTGGATTTAAGATTAAAACTATTGTTATGCATGAACAAGTGATAAACAACCAAGAACATGTGAAAAACACATAAGAACATTTAAGAACATTCAAACATATTCAAGAGAATTTAAATGGTTACTATCATGCTTTAATCCTAAATTCTCATCATGGAAACACAAAAAGAAGTTCAAGAAAGGGATTATACCTTCATGCAAAATTCATATGGTGGAGGAGGAGACTCTAGGTAGAGGTCCTAAGGGTGGAGGAAAAGAAGAGTTAGGAGAGGAAGAGTAAGTCTCACTCAATATCTTGAGTCTCAGGAAGATCAAGATATGACAAGACTACTCAACTTCACTAGAACTCAAGAGAGGAGAAGAGAGGGGGATTTTTTGTGTGCTTTAGAATGAAGAAGAGGGAGAGTTTATATAGTAGTGGTGGAGGAAATAAGAATGGAAGGCCATTTAATGAGAGTTGACAAAAATATGAACCTAGACCTCATTTTAGCCTTGGGAAAAATCTGGTGCATTAAATGGAAAGATTGGTGGGAGTAGGGAGCAAGCCAAAATTCGATTTTCCCATAACTGCTATAACAGCTCATGTTTTCAAAGGACTGAGGGTTTTTTGCATTTTGGCTCGTGTTTCCAAAGGACCGAAGGTTCTCGATCTTGGCTCACGTTTTCAGAGACCTAGGATTTTTGGATCATGGCTCATATTTTCAGAGGACCAAGTGTTTTTTGGGCTTTGATTCATTTTTTTAGAAGACCAAAGGTTCTGGATCCTGGTTCATGTTTTCAAAAACTTAGGATTTTTGGATCTTGGCTTATGTTTTCAGAGGACCAAGGGTTTTTTGGGCTTTGCCTCATGTTTTCAGAGGATCAAAGGTTCGCGATCCTGGCTCATGTTTTCAGATACGTAGGATTTTTGGATCTTGGCTCATGTTCTTAGAGGACCATGGGCTTTTTGGGTTTTGGCTCATGTTTTTAGAGGACTGAAGGTTTTGGATCCTGCCTCACGTTTCCAGAGACCTAGGATTTTTGGATCTTGCCCCATGTTTTCAAAGGACCAAGGATTTTTTGTGATCCCGGATCTTGTTTTCAGAGGCCTAGGATTTTTGGATCTTTGCCAATGTTTTCAAAGGACTAAGGATTCTTTGGGCTTTGGCCTATGTTTTCAGAGGACCAAAGGTTCTGGATCTTGGCTCATGTTTTTAAAGAATCACGGGTGTTTTAGGTTTTGGCTTAAGTTTTTAGAGGACTAAAGGTTCTGGATCCTGGCTCGCGTTTCCAGGGACCTAGGATTTTTGGATCTTGGCTTATGTTTTCAAAGGACCAAGGATTTTTTGCGATCCCGGGTCATGTTTTTAGAGACCTAGGATTTTTGGATCTTTGCTCATGTTTTCAAAGGACCAAGGGTTTTTCAGGCTTTTGCTCACGTTTTCAGGGGACCAAAGGTTATCGATTCCGGCTCAAGTTTTCAGAGACTTAGGATTTTTGGATCTTGGCTCAAGTTTTTAGAGGACCAAGTGTTTTTTAGGCTTTGGATCACGTTTTCAGAGGACTAACGGTTCTGGATCATGGATCATGTTTTTAGAGACCCAGGATTTTTGGATCTTGTCTCATGTTTTTAGAGGACCAAAGGTTTTTTGGGCTTTGGCTCATGTTTTCAGGGGACCAAAGGTTCTGGATCTTGGCTCATGTTTTCAAAAACAAAAGATATTTAGATCTTGGCTCATGTTTTCAAAGGACCAAGGGATTTTTGAGCTTTGCCTCATGTTTTCAGAGGACTAATGGTTCTCAATCCTGGCTCATGTGTTCAAAGACCTAAGATTTTTGGATCTTGGCACATGTTTTCAGAAGACCAAGGGTTTTTTAGGCTTTGGCTCATGTTTTTAGAGGATTAAAGGTTTTGGATCCTAGCTCAAGTTTTCAGAGGCCTGGATTTTTGGATCTTGGCTCATGTTTTTGGATGACCATAGGTTTTTTGGGCTTTGGCTTATATTTTCAAGGGACCAAAGGTTCTGGATCCTTGCTCACATTTTTAGAGACCTAGGATTTTGGGATCATGGCTCACGTTTTCAAAGGACCAAGGGTTCTTTAGGCTTTAGCTCATGTTTTCAGAGGACCACACATTTTTGGGGCTTTGGCTCATGTTTTCAGAGGACCAAAGGTTCTGGATCCGGGCTCAAGTTTTTAGAGGCTTAGGATTTTAGGATCTTGGCTCATGTTTTTAGGGGACCAAGGGCTTTTGGGGCTTTGGGTCACATTTTTAGAGGTCCAAAGGTTTTGGATCCTAGCCCATGTTTTCCGAGACATAGGGTTTTTCGATCTTGGCTCATGTTTTTAGAGGACTAAGGGTTTTTTGCATTTTGGCTCATGTTTCTAGACGACCGAAGGTTCTCGATCTTGGCTCATGTTTTCAGAGACCTTGGATTTTTGGATCATGGCTCACATTTTCAGAAGACCAAGTGTTTTTTGGGCTTTGATTCATGGTTTTAGAAGACCAAAGGTTCTGGATCCTAGCTCATGTTTTCAGAAACTTAGGATTTTCAGATCTTTGCTCATGTTTTCAGAGGACCAAGGGTTTTTTGGGCTTTGGCTCATGTTTTCAGAGGACCAAAGGTTCTCGATCCTAGCTCATGTTTTCAGAGACGTAGGATTTTTGGATCTTGGCTCATGTTTTCAAAGGACCGAGGATTTTTTGAGCTTTGGCTCATGTTTTTAGAGGATCAAAGGTTCTGAATGTTGGCTCATGTTTTTAGAGACATAGGATTTTTGTATCTCAGCTCATTTTTTTAGAGGACCACGGGTTTTTTGGGTTCTGGCTCATGTTTTCAGAGGACTGAAGGTTCTGGATCCTGGCTCACGTTTCCAGAGACCTAGGATTTTTGTATCTTGGCTCATGTTTTCAAAGGACCAAGGATTTTTTGCGATCCCAGATCATGTTTTCAAAGACCTAGGATTTTTGGATCTTTGCTCATGCTTTCAGAGGACCAAGGGGTTTTTGGGTTTTCGCTCATGCTTTCAGGGGACAAAAGGTTATCGATCCTGGCTCAAGTTTTCAGAGACCTAGGATTTTCGGATCTTGGCTCAAGTTTTCAGAGGACCAAGTGTTTTTTGGGTTTTGGCTCTCGTTTTTAGAGGGCTAACGGTTCTGGATGATGGATCATGTTTTCAGAGACCTAGGATTTCTGGATCTTGCCTCATGTTTTTAAAGGACCAAGGGTTTTTGGGTTTTGGCTCATGTTTTCAAAGGACCAAAGGTTCTGGATTCTGGCTCATGTTTTCAAAAACCTAGGATATTTGGATCTTGGCTCATATTTTCAAAGGACTAAAGGTTTTTTGGGCTTTGGCTCATGTTTTTAGAGGACCAAAGCTTCTAGTGTTGGTTAAATTTGGTTTTGTATCTCATGCAAAACACATTGGGGAAGCAACAAACAAAGATCTATTTCATTCATGATTGATAACTTGCACTATATAAATTCTAGAATTTAAGAACAAAAAAGCGTACCTTGGTGTGGAGAAATTCAAAACAAAAGATTATAAGTACTTGGGAACACTCTTAATCTTCACTCCAATTCCACTTTACGCCCAAGAAGTGTGGTCTCTCAATCAATTTTCAAGGGAGAATAACTGAGTGGTTTCACTCGCACATACACACCACTTCACAATGGTGTCTCACTTTTTCTCTAATCTCTCTTAAAAAATTCTGTATGTCTCTCCCTTTATATATAACTGATTATCTAATTGGGCCGGCCTATTGGGCCTTTCCAATTGGGCTTTAATGTGTGGCTTGGAGTGGGACCAAAAGGACCAATAAGACACTAGCTCCAAGGGGCCTTGGGCTTTTCTGTCAACTTTTGACAAGTCCAAAGTTACCATTAATTATATTTAATACCACTATATAAATATAATTGCACTCTAGGCCTTATTAATAAATTATATCCCAAAACTTTATTATACATGCAACCCCTTCATAAAATATTCATAGTAATTCAAAGTCATAAATATAGACTGTCACTTTGAAGATTACTACGTCTTAATCCTTGAATACCCGGTTTAATCCTTTTAAGTCATTCATTATATATTTATGAAATCCAATTTCATAAATATATACTTTAGTAATTTCTTACCAAAGTGGTTAGGCCTAACTCTCTGAATAACTAAACCCATTAAACTTATCTCAAGAGAATATTTTAAATCTCTGTTAAGAGACTATGAATTCCATCTTGAGAATATATATTCCATCAACACGAAATGTGGCTGCCCAACATACTGAGGTTTTGACCGTTACTTTAGATCACACTCCTGATATATCAAAGCAACCTGATTAGGTTCATTATTCTCTCAGGATTAAGAGTTCATGCAAATATAAGTCGTGAGATTTATTATTCAATTGACAGTCGTTAGGAAAATAATAAATCTCACAGTGGTCCAGTTCAATATGTCTTAGCTCTTAAAACATATTAACACATCAACTAGAAGTCTCTACTTCCATGATCAAGACAAATCATCTTAGTTGATATGTTATAGTCTTCGTAGATGAAATGCCCAATTTCATCACCGACTATGAACTAAAATTCTGAGTTTACAAAGAACTTGTGACTTATATCTTCTGTGACTAAATCACATAAATCACATACTATGTATCTCATGGACTAAATGATAATGTCCGAATATTCATGTTACCATTATTTTAGGTAATAATAAAACAACTTTATTAATTACAATATCAAGTCATACATCATGTCATACATAATGTTATTCATAATATCATACATAACATCATACAATAGGATTTAAGGGCACTAATCCCAACATCTAGATCCTAGCTCACGTTTCCAGAGACCTAGGCTTTTTGGATCTTAGTTCATGTTTTCAGATGACCACGAGTTTTTTACGATCTCGAATCATGTTTTCAGAGACCTGGGATTTTTGGATCTTGGCACATCTTTTCAGAGGACCAGGGGTTTGTTGGGCTTAGGCTCATGTTTTCAGAGGACGAAAGGTTATCGATCCTAGCTCAAGTTTTTAGAAACTTAGGATTTTTGGATCTTGGCACATCTTTTCAGAGGACCAGGGGTTTGTTGGGCTTAGGCTCATGTTTTCAGAGGACGAAAGGTTATCGATCCTAGCTCAAGTTTTTAGAAACTTAGGATTTTTGGATCTTGGCTTAAGTTTTCAGAGGACCAAGTGTTTGTTCGGCTTTGGCTCACGTTTTCAGAGGAGTAAAGGTTCTGGATCATGTATCATGTTTTCAGAGACTTAGAATTTTTGGATCTTGCCCATGTTTTTAGAGGACCAAGGGTTTTTTGGGCTTTGGCTCAAGTTTTCAGAGGACCAAAGGTTTGGGTTCTTGGCTTATGTTTTTAGAAATCGAGGATATTTCGGTCTTGGCTCATGTTTTCAAAGGACCAAGGGTTTTTTGGGCTTTGGCTCAAGCTTTCAAAGGACCAAAGGTTCTGGATCTTGGCTCATGTTTTCAGAAACCGAGGATATTTGGATCTTGGCTCATGTTTTCAGAGGACCAAGTGTTTTTTAGGATTTGGCTCATGTTTTTGGAGGACCTCGATGTTGGCTCTTGTTTTCAGAGACCTAGGATTTTTGGAACTTGGCTCTTGTTTTTCGAGGACCAAGGGTTTTTTGTGCTTTGACTCCTGTTTTCAGAGCACCAAAGATTCTGGGTCATGGATCATGTTTCAGAGACCTAGGATTTTTGCAACTTGCCTCATGTTTTTAGAGTAAAAAGGGATTTTTGGTCTTTGGCTCTTGTTTTCAGAGGACCAAAGGTTCTTGATCCTGGCACTTGTTTTCAGAAACTTAGGATTTTTGGATCTTGGCTCATGTTTTCAAAGGACCCAGGGTTTTTTGGGCTTTGGCTCATGTTTTCAAAAGACCAAAGGTTCCGGATCTTGGATCATGTTTTCAGAGACCAAGGATTTCTAGATCTTGGCACATATTTTCAAAGGACCAAAGGTTTTTTGAGCTTTGGCTCATATTTTCAGAGGACTAATGGTTATAGATCCTAGCCCATGTTTATAAAGACCTAGAATTTTTGGATCTTAGCTCACATATTCAGAGGACAAAAGGTTTTTTAGGATTCGGCTCATGTTTTGAAACGACCAAAGGTTCTGGATCCCGGCTCATGTTTTCGAAGACCTAGGATTTTTGGATCTTGGCTCATGATTTCAGAGGACCAAGGGATTTTTTAGGCTTTGCCTCATGTTTTCAGAGGACCAAAGGTTCTGGATTCAGGATCATGTTTTTAGAGACCTAGGATTTTTGGATCTTGGCTCATGTTTTCGGAGGACCACGGGTTTTTTGGGACTTGGCTCATGATTTCAGAGGACCAAAAGTTCTAGATCCTGGCTCATGTTTTCAAAGACCAAGGATTTTTGGATCTTGGCTCATGCTTTTAGAGGACCAAGGATTTTTTGGGCATTGGCGTACATTTTTAGAGGTCAAAAGGTTCTGGATCCTGGCTCACCTTTTCAGAGACCTAGGATTTTTGGATCTTCGCTCATATTGTCAGAGGACCAAGGGTTTTTTGGGCTTTGGCTCATGTTTTTAGAGTACTAATGGTTCTAGATCCTGGCCCATGTTTATAGGGCCCTAGGATTTTTGGATCTTGGCTCATGTTTTCCGAGGATTAAGGGTTTTTTGGGCTTTGGCTCATGTTTTGAAACGACCAAAGGTTCTGGATCCCGGCTTATATATTAAAAGACCTAGGATTTTTGGATCTTGGCTTATGATTTTAGAGGACCAAGGGATTTTTGGGCTTTGCCTCATGTTTTCAGAGGACCAAAGGTTCTGGATCCAGGATCATGTTTTCAGAGACCTAGGATTTTTGGATCTCGGCTCATTTTTTTAGACGACCACGAGTTTTTTGGGTTTTGGCTTATGTTTTCAAAGGACCGAAGGTTCTAGATCCTGGCTCACGTTTCCAGAGACCTAGGATTTTTAGATCATGGCTCATGTTTTCAAAGGACCAAGGATTTTTTGCGATCCTAGATCATGTTTTCAGAGACCTAGGATTTTGGGATCTTTCCTCATGTTTTCAAAGGGCCAAAGGGTTTTTGGGTTTTCGCTCATGCTTTCAGGGGACCAAAGGTTATCTATCCTAGCTCAAGTTTTCAGAGACTTAGGATTTTTGGATCTTGGCTCATGTTTTCGGAGGACTACGGGTTTTTTGGGACTTGGCTCATGTTTTCAGAGGACCAAAAGTTCTAAATCCTGGCTCATGTTTTCAGAGACCAAGGATTTTTGGACCTTGGCTCATGCATTTAGAGAACCGAGGATTTTTTGGGCATTGGCTTATATTTTTAGAGGTTAAAAGGTTCTGGATCCTAGCTCACCTTTTTAGAGACCAAGGATTTTTGGATCTTGGCTCATATTTTCAAAGGACCAAGGGTTTTTTGGGCTTTGGCTCGTCTTTTCAGAGTACTAATGGTTCTAGATCCTGGTCCATGTTTATAGGGACCTAGGATTTTTGGATCTTGGCTCATGTTTTCTGAGGATGAAGGGTGTTTTGGGCTTTGGCTCATATTTTGAATAGACCAAAGGTTCTGGATCCCGGCTCATGTATTAAAAGACCTAGGATTTTTGGATCTTGGCTCATGATTTCAGAGGACCAAGGGATTTTTGGGCTTTGCCTTATGTTTTCAGAAGTCAAAAGGTTCTGGATCCTGGCTCACCTTTTCAGAGACCTAGGATTTTTGGATCTTCGCTCATACTGTCAGAGGACCAAGGGTTTTTTGGGCTTTGGCTCATGTTTTTAGAGTACTAATGGTTCTAGATCCTGGCCCATGTTTATAGGGCCCTAGGATTTTTGGTTCTTGGCTCATGTTTTCCGAGGATTAAGGGTTTTTTGGGCTTTGGCTCATGTTTTGAAACGACCAAAGGTTCTGGATCCCGGCTTATATATTAAAAGACCTAGGATTTTTGGATCTTGGCTTATGATTTTAGAGGACCAAGGGATTTTTAGGCTTTGCCTCATGTTTTCAGAGGACCAAAGGTTCTGGATCCGGGATCATGTTTTCAGAGACCTAGGATTTTTGGATCTCGGCTCATTTTTTTAGAGGACCACGAGTTTTTTGGGTTTTGGCTTATGTTTCCAGAGGACTGAAGGTTCTAGATCCTGGCTCACGTTTCCAGAGACCTAGGATTTTTGGATCATGGCTCATGTTTTCAAAGGACCAAGGATTTTTTGCGATCCTAGATCATGTTTTCAGAGACCTAGGATTTTGGGATCTTTGCTCATGTTTTCAAAGGGCCAAAGGGTTTTTGGGTTTTCGCTCATGCTTTCAGGGGACCAAAGGTTATCTATCCTAGCTCAAGTTTTCAGAGACCTAGGATTTTTGGATCTTGGCTCATGTTTTCGAAGGACTACGGGTTTTTTGGGACTTGGCTCATGTTTTCAGAGGACCAAAAGTTCTAAATCCTGGCTCATGTTTTCAGAGACCAAGGATTTTTGGACCTTGGCTCATGCATTTAGAGAACCGAGGATTTTTTAGGCATTGGCTTATATTTTTAGAGGTTAAAAGGTTCTGGATCCTAGCTCACCTTTTCAGAGACCTAGGATTTTTGGATCTTGGCTCATATTTTCAGAGGACCAAGGGTTTTTTGGGCTTTGGCTCATCTTTTCAGAGTACTAATGGTTCTAGATCCTGGCCCATGTTTATAGGGACCTAGGATTTTTGGATCTTGGCTCATGTTTTCTGAAGATGAAGGGTGTTTTGGGCTTTGGCTCATGTTTTGAATCGACCAAAGGTTCTGGATCCCGACTCATGTATTAAAAGACCTAGGATTTTTGGATCTTGGCTCATGATTTTAGAGGACCAAGGGATTTTTGGGCTTTGCCTTATGTTTTCAGAAACCTAGGATTTTTGGATCTTGCCTCATGTTTTTGGAGGACCAAGGGTTTTTTGGGATTTGGCTTATGTTTTCAAAGGACAAAAGGTTCTGGATCTTGGCTCATGTTTTCAAAAAACTAGGATATTTGTATCTTGGCTCATATTTTCAAAGGACCAATGGTTTTTTGCGTTTTGGCTCACGTTTTTAAAGGACCAAAGGTTTTGGATCCTAGCTCACGTTTCCAGAGACCTAGGCTTTTTGGATATTAGCTCATGTTTTCAGAGGACCAAGGGTTTTTTACGATCCCAGATCATGTTTTCAGAGACCTAGGATTTTTGGATCTTGGCACATGTTTTCAGAGGACCAAGGGTTTGTTGGGCTTAAGCTCATGTTTTCAGAGGACGAAAGGTTATCGATCCTAGCTCAAGTTTTCAGAGACCTAGGATTTTTGGATCTTAGCTCAAGTTTTCTGAGGACCAAGTGTTTATTCGGCTTTGGCTCACGTTTTCAGAGGACTAAAGGTTCTGGATCATGGATCATGTTTTCAGAGACTTAGGATTTTTGGATCTTGCGCATGTTTTTAGAGGACCAAGGGTGTTTTGGGCTTTGGCTCAAGTTTTCAGAGGACCAAAGGTTCGAGTTCTTGGCTTATGTTTTCGAAAACCGAGGATATTTGGGTCTTGGCTCATGTTTTCAAAGGAGCAAGGGTTTTTTGGGCATTGGCTCAAGCTTTCAGAGGACCAAAGGTTCTAGTTCTTGACTCATGTTTTTAGAAACCGAGTATATTTGGATCTTGGCTCATGTTTTCAGAGGACCAAGTGTGTATTGGGATTTGGCTCCTATTTTTGGAGGACCAAAGGTTCTCGATGTTGGCTCATGTTTTTAGAGACCTAGGATTTTTGGATCTTGGCTCTTATTTTTAGAGGACCAAAGGTTTTCTGTGCTTTCACTCCTATTTTCAGAGCACCAATGATTCTGGATCATGGATCATGTTTTCGGAGACCGAGGATTTTTGGAACTTGCCTTATGTTTTTAGAGGACTAAGGGTTTTTTGGTCTTTGGCCCTTGTTTTCGAAGGACCAAAGGTTCTTGATCCTGGCACTTGTTTTCAAAAACCTAGGATTTTTGGATCTTGGCTCTTGTTTTCAAAGGTCCCATGGTTTTTTGGGCTTTGGCTCATGTTTTCGAAGGACCAAGGGTTCCAGATCTTGGATCATGTTTTCAAAGACCAAGGATTTCTGGATCTTGGCACATATTTTCAGAGGACCAAGGGTTTTTTGGGCTTTGGCTCATATTTTCAGAGGACTAATGGTTCTAGATCCTGGCCTATATTTATAGAGACCTAGAATTTTTGGATTTTTGCTCACGTTTTCAAAGGACGAAGGGTTTTTTGGGATTTGGCTCATGTTGTGAAACGACCAAAGGTTCTGGATCCTGGCTCATGTTTTCGAAGACCTTGGATTTTTGGATCTTGGCTCATGATTTCAGAGGACCAAGGGATTTTTCGGCTTTGCCTCATGTTTTCAGAGGACCAAAGGTTCTGGGTCCGGGATCATGTTTTCTGAGACTTAGGATTTTTAGATCTTAGCTCATGTTTTCAGAGGGCCACGGGTTTTTTGGGACTTGGCTCATGTTTTCAGAGGACCAAAAGTTCTAAATCCTGGCTCATGTTTTTAGAGACCAAGGATTTTTGGATCTTGGCTCATGCTTTTAGAGGACCGAGGATTTTTTTGGCATTGGCTTATATTTTCAGTGATCAAAATTTTTTGGATCCTTGCTCACCTTTTCAGAGACCTAGGATTTTTTGATCTTGGCTCATATTTTCAGAAGACCAAAGGTTCTGGATCCTGGCACATGTTTTCAAAGATCTAGGATATTTAGACCTTGGCTCTTCTTTTCGTTGGACTAATTGTTCTTTGTGGTTTGGCTTATGTTTTTAGAGGAGCAAAGGTTCTGGATCTTGACTCATGTTTTCAGAGATCAAGGATTTTTGGATCTTAGCTCATGTGTTTAGAGTACCAAGGGTTTTATTGGGATTTGGCTCATGTTTTAAGAGAACCAATAGTTTTGGCTCCTGGCTCATGTTTTCAGAGACCTGGGATTTTTGGATCTTGCCTCATGTTTTTAGGGTACCATGGGTTTTTTGGGCTTTGGCTCATGTTTTCAAAGGACCAAAAGTTCTGGATCCTAGCTCATGTTTTAAGAGATCAAGGATTTTTGGATCTTGGCTAAAGTTTTCAGTGGTCTAAAAGTTTTTTTGGATTTGACTCATGTTTTCAAGGGACCAAACATTCTGCATCCTAGCTTTTGTTTTCAGAGACCTAGGAATTTTGGATCTTGGCTCATGTTTTTATAGGACCAAGGGTTTTTGGGGCTTTGGTTCATCTTTTTAGAGGACCAGAGGTTCTGGATCCTGGCTCATGTTTTTAAAGACCTAGGATTTTTGGATCTTGGCGCATGTTTTCAAAGGACCAAGGGTTTTTAGGGCTTTCGCTCATGTTCTCAGAGGATTAAAAGTTCTGGACCCTGGCTCATGTCTTCAAAGATCTAGTATTTTTGAATCATGGCTCACGTTTTCATTGGACCAATTGTTTTTTGGGGCTTTGGCTCATGTTTTCAGAGGACCAAAGGTCCTGGATCCTGACTCATGTTTTCAATGACCTAGGTTTTTTGGATCTTGGCTCATGTGTTTAGAGTACCAAGGGCTTTTTTGGGCTTTGGCTCATGTTTTCAGAGAATCAAAACTTTTGGAGCCTGGCTCATGTTTTCAGAGACCTAGGATTTTTGGATCTTGCCTAATGTTTTTAGGGAACCGTGGGTTTCTTGGGCTTTGGCTCATGTTTTTAGGGGACCAAAGGTTTTGGATCCTGGTTCATGTTTTCAGAGATCAAGGATTTTTAAATCTTGCGCCACATTTTCAGAGGTCCAAAAGTTTTTGGGAATTCGACTCATGTTTTATAAGGACCAAACATTCCGCATCTTGGCTCATGTTTTCGAAGACCTAGGATTTTTTTTATCTTGGCTCATGTTTTCAAAGGATCGAAGGCTCTGGATTCTGGCTCAGGTTTTCAAAGACCTAGGATTTATGAATCTTGGCACATGTTTTCAGAGGACCTAGGGTTTTTGGGTTTTGGCTCATGTTTTCAGGGAACCAAATGTTTTGGATCCTGGCTCATGTTTTCAGAGACCCAGGATTTTTAGATCTTGGCTCATGTTTTTAGGGGCCAAGGGTTTTTTGGGCTTTGGCTCATGTTTTCAAAGGACCAAAGGTTCGGCATCTTGCTTCATGTTTTCAGAGACCTAGGATTTGTGGATCTTGGCTCATGCTTTCTGAGGACCTAGGGTTTTTTGGGTTTTGGCTCATGTCTTTTTGAGGACAAAATGTTCTGGATCATGGCTCATTTTTTTAAAGACCTAGGATTTTTAGATCTTGGCTCATGTTTTTAAAGGACCAAGGGTTTTTTGAGCTTTGAATCATGTTTTCAGAGGACCAAAAGTTCTGGATCCTATCTCATGTTTTCTGAGACCCATGACTTTTTGATCTTGGCTTATGTTTTTAGTGGACCAAGGGTTTTTTAGGCTTTGGATAATGTTTTCAGAGGACCAAAGGTTCTCAATCCTGGCTCATGTTTTCAAAGACCTAGGATTTTTGGATCTTGGTTCATGTTTTCAAAGGACCAAGGGTTTTTGGGGCTTTGGCTCATGTTTTCAGAGGACCAAAGGTTCTGGATCCTAGCTCATGTCTTCAGAGACCTAGGATTTTTGGGTCTTGGCTCATGTTTTCAATGGACCAAGGGTTTTTTGGGCTTTGGCTCACGTTTTCAATGGACCAAAAGTTCTGGATCCTGGCTCATGTCTTCAAGGATCTAGTTTTTTTGGATCTTGGCTCATGTGTTCAGCATACCAAGGGCTTTGTTGGGCTTTGGCTCAAGTTTTCGGAGAACTAAAACTTTTAGATCCTGGCTCATGTTTTCAGAGACCTAGGATTTTTGGATCTTGCCCCATGTTTTTAGGGGACCATAGGTTTTTTGGGCTTTGGCTCATGTTTTTAGAGGACCAAAGGTTCTGGATCATGGTTCATGTTTTCGGGGATCAAAGATTTTTGAATCACGGCTCACATTTTCAGAGGTCCAAAAGTTTTTGGGGATTCGGCTCATGTTTTAAGGGGACCAAACATTCTGCATCCTTACTCATGTTTTTAGAGACCTAGGATTTTTTTTTTTTCTATCTTGGCTCATATTTTTAGAGGACCAAGGGTTTTTTGGCCTTTGTCTCATGTTTTCAGAGGACTGGAGGTTCTAGATCCTTGCTCAAGTTTTCAAAGACCTAAGATTTTTGAATCTTGGCTCATGATTTCAGAGGACCTAGGGTTTTTTGGGTTTTGGCTCTTGTTTTCAACGGACCAAATGTTCTGGATCCTGGCTCATGTTTTCAGAGACCTAGGATTTTTAGATCTTGGCTCATGTTTACAAAGGACTAAGGGTTTTTGGGGCTTTGGCTCATGTTTTCAGAGGAGTAGCAATTCTGGATCCTGGCTCATGTTTTCAAAGACCAAGGATTTTTGGATCTTGGCTCAAGTTTTCAAGGGACCTAGGGTTTTTTGGGTTTTGGCTCACGTTTTCTGAAGGCCAAATGTTCTAGATCATGGCTCCTGTTTTCAAAGACCTAGGATTTTTAGAACTTGGCTCATGTTTTCAAAATGACTAAAGGTTTTTTGAGCTTTGGATCATGTTTTCAGAGGACCAAAAGTTTTGGATCTTGGCTCATGTTTTCAGTGACCTAGGATTTTTGGATCTTGGCTCATGTGTTCAGAGTACCTAGGGCTTTGTTAGGCTTTAGCTCATATTTTCAGAGAACCAAAACTTTTGGATCCTGGCTCATATTTTCAAAGACCTAGGATTTTTGGATTTTGCCCTATGTTTTTAGGGGACCATGGGTTTTTTGGGCTTTGGCTCATGTTTTCAGAGGACCAAAGGTTCTAGATCATGGTTCTTGTTTCCAGAGCTCAAGGATTTTTGAATCACGGCTCATATTTTCAGACGTCTAAAAGTTTTTGGGGATTCGGCTCATATTTTAAGGGGACCAAACGTTCTGCATCCTTACTCATGTTTTCAGAGACCTAGGATTTTCGTTTATTTTTTTATTTTTTTTTCTTTTTTTTTCTTTTCTTTTATCTTTGCTCATGTTTTTAGAGGACCAAGGGTTTTTTGGCCTCTGTCTCATGTTTTTAGAGGACTGGAGGTTCTAGATCCAGGCTCAGGTTTTCAAAGACCTAGGATTTTTGAATCTTGGCTGATGTTTTCAGAGGACCTAGGGTTTTTTGGGTTTTGGCTCTTGTTTTCAGCGGACCAAATATTCTGGATCCTGGCTCATGTTTTCAGAGACCTAAGATTTTTAGATCTTGGCTCATGTTTTCAAAGGACCAAGGGTTTTTAGGGCTTTGGCTCGTGTTTTCAAAGGAGCAGTGATTCTGGATCCTGGCTCATATTTTCAAAGGCCAAGAATTTTTGGATCTTGGCTCAAGTTTTCTAGGGACCTAGGGTTTTTTTGGGTTTTGGCTCATGTTTTCTGAGGACCAAATGTTCTGGATCATGGCTCTTGTTTTCAGAGACCTAGGATTTTTAGAACTTGGCTCATGTTTTTAAACGACCAAGGGTTTTTTGAGCTTTGGATCATGTTTTCAGAGGACCAAAAGTTCTGGATCTTGGCTCACGTTTTCAGTGACCTAGGATTTTTGGATCTGGGCTTATGTGTTCAAAGTACCAAGGGCTTTGTTGGGTTTTGGCTCATGTTTTCAAAGAACCAAAACTTTTGGATCCTTGCTCATGTTTTCAGAGACCTAGGATTTTTGGATCTTGCCTCATGTTTTTAGGGGACCATGGGTTTTTTAGGCTATGGCTCATGTTTTCAGAGGACCGGAGGTTCTAGATCCTGGCTCAGGTTTTCAAAGACCTACGATTTTTGAATCTTGGCTAATGGTTTCAGAGGACCTAGGGTTATTTAGGTTTTGGCTCATGTTTTCAGAGGACAAATGTTCTGGATCCTAGCTCATGTTTTTAGAGTACCATATGTTCTGGATCCTGGCTCATGTTTTCAGACACCTAGGACTTTTAGATCTTCGCTCATGTTTTCAAAGGACCAAGGGTTTTTGGGGCTTCGGCTCGTGTTTTCAGAGGAGCAGCGGTTCTGGATCCTGGCTCTTGTTTTCAATGACCAAGGATTTTTGTATCTTGGCGCATGTTTTCTGGGAACCTAGGGTTTTTTAGGCTTTGGCTCATGTTTTTTGAGGACCAAATGTTCTGGATCATGGCTCATGTGTTCAGAGACCTAGGATTTTTAGATCTTGGAGCAAGGGGTTTTTGAGCTTTGGATCATGTTTTTAGAGGACCAAAAGTTCTAGATCCTAGCTCATGTTTTTTGAGACCTAGGATTTTTTGATCTTGGCAAATGTTTTTAGTGGACCAAGGGTTTTTGGGAATTTGGATCATGTTTTCAGAGGACCAAAGGTTCTTGAGCCTGGCTCATGCTTTTAAAGTGGTAGGACTTTTGGATCTTGGCTCATATTTTCAAAGGACCAAGGGTTTTTAGGGCTTTGGTTCATGTTTCCAGAGGACTAAAGTTTCTGGATCCTGGCTCATGTCTTCAAAGACCTAGGATTTTTGGGTCTTGGCTTATGTTTTCAAAGGACCAAGGGTTTTTTGGGCTTTGGCTCATGTTTTCATAGGACCAAAAGTTCTGGATCCTGGCTCATGTCTTCAAAGATCTAGTATTTTTGGATCTTGCCTCATGTTTTCGTTGGACCAATTGTTTTTTGGGGCTTTGGCTTATGTTTTCAAAGGACCAAAGGTCCTGTATCCTGACTCACGTTTTCAGTGACCTAGGATTTTTGGATCTTGGCTCATTTGTTCAGAGTACCAAGGGTTTTTTTGGGCTTTGACTCATGTTTTCAAAGAACCAAAACTTTTGGATCCTGGCTCATGTTTTTCCGAGGGCTATGATTTTTGGATCTTGCCTCATGCTTTCAGGGGACCATAGGTTTTTTGGGACTTGGCTCATGTTTTTAAGGGACCAAAGGTTCTGGATCTTAGTTCATGTTTTCAGACATCAAGGATTTTTGAATCTTGGCTCATGTTTTCAGAGGTGCAAAAGTATTTAGGGATTCGGCTCATGTTTTATGGGGACCAAACGTTCTGCATCCTAGCTCATGTTTTCAGAGACCTAGGATTTTTTTTTTTATCTTAGCTCATGTTTTCAGAGAACCAAGGGTTTTTTGGCCTTTGGCTCTTGTTTTCAGAGGACTAGAGGTTCTGGATCCTGGCTCAAGTTTTCAAAGACCTAGGATTTTTGAATCTCGGCTTATGTTTTGAGAGGACCTAGGGTTTTTTAGGTTTTGGCTCATTTTTTCAGAGGACCAAATGTTCTGTATCCTGGCTCATGTTTTCAGAGACCTAGGATTTTTCGATCTTGGCTCATGTTTTCAGAGGACCAAGGGTTTTTGGGGCTATGTCTCATGTTTTCAAAGGAGCAGCGGTTTCGGATCCCAGCTCATGTTTTCGAAGACAATGGAGTTTTGGATCTTGGCTAATGTTTTCTGAAGACCTAGGGATTTTTGGGTTTTCGCTCATGTTTTCTGAGGACCAAATGTTCTGGATCATGGCTAATGTTTTCAGAGACCTAGGATTTTTAGATCTTGGCTCATGTTTTTAAATGACCAAGGGTTTTTGAGCTTTGGAACATGTTTTCAGAGGACAAAAAGTTCTAGATCTTGGCTCATGTTTTTTGAAACATAGGATTTTTTGATTTTGGCACATGTTTTTAGTGGACCAAGGGTTCTTTGGGCGTTGGATCATGTTTACCATGGACCAAAGGTTCTCGATCCTGGTGCATGTTTTCAAAGACCTAGGATTTTTGGATCTTGGCTCATGTTTTCAGAGGACCAAGGGTTTTTGGGGCTTTGGCTCATGTTCTAAGAGGACCAAAGGTTCTGGATCCTAGCTCATGTATTCAGAGACCTAGGATTTTTGGGTCTTGGCTCATGTTTCCAAAGGACCAAGGGTTTTTGGGGCTCGCTCATGTTTTCAGAGGTCCAAAAGTTCTGGATCCTGGCTCATGTCTTCAAGGATCTAGTATTTTTGAATCTTGGCTCATGTTTTCATTGGACCAATTGCTTTTTAGGGCTTTGGCTCATGTTTTCAGAGGAACAAAGGTCCTGGATCTTGATTCATGTTTTCAGTGACCTAGGATTTTTGGATCTTGGCTCATGTGTTCAGAGTACCAAGGGCTTTTTTGGGCTTTGGCTCATGTTTTCAGAGAACCAAAACTTTTGGAGCCTGGCTCATGTTTTCAGAGATCCAGGATTTTTGGATCTTGCATCATGTTCTTATGGGACCATAGGTTTCTTTGGCATTGGCTAATGTTTTCAGAGGATCAAAGGTTGTGGATCCTAGTTCATGTTTTTAGAGATCAAGGATTTTTTAATCTTGCCTCACGTTTTTAGAGGTCCAAAAGTTTTTGGGGATTCGACTCATGTTTTAAGGGGACCAAACGTTCTGCATCCTGGCTCAAGTTTTCAGAGACTTAGGATTTTTTTTATCTTGGCTCATAGTTTCAGAGGACCAAGGGTTTTTTGGCCTTTGGCTCATGTATTCAGAGGACCGAAGGTTCTGGATCCTAGCTCAGGTTTTCGAAGACCTAGGATTTTTGAATCTTAGCTCATGTTTTCAGAGGACCTAGGGTTTTTTGGGTTTTGGCTCATGTTTTCAGAGACCTAGGATTTTTAGATCTTAGCTCCTGCTTTCAGAGGACCAAGGGTTTTTTGGGCTTTGGCTTGTGTTTTCAGAGGAGTAGAGGTTCTGGATCCCGGCTCATGTTTTCAAAGACCAAGGATTTTTGGATCTTGGCTCATGTTTTCTGAGGACCTAGGGTTTTTTGGGTTTTGGCTCATATTTTCTGAGGACTAAATGTTCTGGATCATGGCTTATGTTTTTAGATACCTAGGATTTTTAGATCTTGGCTCCTGTTTTTAAAGGACTAAGGGTTTTTTGAGCTTTGGATCATGTTTTCAGAGGACCAAAAGTTTTGGATCCTGGCTCTTGTTTTCTGAGACCTAGGATTTTTAGATCTTGGCTCCTGTTTTTAAAGGACTAAGGGTTTTTTGAGCTTTGGATCATGTTTTCAAAGGACCAAAAGTTTTGGATCCTGGCTCATATTTTCTGAGACCTAGGATTTTTTGATCTTGGCATATGTTTTTAGTGGACCAAGGGTTTTTTGGGCTTTGGATCATGTTTTTAGAGGACCAAAGGTTCTCGATCCTGGCTCATGTTTTCAAAGACCTAGGATTTTTGGATCTTGGCTCATGTTTTCAGAAGACCAAGGGTTTTTAGGGCTTTGGCTCATGTTTACAGAGGACCAAAGGTTTTGGATCCTAGCTCATATCTTCAGAGACCAAGGATTTTTGGGTCTTGGCTCATGTTTTCAAAGGACCAAGGGTTTTTGGGGCTTTGGCTCATGTTCTCAGAGGACCAAAAGTTCTGGATCCTGGCTCATGTTTTCAATGACCTAGGATTTTTGGATTTGGGTTCATGTGTTCAGAGTACCAAGGGCTTTTTTGGGCTTTGGCTCATGTTTTCAGGGAACCAAAACTTTTGGATCTTGCCTCATGTTTTCAGAGACCTAGGATTTTTCGATCTTGCCTCTTTTTTTTAGGGGATCATAGGTTTTTTGGGCTTTGGCTCATGTTTTCAGAGGACTAAAGGTTCTGGATCCTGGTTCCTGTTTTCAGAGATCAAGGATTTTTGAATCTTTACCCACGTTTTCAGAGGTCTAAAAGATTTTACAGATTCAGCTCATGTTTTAAGGGGACCAAGCGTTCTGCATCCTGTCTCATGTTTTTAGAGACCTAGGATTTTTTTTATCCTGGCTCATGTTTTCAGAGGACCAAGGGTTTTTTCGCCTTTAGCTCATGTTTTCAAAGGACCGGAGGTTCTGGATCCTGGCTCAGGTTTTCAAAGACCTAGGATTTTTGAATCTTGGCTAATGTTTTCAAGGGACCTAGGGTTTTCTGGGTTTTGGTTCATATTTTCAGAGGATCAAATGTTCTGGATGCTGGCCCATGTTTTCAGAGACCTAGGATTTTTAAATCTTGGCTCATGTTTTCAAAAGGACCAAGGATTTTTGGGGCTTTGGCTCGAGTTTTCAGAGGAGCAGCGATTCTGGATCCTGGCTCATGTTTTCAAAGACCTAGGATTTTTGAATCTTGGCTCAAGTTTTTAGAGGGTTTTTTAGGTTTTGGCTCATGTTTTTAGAGGACCAAATGTTCTGGATCCTTGCGCTTGTTTTCAGAGACCTAGGATTTTTGGATCATGGCTCATGTTTTCAGAGGCCCAAATGTTTTTTGAGCTTTAGCTCATGTTTTCAAAGGACCAAGGGTTCCCAATCCTAGCTCATGTTTTCAGAGACCTCAGATTTTTGGATCTTGGCTCATGTTATTAGGGGACCAAAGGTTTTTTGGGCCTTGGCTCATGTTTTCTGAGGACCAAGTCTTATTTCGGCTTTGACTCATGTTTTCAAAGTACCAAAGGTTCTCAATCCTGGCTCATGTTTTCAGAGGACCAGGGTTTTTTTGTGCTTTGGCTCATGTTTTTAGAGGACCAAGGGTTCTCGATCCTAGAACGCGTTTTCAGAGACCTCAAATTTTTGGATCCTGGCTCATGTTTTTAGGGGACCAATGGTTTTCTGGGCTTTGGCTCATGTTTACAGAGGACTGAAGGTTCTAGCTCCTGGTCATGTTTTCTGACAACTAGGATTTTTGGATCTTGGCTCATGTTTTCAGAGGTCCAAAATTTTTTTGATTTTTTGGTCATGTTTTCAAGGGACCAAAGGTTTTGGATCCTGGCTTATGTTTTCAAAGACCTAGGATTTTTCGATCTTAGCTCATGTTTTCAGAGGACCAAGGGTTTTTGGGGCTTTGGCTCCTGTTTTCAGAGGACCAAAGGTTCTGGATCCTGGCACATGTTTTCAAAGATCTAGAATTTTTGGACTTTGGCTCATGTTTTCGTTGGCCCAATTGTTTTTTGGGGTTTGGCACATGTTTTTAGAGGACCAAGTTTTTTTGGAGCTTTGGCTCATGTTTTCAGAGGACCAAAGGTTCTGGATCCTAACTCATGTTTTCAAAGATATAGGATTTTTGGATCTTGGCTAATGTTTTCTAAGGACTAGAGGTTTTTTACACTTTGGCTCGTGTTTTCAGTGGACCAAAGGTTCTCGATCCTAGATCAAGTTTTCAGAGACCTCAAATTTTTGGATCTTGTCTCATGTTTTTAAGGGACCAAGGGTTTTTTGGGCTTTGGCTTATGTTTACAAGGGATTGAAGGTTCTAGATCCTGGCTCATGCTTTCTGAGAAGTAGGATTTCTTGATCTTGGCTCATGTTTTTAGAGGTCCAAAATTTTTTTGGGTTTTGGCTCATGTTTTCAGGGGACCAAAGGTTCTGGATCCTGGCTCATGTTTTCAAAGACGCAGGATTTTTCGATCTTGGCTCATGTTTTTAGAGGACCAAGGGTTTTTGGGGCTTTGGCTCATGTTTTCAGAGGACCAAAGGTTCTGGATCCTGGCACATGTTTTCAAAGATCTAGAATTTTTGGACCTTGGCTCATGTTTTCGTTAGACCAATTGTTATTTATGGTTTGGCTCATATTTTCAGAGGAGCAAAGGTTCTGGATCTTGACTCATGTTTTCAGAGGCATAGGATTTTTGGATCGTGGCTCATGTTTTTATATGACCAAGGGTTTTTTGAGCTTTGGCATATGTTTTCAAAGGACCAAGGGTTCTCAATCCTGGCTCATGTTTTCGGAGACCACGGATTTTTCGATCTTGGCTCATGTTTTTAGAGGACCAAGGGTTTTTTAGGCTTTGACTCATGTTTTCAGAGGACAAAAGGTTCTGGATCCTGGCTCATGTTTTTAGAGACTTAGGATTTTTTGATCTTGGCACATGTTTTTAGAGGACCGAGGGTTTTTTGGGCATTGGATCATGTTTTGGAAGGACCAAAGGTTCTCGATCCTAGCTCATGTTTTCAAAGACCTAGGATTTTTCGATCTTGGCACATGTTTTCAGAGGACCAAGTGTTTTTTGGGCACTGACTAATGTTTTTAGAGAACCAAAGGTTCTAGATCCTGGCTCATGTTTTCAGAAACCTAGGATTTTTAGATCTTGGCTCATGTTTTCAAAGGACCAGGGCTTTTTTGCACTTTGGCTCATGTTTTCAAAGGACCAAAGGTCCTCGATCCTAGCTCAAGTTTTCAAAGACTTCGGATTTTTGGATCTTGGCTCATGTTTTTAGGGGACCAAGGGTTGTTTGGGTTTTGGCTCATCTCTTCAGAGGACCAAAGGTTCTGGATCCTAGCTCATATTTTCAGAGACCTAGGATTTTTGGATCTTGGCTTATGTTTTTCGGAGGACCAGGGGTTTTTTGCGCTTTGGCTCATGTTTTCAGAGGACCAAGGGCTTTCGATCCTGGCTCATGTTTTTAGAGACCTCAGATTCTTGGATCTTGGCTATTGTTTGTAGGGCACCAATGGTTTTTTGGGCATTGGCTCACGTTTTTAGAGGACCAAAGGTTCTAGATCCTGGCTCATGTTTTCAGAGACCTAGGATTTTTGGACTTTGGCTCATGTTTTCGTTGGACCAATTGTTTTTTGGGTTTTGGGTCGTGTTTTCAGGGGACCAAAGGTTCTGGATCCTAACTCATTTTTTCAGAGACCTAGGATTTTTGGATCTCCACTCATGTGTTGAGAGGGCTAAAGGTTTTCTGGGCTTTGGCTCATGTTTTTCTGAGACCTATGATTTTGGATCTTGGCTCACGTTTTTGGGGGCCAAGGGTTTTTTTTCGCTTTGGCTCATGTTTTCAAGGGACCAAAGGTTCTGTATCTTGCCTTATATTTTCAGAGACCTAGGATTTTTGGATCTTGGCTCATGTTTTTAGAGGTCCAAAAGTTTTTTAGGTTTTGGCTCATGTTTGTTGGGGACCAAAGGTTCTGGATCCGGGCTTATGTTTTCAAAGACCTAGGATTCTTAATTCTTGGTCATGTTTTTAGAGGACCAAGTTTTTCTACGGCTTTGGCTCATGCTTTCAGAGGACCAAAGGTTCTGGATCCTGGCTCATGTTTTCAGAAATCAAGGATTTTTGGATCTTGGCTCATGTTTTCATAGGACGAATTGTTTTTTAGGGCTTTGGCTCATGCTTTCGGAGGACCCAAGATTCTGGATCCTAGTTCATTTTTTCAAAGACCTAGGATTTTTGGATCTTGGCTCATGTTTTCAGAGGACCAAGGGTTTTTGGCGCTTTGGCTCATGTTTTCAAAGGACCAAAGGTTCTGGATCCTGGCTCATGTTTTTAGAGGACCTAGGGAAGTTTTGGGTTTTGGCTCATGTTTTCAATGGACCAAATGTTCTTGATCCTGGCTGATGTTTTCAGTGACCTAGGATTTTTGGATCCTAGCCCATGTTTTTAGAGGGCCAATGGTTTTTTGAGCTTTGGCTCATGTTTTCAGAGGACCATAAGTTCTGGATCCTGGCTCATGTTTTTAGAGACCTAGGATTTTGAGATCTTGACAAATGTTTTTAGAGGACCAAGGGGTTTTTGGGCTTTGGATCATGTTTTCAGAGGACCAATGGTTCTCGATCCTAGCTTGTGTTTTCAGAGACCTTGGATTTTTGGATCCGGGCTCATGTTTTCTGAGGACCAAGTGTTTGGATCCTAGCTCATGTTTTCAAAGGTCCTATGGTTTTTTGGTCTTCGGCTCATGTTTTTAAAGGACCAATGGTTATGGATCCTAGCTCACGTTTTTGAAGATCTAGGATTTTTGGATCATGGCTCATGTTTTCAGAGGACCAGGGGTTTTTTGCGCTTTGGCTCCTGTTTTCAGAGGACTAAGGGTTCTCAATCCTAGCTCATGTTTTTAGAGACCTAGGATTTTTGGATCTTGGCTCATGTTTTTAGGGGACCAAGGGTCTTTTGGGCTTTAGCTCTTGTTTTCAGAGGACCAAAGGTTCTGGATCCTGGCTCATGTTTTCAGAGACCTAGGATTTTTGGATGTTGGCCCTTGTTTTCAGGGGTCCAAAAATTTTTTAGGTTTTGGCTCATGTTTTGAGGGGACCAAAGGTTCTAGATCCTGGCTCATGTTTTCCGAGGACCAAGGGTTTTTGTGCTTTGGCTCATGTTTTCAGAGGTCCAAAGGTTTTGGATCCTTGCTCATGTTTTCAAAGATCTAGGATTTTTGGATCTTGGCTCACGTTTTCATTGGACCAATTGTTTTTTGGAGCTTTGGCTCATGTTTTTAGAGGACCAAAGGTTCTGGATCTTGACTCATGTTTTAAGAGACCTAGAATTTTTGGATCTTAGCTCATGTGTTGAAAGGACTAAGGGTTTTTTGGTCTTTGGCTCATGTTTTCTGAGACCTAGGATTTTTGGATCTTGGCTCATGTTTTTTGGTGACCAAGGGTTTTTTAGGCTTTGGCTCATGTTTTCAGAGGACCAGAGGTTCTGGATCCTAGCTCATGTTTTCAGTGACCTAGGATTTTTGGATCTTGGCTCATGTTTTCAGTGGACCACAGGTTTTTAAGGCTTTGGCTCATGTTTTCTAGAGGCCAAAGGTTCTGGATACTGGCTCATGTTTTCATAGATCTAGGATTTTTGGATCTTGGCTCATGCTTTCATAGGACGAATTGTTTTTTAGGGCTTTGGCTCATATTTTCGAAGGACCAAAGGTTCTGGATCCTAGCTCATGTTTTCAGAGACCTAAGATTTTTGGATTTGGGCTCATTTTTTCGAAGGACCAAGGGTTTTTTGGGCTTTGGCTCATGTTTTCAGAGGACCTACGGTTCTGGATCCTAGCTCATGTTTTCAGAGACCTAGGATTTTTGGATCTTGTAGCTCATGCCGACGTATTTGGGCCTTTTACCTTAGTGCTTGCAAAATAAATATTTTCAATTAGTAACAGAGTTATCCATCGAAAAAAAATTTGGCATACCTGGCGAGTGCCCCTCATTTAGGACATATTCCATGCTTCGATGAATGCGGAGGGTAGATAGTTAACTTGATGTTGCACCACTGAAGAGTATAGAACAGGGTCATAACTTTTGTTCCTGAAGAAAAATTTATTGAAGTTGTTTTTTCTTTTTTTTTTTTGAAAAATTTGGAAATCCTAAATTTTTTGAGGCAATTGAAAATTTTGATTGACAAATTTTTTTTTTTTTTTTTTGAAAAATTTGGAAATCTTATATTTTTTCATGGAACTGAAAATTTTGATTGATTTTTTTTTTTTTTTGAATTTAACCTAAGAAGTACACGCCCAATGCCCCTAGTCCCAAGGCCTTTTTTTGACAATTTCCTTCTTTTTTTTTTTTTGGAAGATCTAGAAAGAGTTTATTTTTTATTTTTGTAAATCTTGTCTTGTCTTTTCTTCTTTTTATTTTTTATTTTTTGGGAAATGTGAAGATTTGTTCATTATCAAAAAATGAAGAAGATGAAGATGAAAATGGAGTAAAAGTGATGAAGATAAATTCATGATGATTTTTTTTTTTTTTTGAAAAACCTATCCTTTGAATGAGTATAACTTTGGCTGGAAGTTGGTGTGAATTGTTGGATAATTCCTTGCTTAATTCCTGCAAAATGATAATTTCAATTAGCAATGGATTCATTCGTTGAAATAAATTGGAAGTACTTATCCAATGCCCCTAGTTTGGGGCATATTCCATGCTTAGATTGAAACTAAATTCATTTGATGTTGTTATCATTAGGGAACATGGAAGAAGATCATGGTCCACCATCCTTGGTTCCTGCCAAAAGGCTTTCTTTCTCTAGCTTGTTAGAAACCAATTTTGTCACATTGTTTTGACTTTGTTCTCCAAGGTTGTTTAGGTGAATGGGACCGGGCCTCTGCAAGGCTGCTTACGTACCTCTCTCATAGAGGATCAGTTCAAGACGTAGTTCAAGAGAACTGGATTTTGAAAAAGAATGATTTTTTTTTTTTTTTGAAAAAAACAAATTTTCATTTATTTATTTTTTTTTTTTTATGAACAAGAGGTGATCTTTTGAACAACCATTTTGGCAAATCAAAGTGTTTAAGAACCAAACAAATCTCTTTGATTATGAAGGATCAAGATCATTAAACTCATGTAAACAAAATTTGCTTATTTCTTTTGAACATTGTCAGATTATGTCTTTTTCAAAGGCAATCAAGAAATAAAATGTGATAATATTTAGGAATCGCATTATTGGGTGCAAACAAGGAGAGTGCTCCAAGTTTGAAAGTTCTTTTGAGCCATTTAGGGATTTGAGAATTTAAGAAGTTTTGTCCTTCAACATATCATCCAGTGGGGTTTGAAAATCTTAAGCATTTTTCCTTTTTAATTCAAGAGAAAATAATATTAGAGCTTAAGATGTGCCTACAACTAGCAACACTTGAAAGAGGTCTTTACTCATGGGTTGTAATGTAGGCTAGGTTTGGGTTATGAAATGAAAGATATAGAAGGCTCAAAATTCCTTATGATGTTTCCCGCAAGTATGCATTACTCAAACATCAAGTATTAAAGGAGTTTTCCCATTTCTTCATTGTCATCTTCTCACTAGTCTTCATTGGTCACTTGTATCAACAATCGTTTTTATGATCATTCCTCTTGAATCATACCTCTAAACTTTCATCTTATAAAATTATTCTCTTTTTAGGTTGCATCTTCAAGTTTCCAACTTGGTAGGTGTAAACACAAAATTTCTCAATTGTAGAAAATCAAACAAGTGAAAAGAAATATGGTTTGCAAATATAAATCTGTATTGATGTATAATGAGTACAATCTCTATTTCAATTCTTTTACAAAAGAATACCCTCTGATTCTATCTTCATTGAATTTGACTCAAACAAGAAGCTTCTTGACTTTAATTGGAAGATGGATTGATCGATCTTCACAATAAATCTCTAGCTTTGAGCTTATTAGAGATTTATTGTCCTTCAAGTTCTTCAAGCCCTTCGAATATTCTTTAAGCCCTTCGAATATTCTTCAAGTTCTTCGAATGTTCTTCAAGTTCTTCAAGGTTTCTTAAGATGGAATTTCTCCAGAGCTTGGGCCACTTGAAAACTTCGTCTCTTTCCCCTGAAAATGAGAGGGGATGTCCTCTGTTTATAGTGATTTTAGAGGATATCCTCCACTACGAATTGATATACTTGAAAGTATGTAGTAGACTTTTGATTGGTCCAAATTCTTCTTAGAGATAATTATCTCTATTTATCTATTTTGATAAATACCATATTTTGATAAAGATAATAATCAATAAAGATAAATAATTATCTCTATTTAATTTATTTTAATAAAGATAATTATCTATCAATTTTGAATAGAAAATTTATCTTTATTTTATTTTTTTATAAAGATAATTATCGATAAATTTTAAATAGGAAATTTATCTTTATCTTGTGGGCCAAATGACACATGCCAAATTTTGATGTGCCAATGTGATGTCAATTTGGATGACACATGTCATCATTTAATTTAATTAATTTAATGACATATTAACTTAGAATTTTCCACTAAACTTTGATGTGGCATTTTGTAATTGGCTTGATAACTTTTTGCCTCCTACAAATGCCCCCTTCAGACTTGACCGTGTCCACAATTTTGAGTGTGGAAAATGGGCGAAGTCTCGACTTGCATGGTGTTAAATTTTGTATACACCATTCTCTCAGTTTCAAGATCTAAACTTTCCTACCGTGAATCCAGACCATTATATATATATATATATTTAAATGTCCAGCTCGTAGCTTTGGTTCTTCTTGAAGTACCCCCAGACATGTTTTACAAAGCATAGGAAACTTGCTATGATGTATATAATGCTTTGACTACTGCAAATCCAAATCTTCTTGTGACATTCATGGGAAACTTCTAGTCATTCAGATCTTCTTTTCAATAGTTCCACGTGTACATAATTTCCCAATTCCTCTACGTGAATATGGATATTGGACCATATGGGACCCGAGATGGACTTCGTTTCCTAGTCGAAGTAGTCTTGCGAAGATAACTTCAATAAGGAGAATTCGTATCCTACTTAAAAGTAATATTGGCCTAATATCATCATTCAACGTCCTATAAGAATTGAAACTCTATCCTACTTGAAGTCCTTACGAGTTTAATTCCAATTAGAACAAGGGAACTCGCAATGTCTTATCCCTTCCAAGAATCCTTCTTTATTTTGACTTCTTTTCCTGGCCAATCTAGTCTTGACTAGATGAGTTTTAGTTGCAATTAAACTCTCTCTGACCAGTACCATAAAAGGGTAGCCTCAGCTGCGAATAATTCACATTTTTTTTCGTGCGTAAGTTCGGAAATCTCCAAGGAAATAATTCTTTGAAGGAGGCACCGGATTTTTCTTTTCTCTTTTTTTTTTTTTTTTTTTTTAATCAGGTAACAGAATAATTTTCTTTTCTCATGATTTTACCTTCATGTTTACATCTTTGTAAACCGTCTCTTTTCTTTGTATGCTTTCAAATATATTGACTCATGTTTGCTGGTGCAGATTTGATTTCAACCTTCCCGAAGTCATCCACGCCGTACAGGAAGCAGAGACTTTTCCCTCCATCAGGTATAACAATTCTTTTGATTCAAAAGAAGCGTGTGGCCCATAATGAACAACATACTGGTCCTACATTGATCATCTTAATTCATCAGATCTAAACGGATGTTGATTGACCTTTCTAAACTAATATCACGCATGTATGATATTTAGTTCGACAGATTCAACGTACACTAGTTTCTTCATATAATCTTCACTATTTGATGATTTTCTTTGCATGCAGCAGATCCATCTTTAAGGATTTGGCGTTAAGTTTTGCAAGAGTTCAATCACGCAGAACTTTGGAGGTACATTCTTGATCAACGCTTATCACTTGTAAATGTCTCTTTTTTTTATTTTTTATTTTTATTTTTTATTTTATTTTTATTGTTCCATCTCCATTTAGAATAAGTAATATGATGACTTAGTGGCAATACAAAGAACTTGCAAGAGTTTATTTTGTTCCTCAAGCCGAGCAGTTCTCAAGCCAAGTAGCTACCAAGACAACGATCTTGAAGACAATCTTGAAGATGAAGACAATCTTGACAACGAAGTCCATCTATGATACGATGACTTCCTTGAAGAGGAAGACAATGTTGACAACATAGATGAAGACAATGTGATATGATGACTTCCTTGAAGATGAAGACAATCTTGACAATGAAGATTGCATTGAAGAAGAAGGCTACTTTGAGGATGAAAATTGTCTATGCAAGGATGTGTGTTCATTGATATCTTGCGGTGGAGCAATGCTTGCATATGAGGATATAATAACTTTATGTTTTTTCCTCTTTTTGTTGCATGTCCATGCCCCCCTTCTTTTTATTTTTAACCTTCTTTGCACCATAGTTTATCTTCTTTTTTACATTTTTTTTTTGTAGGTTTGCCCTATCATCATGGTGCTCTTCAAAGACTTCTCTTCATTCGACAAGAAGTATCTTATTGTTACTAAAGAATCGAATGATGCTAAGGAAGTAGACATATGAATGCTTGTTGAAAGGCCAATTATTGGTCGATTTGCGGAAAGATGGCCCGAACTTGAAGACTCAAGAGACATTGTTGACTGGACCAATGATGTCTCTCAGAATTCTAGTTCCTCCTCTGGAGCGTGGTCTTTGCGTAGTTCTCTTCACAAGACCACTACAGAGTCTCATTATTTAGTGACTCTTGGCCATCGTATAATATCAGGTGGAACACGTTGGGGCACTCATTTCAAGATCAATGGAGAGTGGAGTTACATACCTCTATATTGGGAATGGCTTGAAGATGTTCTTTTTAGAAGCAAGAAGACTCTTAACAAGGCCTATATTTATGACGCGGTTTCAGCATCTCTCTACACATATGATCGAAGTGCTGATGTAATGCGAGCATTTTGCGAAGGATGGTGTCCACAAACCAACACCCTTCACACATCACTTGGCGAGATGTCTATCTCACTTTGGGATTTGTATCGACTTGGCGGGCTCCCTATCTTTGGTCATCTTTATGATGAAGCTATCCCTTGCTACGAGGAATTGACAGGAAGTGACGAGACAAAGAGGTTCATCCCAAAAAGTTGTGAGCACCTATTTGCAGCCTTTCCTCACCATAATTCTAAAAAGGAAGGAGAAGACCCGCGTGTTTCGGCGAACGATTGGGTCAGCTTTTGGTGTAGGCATGGAATGAAATATTCAAAATCACCTAGTCGAAGGACAAAGAGGTTGAGTCGTGCTATCAAGACTCATAATCCTGATGGTCCGCTTAATAAAATTCAAGGTTGGTCCAAATGTGAGAAAAATCCTTTTATTGAACTCAAGATTGAGGATTGGCTATGGGAAGAGACCTACTTGGCTGCATTACTTTCTTGTTGGCTTTGCACCTTTGTTTTGCCCAGTGAAGATCTTAATAAAATTCACCCTGGAACCTTCAAGATTGCAAGCTTCATGGCAACAGGTTGCCCTATTAGTCTAGCAATACCAATTCTAGCCAGTCTCTACCGAGGACTAAACAAGATTGCTTATTCTTCTCCAATGATTAGTCGTTCAGGTGCCTGCTTCCCTGTTCATTATATTTATGGCTGGTTAGGTCTTTATTTTAGAACTCATTATGAGATTGATGTCCTGGGACCCAAGATGGTTGTATATTCTAGAGCAGGAGGGGCTAAGCATTTTGATGAACACGAAGCAAGGAAGTTGATACAAGGTACTTCTATGCAATGGGACGCAAATTTGTATGTCAAGAATAGGGAGGAAACTTTTCTTGATGATGGAGGACTTTTTCGTAATTCACTGTCATATTTTATAAGTATCCATTCCTCTTACTTGTCCATGCATCAAGATGGTCATCTCATAGTGGAACCTTATAGTCCTTTTCGGTTTAGCCGTCAATTTGGACTTTGCCAAGACATTCCAGGTACCATTAAGGAGGACATTCGTCAAGGGACTTTGGATAAAATTATGGAGTTTTGGAGATTATGTACTCTTTACAAGACTGGTTGCAAAGCATTCTTCCCAGTGCCTCATACCCTATCTAATTTCATACTTCATACTGCAAGTGGCTACAAAAAGTGGTGGAATCACATTCATGGGAAGTATCTTGATGATGGTGTAAATATTTTGATTGCAAGTGGACATCCTCCTCCTCCTCCCAAGAGTAAGATTGTTCAGCCTATCAATGTCAAGAGCAACAATAATAAGGATATTCAATTACCCAAAGTTCATGTGGCAAACACCATCTCAAAATCTGTGAATCATAATATTCAATCCAAGGAGTCTCAAGGTGTCACAACTAAATTGAAGAAGCCTCCTCCAAGGGCCCCATCTGTTGAAAGATCCTTAGAAGTACATGTTGCATTTGAAGGAGGAACAAATCCAGTCCTTGAAGAAGTGAGTGATGATAACGACAGTGATCATCATTGGAATCGAACTAAGAGGCCTAAATTGACAATACCTAGCAGCCCAAATTCCCTTAGAGGCGTTACAAGTGCTTCTGAAAACCTTGAGGGTGCAAAGGATCAGGTCTCCCTTTTCTTTTCTTTTCTTTTTTTTTTTTTATCATTTTTTTTTTAAAGAAACTTTCCTTTTGTTTATGCAAAGTATATCTTACATGACCAATGTGTATCTGATTGTAGTTTGGTCAACAAGTTTTGAACATGAAGGTTGACAATGAGGCAGCTTTTGAGAATAATTCCAATCCACAATCTCCCACTATGTCACCAAGAAACAAAGTTCAGGTATTCATGATTAGTCTTTAACTTTTCTTGCTTCTCTTCTTCTTCCTTTTTTTTTTTTTTTTTTTTTTACTCCTTATGAACTATGTTTTATTATTACTTTTTTTTTTAGTCTGATCAAAAAACCTTACAACTGGACATTGATAATGATGTGGCCTCAAAAGCTAGTGAAAGTTCAATTTTCGATCCACGGTCATATACTGCATTGCGAAGGAGTATAAGTGAGGTGGCTAACACTGATTTTAGGAAGAATGTTACAAGATCTCCTCAAAGAACTAAGTCTTGTGCTCCTGAAGTTTCTAAATATAATCGGAATGATGAAATTTTGAAAGGCCGTGTTGATCTTGCATTGAGTCTTTGGAAAAGTCTCCAACAAAAGATTGTTAGAACTCCATTCAACAAGACGTATCTACTCCTTAATCGGGCTAAAAGAATTTTTGATGCCATAACAGCCAATCAAGCTATTGATCCTTCACCATTAGAAACATTGGTTGCAGAATATTTTGATAAGGCCAATACTTTTACATCTCTACAGTCTTTCTTTTCCTCATGTATGACGCTTGAGCAAAGTGACAAAAAGTTGATAAAATATAAAATTCAACTTGATGATCAACTAAAGGTAGAGGGCAAATTATTAGCAAATGGTGAGACACTTAATGATGGATTAGTTAACACCAATACTAAAATAACAGAGCTCCAAGAAGAACTAAACGATTATTGTCCCACAAGAAAGGACTTGAACCTTCCGTCCTTGAAAATGATGAAAAGTTGTCTAGCCAAAAAGCGATTATTTCAAACATCCAGGAAGAAATTTCTTTTGTGGAGACTTCTCATACTTTAAGCAATGCAGACACTAAATCCTTGGAATTGTTAGAACAAGAATTAAGGACAGCTTGTGATGAATTAGAGAATTACAATTGGAAATATTGACTTGTAACAGATAATTGTTATAACTATCTTCTTCTTTTCTCTTTTCCTTCGTCTCATTTTTATTGATTTTTTTATTTTTTATGAACAATAAAAGAATTCCACTATGTCAAAATTTTTTTTAATGGATTGTTTATTTCTCTAGCTCTGGCTTCAATGATTGTTAAATATATATATATATATATATTCCTTTTTTTTTGGACATATGACTGAACTTAGCATAAAATGTCAAGCTGCCTACGTACCCGAAAGGGGATCAAGTCAACACGTAGTTAAAAAGAGGATTTTTTTTATTTTTTATTTTGATGCCCTAACTTTTGCATAGGTTGCCTTATACAAAGGTTTTCAACCTAGCGGGCGCTTTTTTTTTTTTTTTTTTTTTTTTTTATTTTTTTTTTTTTTTTTTTTTTTTTATGTGCCCTAACTTTTGCCTAGGCCGCCTTATAAAAGGTTTTCAACCTAGCAGGCTTTTTTTTTTAATTATTTTTTTATTTTTTTTAAACACTTTCAAGAGTAATGGAAAAACATCATGTACCCTTTGAGTATTGAGGTAGGCAATTTAGGCTCTTACCAAGGAGTGCTTCAATCTTTAGGCATAATAACGCTTCAAGAATTTGCCGTTGATAGGGCCAATTCTCAAACCATCTTCAGCAACCAATTTGTACGCTCAATTTGTATAGGCTTCTTGAACAACATATGGTCCATCCCATTTTGAAACAAACTTGTTCTTAGTGCGATAGGTGACAATGATGGGTCTTCGTACAGCAAGAACCAAATCTCTAACTTGGAAAGATCGAGGACGAACCTTCTTATTAAAAGTCCTAGAAATGCGTGCTTGATAACACTCAAGGTGTTGTTGTGCCTCAAGCATTTTTCCATCCAAAGCTTCTAATTCTTCAAGTCATAGACGCACATTATCTTCATTAGAAAGACCTTCTGAATGGCAATCCTTAATGAAGGAATTTAGCGTTTAAGTGGTAGAACAGCTTCTACCCCATAAACAAGAGACTAGGGGGTGGCTTGGGTAGGTATTCGATATGTTGTACGATACGCCCACAAAGCTTCCTCGACTTTTTCATGCCAATCTCTTTTTGACTTCCCAACAACTTTCTTGAGCAAATTGCATAGAGTTTTGTTAATGGCTTCTGCGAGACCATTGGCTGGAGCATTATACATGGAGGAATTATGCTGTTTAAAACCGAAGTCATTGCAAAGTTTGTCCATTAGCTTGTTGTAAAATTCCTTCCCATTATCAGTGATGATGTAACTGGGTACACCATACCTAAAGATGATATTTCTTTTGATGAAGTTAACGACAGTTTCTTTCTTCACTTCACGAAATACAGTAGCTTCAGCCCACTTGGAGAAATAATCTATTGTAGCCAGGATATATGAGTGTCCATCAGAGGATTTTGGTGTCAATGGACCAACCACATCTAATCCCCAAGCATCAAATGGCCACGAAGCCACAGTAGGATGTAGGGGTTCTGGAGATTGATGAATGAAGTTTGCATGGAATTGGCATGCTGAGCATCTTTTTGCATACTCCATACAGTCCTTGACCATAGTGGGCTAGTAATAACCCATCTGCTTAATTTGGAAATGAAGTTTAGGACCTGACTGGTGAGCACCACAAATCCCTGAGTGAGCTTCTTTAAAAGCCTTGGCAACCTCCTCATCATCCAAGCAACGAAGGAGAAGACCATCGAAAGAACGACGATATAAAGTATTCCTGTAATAAACAAAACGTGGAGTTCATCGTCGAATTTCTGTTCTATGTCGAGGGTCATTGGGCAATTTTCCATGTTCTATATAATCAATGATAGGTTGCCGCCAATCTTCTCTTTCTATTTCAAAAACTGAAATTGCATTAACTTCTTCTTCTATCTCATCCTCATCAAAGTTTGGAGGTATTACCATTGTTTGGCATATTGGAATTTTTATCTCGGGATCTGGTAAAGCAAGAGTTGTTGCTAATTTCGCCAAGGCATCAGCTCGTTTACTCTCATTTCTTGGGATATGTGTAATACTAATATGATCAAACCATCCCAAAAGCCTCTTGGCATATTTACAATAAGGAATCAATTCTGGCTTCTTCACATCATAGCGTAGAAGCACTTGGTTTATCATTGACTTTGAATCACCAAGGACTTCCAAACAAGTTGTTTTTGCATCCACTGCCATTTCCAAACCTAGGATTAGTTCTTGATATTCAGCAACATTGTTTGAACAACATTTTGTAAGACTGAATGAATACGGGAGTATATCCCCTTCTAGAGTTACAAACACTACACTAGCACCGGCACCACAACGTTGAGCAGCTTCATCAAAGAACATCTTCCAAGGTTGTGAAATTTCAACAACCATTACTTCTTCATCAGGAAGGTCATCAGATAGCTCCCAATCATCAGGAATAGGATGATCAGCAAGGAAGTCGGCCAAAGCTTGTCCTTTCACTACCTTTTGTTGAACATATATTATCTCAAACTCTTGGAGTAAGAGAGCCTATTTTGCTAGCCTTCCTAAAAGAACTGGCTTAGACATGATGTATTTGATGGGATCTGCTCGTGAAATGAGCCGTATTAAGTGGGCATGCAGGTAATAGAATTGAGCCCTATTTTGAATGGCAAACATCAAAGCTAAACATGTCTTTTCAATTGGTGAATAATTGAATTCAGCACCATTTAGGGTTCTACTCAAGTAATAGAGAGCATTCTTCTTTCCTTCTTCATTTTCTTGAGCTAGAAGCACTCCTAAAGATCGTTCTTATGCTGCTATGTAAAGAGTAAGTGGCCACCCTTGTATGGGTGCTCATAGAATAGGGGGATTCAGCAAGTATGTTTTGATGCTCTCAAAAGCATTTCCACATGCTTCATCCCACTTGAATGGGACATCTTTCTTCATAAGGTGACTGAAGGGTTGATAGCGTCCAGCTAAGTTGGATATGAACCTCCTAATGTAGGCAAGCTTTCCTTGAAGACTTTTGAACTCATGCATATTTCAAGGTTCTGGCATTTTTTGAATAGCATCAATCTTCGATCTATCAATTTCAATTCCTCGGTGTCGAACTATGAATAGTAGGAATTTTCCAGATGTAACTCCAAATGCACACTTCAAGGGATTCATTTTAAATTGGTACCTACAAAGTTGCTCAAAGACTTGACGAAGGTCTTGTAGATGTTCTATTCTCTTTTTCGACTTCACAACCAGATCATCAACATAGCACTCTACATTCTTGTGAAGTATGTCATCAAATATTCTTTGCATTGCCCTTTGATAAGTGGCACCCACATTCTTTAATCCGAAAGGCATAACTTTACAACAGTATATTCCTTTTGGAGTACGAAAAGCGGTGAGTTCTTCATCCTTTGGAGCCATGCGAATTTGATTGTAACTAGAGAACCAGTCCATAAATGAAAGAGCTTCATGGCCTACTGTAGCAGCAACCATAATTTCTATTAAAGGAAGAGGAAATTTGTCTTTTGGACACGCCTTGTTAAGGTCACGAAAGTCGATGCAAACACGAATTTGCCCATTCTTCTTTCTTACAGGGACAATGTTTGATATCCATGTGAGATACTTGACTTCGCGAATAAAGCCAGCTTCAATAAGTTTGTTGACCTCACCTTCAATCTGGGGGATTAACTCAGGCCGGAACCTACGTTGCACTTGCTTCGTTGGTTGCACCCCATGCCTTATTGATAAGTGGTGAACAGCAACCTTTGGATCTAGACCTGGCATTTCTTTGTATGTCCAAGCAAAAACATCCCTATACTCTTTAAGGAGTTCAACATAAGCATCTTCTTCCTCTAAGGACAAATTTACATTTATAAAGACTGGCCTAGGGTCTTCGGTAGTGCCAATGTTGACTTCCTTTAATTCATCAACTATAGCTTGTACACCTTCTTCAAATGTGGGTGGAGCATCTTCAACATCGTCTTCAATAGTGGACTCCTCCTTTGTGACTTCAGTGATTGTTATATGATTTACTAAAGCAACAATCTCATCTTCCACTTTCTATAATGTGGACACCATTGTACGTTTTTTTGCAGTCAAGGCTTCCCAGTATTTACTTCCCAAATACTTCTACGCTTCATGCGAAATGGAATGAAGCTTCGAACCTCGTTTGAATCTTGATCCATGAGGAGTGTGTTGTCAACATCTCTATGAAATAAATTTGACATCTTATTTTGCTTTTGTCTTAACTTCTCATCCTTTGAGAGTTGAGAAGAAGTTGCATAACTATATGATCTTCTTGTGCCCCTAAATTATCGAAGACTGAGATATGGGGAGTGGGTTGGCTGATGCGATAAAAAACAAATAGTTTCTTTGATGGCTTCAAGGGTTGTTCTTCTTCTTTATCATCTGTTAAAATCATTAAAACACTAGCTTTCCAAATGGGGATACAAATGGAAGTTGGTGGAGTGTATCCACCTCCAACCTTAGAATTTGTTGCTCCAACACCCTTGGCTTTCGATGTCTTTTGTCCTTCTTCTCCAGAGGCTTCAGGGATGAGCTTACCCAAACCACTTGGCTTCCCATGGTTATAACCAGCTTTAGCCATAAGTCTATACGCATTGGGGTCAAAACCCTCTTCGGTTCTTTTGTTAGGCAAAGTACCATGTTCAACAATTGGTCCTTGGGATGGTCTTGTAAACCCTTTCAACGGTTGACTTGAAGGTCTTGGTTTTATGATTTTAGTAATTGGCAAGTTTAATCCTTGCAAATCCTTCGATATTGTCTTCTCATCTCCTGAAAATGGGGATTGGCCTTCTTTTCTTTTAGCAACTGGGACATAGTGTAGCACAGGGGCTACTGTTAGGACACATGTGTTTTCACTTGTTAAGAACATATGTCACTTATTTATGTAAATTGGCTAATCTTTTGACAAAACGCACTCTACTTGTAATTGGGTAATTCTAGGTGGTTTTTGATACTTCAAGAAGCAAGATTTCAAGATCAAGTGTTGAAGTCATCAAGTCTATCCAAGAAAAACAAGTTAAAGTGCAATTTCATTAAAGCTCGACACTTGCTCGATAACTCCTCGACACCTACTATCTGTCGAGATTTATAAACTCAGATTTTCTGATCTGATTTCTTGGAATCCATGAATATGCTTTTGGGCCTTCTTTTCTCCAAACCCTAAACATATAAAAGGATTATTTTAAGAGCAGTTAAGATACACACAAATTACAAAAAAGCATTAAGCAAACTCTGTTCAAGCAATTTGTGATCAAAGACGAAGTTCTTGACCTAGTTCATCTTCTCTAAAGAAGTTGCTGTGTATTTGCACCAAAGGGTTTTATAACCAAGCATCTTCCTAATCTTCATCATGTAGGATGAACTGAAGAACTTTGCAGCCAACCTCTCCTTCTAAGTTGGTGTTTGAAGTCGCGTACTGGGATCCGCGCATTAGTTAGTCATGTACTTGGGAGCTGTGCATCAAAAGGGGGAACTGTCACTACAGATCAAGTCCAATTGGGTATTGGGGTAAGGTTTCAACTATAGGTTAGTAAGGTACTTGGGATTCCTTAACTTGTAACCGTTTGATTTGATAATAGTGGATTTTCGAAAGTGGTAACCTGAAAATCACCCTGTGGGGTTTTTGCCCAAGGGTTTTTCCCATTCGTAAACAAATCACCGTGTCTTTCAATTTCTGCTGCATATTTAGTTTTTGGTGATTTTTTTATGCTTCCATATATTTGCATGTTAAATTGATTCATTAATAACCTGGCTAATTAATTAATTGGTTTAATCACAAGGGGTCATTCATTTTACTGCTTATCAAGTGGTATCAGAGCAGGCACACTCTGATTAGGTTAAATCTTTGCTGTATTGATCCATTGACCTCTGTTTATCATGGATAGAGGACAGTCATTAATCATACCTCCTTTGTTTGATGGCACTAACTATGCATACTGGAAAGTACGCATGAGAGCTTTCTTGCAGTCTTTAGATGAGAAGGTGTGGCAAGCTGTAGAGATTGGCTGGACCAAGCCTAAAGAAGAGCCAAACAATTGGGATGATGCCAAGATTAAGGCAACAAACTTCAACAGCAGAGCGTTAAATGCCCTATTTAGTGTAGTCACCAATGAGGAGTTCAAGAAGATATCCTCTGCTGAAACTACAAAGGAAGCATGGATCATCCTCCAGACAACCTATGAGGGTACAAAGGCTGTGAAGGATTCAAAGTTTTAAAGGCTCACTACAAGCTTTGAAGAAATAAAGATGGAGGAGGATGATTCATTTGATGAGTTCTATACCAAACTCAAGGACATAGTAAACTCAGCCCTCAATCTTGTGGAAACCATCCCTGAACCCAAGATTATAAGGAAGGTGCTTAGATCTCTACCCGAGAGATTCCATGCGAAGATTACTGCTATAGAGGAATCAAAGGACATTGACAAGATTCCTTTAACTAAGCTGGTTGGAAACTTGCAAACCTATGAGATAGGATTATCTAGGATTGGCAAGTCAGGTAAAGGCAAGAGCATGGCCTTGAAGGCAAAGAGCAGTGACACAAATGAGTCTTCAGATGATAAAGATTCCAAGATAAAGTCCTACATTACAAGGCAATTCAATAAGTTTATGAAGAATGCCAATAGAAGGAGCTTCGACAAGGACCACAGACAATCCAGTTATTCTCAGTTTAAAACCCAAGACAAAGGGAAGAAGGATACTAAGGATGGCGGTCAGTACACTGTTCCGGCAGAACCAAAATGTTTTGGATGTCATGGTTTTGGTCACATGAAGCATGAATGCCCTACATATCTCAAGAGTATTGGGAAGAGTAAGACACTTGCTGCAACCTTGAGTGACACTGAGCCGAAAGATGATTCCGATAATGAGGATGACGAAATCTTAAATGCCTTCACTGCCACAATCAATCCTACTGAAGGGTTGAAAAAGTGGGCGAAGAAGAAGAATTGGTGGAGTCCAAATTTGAGAAGATGGATGATCAAGATGATATCCATTCAGCCTATGAGAAGCTTTACACGCTCTTTGAGAAGCATGAAAAATTGTATAGGCTGGTCACCAAGAAGCTCAGTGATGTGGAACTTGATTGTAAAGAGCTGTCCACAAAGTTTGATGAGGCGAATCAAACTATTGAAGCACTGAGGTTTGAGAACAATTTCTTGGTTGAGAAGACCAAGAAGCTTGAAGCGGAGCTATTACAAGTTAGAGCTCAACTGGAGAAGACTTCAAGTGCAAAGCTTGATGAGATGCTCAATATCTAGAAATCTGTTTCAAATCAAACAGGTTTAGGGTATGATCTTTCTTCCTCTCATATTGCTTCTATTAGTGCTACTATTTTTGTTTCTCCTGCTAATAACACTGATATTGAGAACATTGATGATAAAACTGAATTAGCTAGTGAGAACTTAGACAATAGTAAATCCATCTTAGAAGCACCCCCTAAACAAGATAAGAAAGATGTTAAAAACCCTAGGGCTAAGAAGGATAACTCTCAAAAGCCTAAACAAAAGAAGCAGCATCTCTGTCATCATTGTGGAGTTGCCAGTCATACTCGACCAAATTGCTATAAGTGGCTAGCCACTCAACAGAGCAACGGCATGATCGCGTCTAGTAGCCAGAATCAGTTTCAATCCTCTCTTGCTCCTCTTGGTGATTTCCTTAAAGCCCTCATGTTCCTTTCGAAATTGAACGGTTTCAATTCTTCCCCCTCACTGCTAGTTTAAGGGGTTTAATCAAAGGAAAGGTTCTTCCAAGATATGGAAGAAAAAGGACTTTAAGTGATTTTATCACTTTCTTCTCTCTTCTTGTTTTTCTTATTTGTTGCATTGCTTGTGTGTTTTGCATTTTCGTTGAGTCAGTCTAATTTTATGCTTTTCTTTGTTTAACATGTTTTTGCGTGTTTACTTTCAGTTTTGGTTATTTTTTTTAAATAAAATTTAAAAAAAAAATTGAAAATTTTAGAAAAATACAAAAACAGTGTGTGTTTTGTGTACTTTGGTACCTGTGTACCTTGGATGGCCATTGAAAAAAAGTTTTCTAAACTTTGTATCTCTTGTTGTTTAGATGAGCATCTCTATGCACAACTAAGCAAGTGAGTTTTGTGGCTCTTGTTTGTGATAAGTAAGATTAAGTTATCTCTTAAACTTAACACTTATATTACTCTTTTTGACGGGTAGGACTAGAAAATCCTAAGAAAAAGGCATAAATAACCATCTTACCACTGTTGCCCACTAATCATAATATGACACATATATGCTTCGGCATAGCAAAAGTGCAGTTTCAAAAACATTCGTATGCTTCGACACAGCAAAAGTGCGATGTCAATTGCTTAACATCTTGGGTATTTCTTTTCTCTTTTATATGCTCATGTATGGTATGCTAAAATAAAAGAAAATATGCAAAGAAAATAAAAAACAAAAAGATTAAATATGCTTTAAATATGATTGCAAGCGTGTATTCTAGAAGATGTAGGAGTTATAGGATGTACCTCAAAGGTGATAGTCCTTATCAAACAGTTATGATTGTGTGTGAGTTAAAGTTATTTTCTCATATCTCAGATCGTCATAACGTGTATACACATATGCAATCTTACGATGTTTTTCACACACAACATGTAATATTCTTTGCTACTTTTGATACATGTGCAAGAACAATGTGATTTGGCCATCACAAGTGTTTACATGTGCCAATGTATGCTCACTAAACTGTCTTGACTTGTTTTTGAAAAATAAATTGGTTAGACTTGTTTTGTGTGTGTGTGTGTGTGTGTGTGTGTGTGTGTGTTTTTGAGGATCCATGTGCTTAAAATTTTAGTTGAGAGATGATTTTAAGAGCTTAATATGTTGAGTGGATCATTGGTTGAGGTACATGTTGGATTGGATTCATATCTGTGTTTTTCTCTTCTCGAAAAACTGTTTTTAAAAGCTGGCTCGACACCTCCTCGATACCTTATTATCTGTTGAGCTTCTCAAGCCATTTTCTTATCGCAATCTCGACACCTCTTCGACACCTGATGGATCGATCGAGAAAGTTCCTGTCTCCTCGATACCTTGTCGATTAATCGAGCTTCTGTTCTTTGAAACTGGTTGTTATTCCTCGATACTTCTCAACACCTTCATCTGTCGACATTCATTTTCTCAACACCTACCTCGACAGCTGTCTCGACAACTCATGATAACTCATATGTTAAGAATTACTGAAGGTTCTATATAAGCTCCTGTCGCGATCTGCACTTCATTTCCTTGATCTCCCTCGACCTGTCCGCGGCTGTTCATCTCCCTAACCTCTTTTTTCTCACTCAAAATCTCCAACCCATGTGATTTTTGGGCTTTCCTTGCTTCAAATCACTTGGTAAGATCTCTTTTTCCTTTCTTTTTCATGCATTTCATGTTTTGAATCTTAGGTTTTTGGGTTTTTGAAAATTTTTGGGGTTTTTCAAAATTATTGAGATTTTCTTGAAATTTTGGGTTGGGTTTTCACTTAAATGTGTTCAAAATGTCATACATTGCATTTCATGTGCATTAGAATGGTATTTTCATGCATTTAGATGTGTGTTTTCTGCTTGTGTGCTGGTAGGCTTGGATTGGGCAATGCCTATGATGCTTTTTAATTTGCATGTCACATGTTCATGCATTCCCCATGCATACGTACTCTTTGTTCAATATATTTGATATATGTGAACTATTTTGGGACTTTTCTGACTGTCTCCTTCTCTATCTCTTTCTCATTATGTTTACGTTAATAGTGTCTATGGCACCTAAGCGTAAATCCACTCCTGCTCAGAACCCTCTGCATTCTGGAGCTTCCTCATCTTCTGATTTCCCTCCTCTAAATCTTTGGTTCCGTGATGGTGATGCCCACAAGGCATTTTCAAAGAACTTTTCTAGATAAGATGTTCATTCAGAACGCTAAGTCATTTTGGTGGACTTCGCCGACACTGACCTTACCTCTGTCATTCACAGTAGGGGATATGAGTCACTGTGTGCCATCCCAGTCACTTGTCCTCTCGTGCTTATTTAGGAGTTTTACTCCAACATGCACAGGATTGATCATTCAGTACCTCTCTTTTTCACTCGCGTTCGAGGTACGCGCATTCCTGTCACATCGCAGCTAGTTGCGGATGTACTTAGGGTTCCTAGGATAAAATTCCCTGACTATCCTTCTTGTGAGCGTCTGAGGACTGTGTCCAAAGATGAGCTCATTTCTGTTTTTTGTCAGTGCCCCGCTAATTGGGGTGAGCATCAGTATACATCATGTAGACCTTGTACTAGAGGTCCTAGATTCTTAAATATAGTGATGACTTTTGTACTCCCTCCACTCTCTCACTACAACTCCATCACAGAGCCTCATGCTCGATTTTTGTTATTTCTTCTTGAGCATCTTACTATAGATTTTCCTTCTCATTTCATCCTTTCTATCATAGATGTTCATTTAGATTCAATGTCCCATGATAAGCTCATCTTTCCTTCTGCTATCACGAGGAACTTATGCCATTTTTTCTATCCCTTTTCCTGCGTCCGACCACTTCACACACATCTGTGCCATAGATGCCACTACCATAAAACGTAGTGAGGCTCAATTTAGGTCGAGACAGACGGATTCCACTCCTTCCTCCTGTTCAGCTTCATCCAGATCTGCTCCATCTACATCTGCTCCTTCTTCCTCTATGGGCGATGCATCTCTCGAAGACATCATGACGCAACTGTAGTGCATGGATGCTTGCCTCGATACACTCTCCACTGAGTTGTATCAGATGAATGTTCGTGTTGGTTGTATTACACGACAACAGGCGACCATGGGTGGTTTTGCTTCAGAGGCTACTCCTTCACCACCTCCTTCAGCAGATTCTGACTCTAAGGATGATGATGATGGTGGTGATGACGATGATGCTTCAGATGATGATGATGGTGGAGGTGCTAGCTCTACTAATGAGATGTCTACATAACACTCTACCCTTTATCACTCATGACAAAAAGGGAAAGTAGTTTTGGGTTATGAGAGTAGTCATCTTAGGGGGAGAGTTAGTATAGGACATTTTTTATACGGGGAGTGTTGATATTTGAGGGATGTAGTGAGGTTTTGATGTATTTTTTTTTCCTTTTCTATTCTTTATAGATACTTTGATCTTGTATATGAGGTCTTATGACCAGTTTTACATACATTATACTTATTTTCTCTCTATATGTGGATGTATGTTTCTTTCACATCTCTCTTCATGTGTTGTTTCTTCTCTATCTTTATACACATGTTCATTATACCTTGTATGCAATTTATTGTTTCTGTTTCACACAAGATGCCTTGATGAGTTTTGTTTAAAGTGTTTCAGAAATACAGGTTGTCAAAGTCTACTTGCTATAAACTCTCTTCTTCCAAAGTTTTTCAAGAGTTTGTGTTAGGATAGATTTTATTGTATTCAACAAGTGATTATGAGTTGAGTGATCTATGACTTCTCTCATATATTCATTTGTTTGTTGTGGTTTTGTCACAGATTGGCAAAGGGGGGGATTGTTAGGACATATGTGTTTTCACTTGTTAAGAACATATGTTACTTATTTATGTAAATTGGCTAATCCTTTGATAAAATGCACTCTACTTGTAATTAGGTAGTTCTAGGTGGTTTTTAATACTTCAAGAAATAAGGTTTTAAAATCAAGTGTTGGAGTCGTCAAATCTGTCCAATAAAAACAAGCTGAAGTGCAATTTCATTAAAACTCGACACCTGCTCGATAGCTTCTCGACACTTGCTATCTGTCGAGAATTATAAACTCTAATTTTCAGATCTGATTTCTTAGAATCCGTGAATATGATTTTGGGCCTTCTTTTCTCCAAACCCTAAACATATAAAAGGATTGTTTTAAGAGCCGTTAAGATACACACAAGTTGTAAAAAAGCATTGAGCAAACTCTGTTCAAGCAATTTGTGATCAAAGACAAAGTTCTTGACCTAGTTCATCTTCTCTGAAGAAGTTGCTGTGTATTTGCACCAAAGGGTTTTGTGACTAAGCATCTTCCTGATCTTCATCGTGTAGGATGAACTGAATAACTTTGCAGCCAACCTCTCCTTCTAAGTTGGTGTTTGAAGTTACGTACTGGGATCCGCGCATTGGTTAGTCACGTACTTGGGAGCCGTGCATCAAAAGAGGGAACTCTTACTACAGATCAAGTCCAATTGGGTATTGGGGTAAGATTTCAACTGTAGGTTGCTAAGGTACTTCGAATTCCTTTACTTGTAACTGCTTGATTTGATAATAGTGGAGTTTCGGAACTGATGACTTGAAAATCACCCGATGGGGCTTTAGCTGCAAGAGTTTTCCCCATTCGAAAAAAATCACCGTGTCTTTCAATTTTCTCTGCATATTTAGTTTTTGGTGATTTGTTTGTGCTTCCATATATTTGCATGTTAAATTGATTAATTAATAACCTAGCTAATTAATTAATTGGTTTAATCACAAAAGGTCATTCAGTTTGTGGCCTATCAGCTACTCTAGTTACTTTTACAGTATGATGTTTCTTCTCTTCCATGGAAGTCTCGGTTTGCTTGGTTTCCTTCTCCAGAATTGGAAAATCAATCCTTGGAGCCTTGAAGTGGGGCTTCTCTTCTTTGCTAGATGGTGAAGCCATGACTTGGGTTTCTTCTATTGTATCATCTTCCAAGTAGAATTTTGCATCAGCAAAGTATGACTCAGCTACGGTAAAGGGCTTGTCATCAGCTACTATCTTCTTTACTTGTCCATCTTGGAAATATTTAAGGCATTGATGATACGTAGATGGCACAACACCATACTTATGCAACCATGGTCTTCCAATAAGCAGTTTGTAAGTGGTCTTGGCATCAATGACATGAAAGAGTGCACTTGATTCCATTTCACCAATGAGCATGTGAAGTCTAATCTTCCCAATAGCTCTTTGTCCACCCTGATTAAAGCCTTGAATCATCAACCTACTAGGAAGTAGTTCATCCAAGGAGATTCCAAGTTCTTCCAATATTTTGAGTGGAAGGATATTGACTGTGAATCCACCATCAATAAGGATATGATTGACTTGTTGTTCTCAAATGTACCGAGTTACAAACAAGGGGCAATTGTGAATCTTAAAGCCTAACAAACGGTAATCATCAGTAAAAATGATTGAAGACCAGTATGCCCTATACACAATAGCTCGTTCTGTCTCTTCCTTACTATCTGAAGATTCTTCTTCACCACTTGCTTGATAACATGTAAAAGATGAAAAGATATAATTCTCAAGAATTGGCATTGTGGAGAAAGGTACTCTCACCTCAATAGGTTCAAATGAACCAAATTGAATGGTGAGAAAAGTAGAAGTGGTTGTTGAGGCCACCATGGCAAGATTAGAAGTCACAACTTCATCATCAAATGTGATCTTTCCTTGGTGGGCTAGCTCCATAATTTTGTCCTTCAACATAAAGCATCGCTCTATAGGGTGGCCTATGAGGCGATGATACTTGCAATACTTAGGGTTATTTGTTTGGTCAGCTTCTTCAGGTTGTTTCATCTCTGGTAACTCAATCAACTTCAACTTAAGTAAATAATCCAACATCTCGGAGATATCAGAATCAGGGAATGGATATTGCTTCTCTTGCATCTCTTGTAACGTCGGTTTTCTTCTTCCCTTATCTTGAATGAAATCAGGCGTTTATTCTTTCATCTTGGGCTTAATCGGAACTTTGAAAGGAGTAGTAGTTACAATTAAAGATTGCTTGCTTTCCAATTTAGGAGGGAATTTACCCCCTTTGCAAGTATCTTGCCCTTCTCTCCCCTTGCAGGGTTCTTGAACAGGCGGACCTTGGTGACCGTTGGAAGCAATGCTAAGCTCCATGTCATGAGCACGTGTTGCTAATTCTTCAAACATTTTAGGCTTTATTCCTTGAAGAATATAGCTTATAACCCAATTCATTACTTGAATGCACATCTCAATTGCAGACGCCTCAGATAATTGATCCTTGCAATTGAGACTAAGATTTCTCCACCGTTGAATGCAATCAATGACAAGCTCTTCTTTCCACTGCTTTGAATTGGTGAGTTCTATCATGCTAGCAGTACGTTGAATACTATAGAAACGGTTTAGCAATTCTCGTTCCATTTAATTCCAACTATCAATGGAGCCAGGTGCAAGATCGATATACCAATCAAACGCATTTTCCTTCAAAGAGCTAACAAATTGCTTGACCATGAGATCCCCATAAGTTCCATCATTGTTACAAGTTTCCACAAAGTGAGCTACATGTTGCCTTGGATTGCCTTTACCCTCAAATTGTTGGAACTTCGATGGCTGATAGTTTTGAGGCATCCTCAAGAGGTCTATCCTTTAAGTGTATGGTTTAGCATAGGCAATGGATGCCTGACTTCCACCCCAACTTGGTCGTTGATAGCTTCCTTGATTAACTCCTTGAGCTAGTCAGGAGAGATAGACCCATATGTAGAGAAATTGAGATCCTTTGTTGAACTTTCGAGTTTGCCATTATGGGTTTGTTTCGGTCTAGAGCTTTCATCTTCATGATTCAGCCCAGTTGTATTCCCCATCTTATCCTTTAGGAGAGTTATTTGTGTGTCTCTCAATGCTTCCCTTTCCTTCATAGACTTCATTAATTCCTCTAAAGTCTGAGTTATAGTCGAGACTTATTCCTCTAGAGATGTTGTGTTAGTCATCAGGACTGGCATGGCAAATGAGCTAACACAATAAGGAGAATCCCTAAGCTTTGAAATATGAATATTTTCTGAAAAGGAGAACTCAAAGTCATCAGGTGACTTGTTTTCTTCTTCAGCTATTGGAACTTCTTGGATTGATTCCAAAGTTTGAGACAAAGCTGGCTGAGATAACATTTCTTTGACAAGACCAGCTATGTCTTCACTTACCCCCTACATAGATGAAGTTGTTCACGACTTCTGAACTTTAGAAGTGTTAAGAACAAGTGAGGGCTGGGGTATGGATGTTGTTTGAGCATAAACCTCTGCAAGGGTTTTTGTTCTTCTCCTTGTCATAAGTCCAACATAAGAAGTGTCAGAACTTGATGAAAAGTTTGAATCCATTGTAGGATCGACTTCACTTGTTCCAAAAAGAGGGTTGTTGATTCGAGTTTTCTTTGAAGCCATTGGGCTTCAAAAGATGTGACAATTTGATGAAGAAGAGATGAGAGGTAGAGATGGTCCCACCGGGTGTGCCAAAAATTTGTAAACACAAAATTTCTCAATTGCAAAAAATCAAACAATTGAAAAGAAATATGGTTTGCAAATATAAATCTGTATTGATGTATAATGAGTACAATCTCTGTTTCGAATCTTTTACAAAAGAATACCCTCTGATTCTATCTTCATTGAATTTGACTCGAACAAGAATCTTCTTGACTTTAATTGGAAGATGGATTGATCGATCTTCACAATAAATCTCTAGCTTCGAGCTTATTAGAGATTTATTGTCCTTCAAGTTCTTCAAGCCCTTTGAATATTCTTCAAGTTCTTCAAATGTTCTTCAAGTTCTTCAAGGTTTCTTGAGATGGAATTTCTCCAGAGCTTGGGCTTCTTGAAAACTTCGTCTCTCTCCCCTGAAAATGAGAGGGGATGTCCTCTATTTATGGTGATTTTAGAGGATATCCTCCACTACGAATTGATATACTTGAAAGTATGTAGTAGACTTTTGATTGGCCCAAATTCTTCTTAGAGATAATTATCTCTATTTATCTATTTTGATAAATACCATATTTTGATAAAGATAATAATCAATAAAGATAAATAATTATCTCTATTTAATTTATTTTAATAAAGATAATTATCTATCAATTTTGAATAGAAAATTTATCTTTATTTTATTTATTTATAAAGATAATTATCCATAAATTTTAAATAGGAAATTTATCTTTATCTTGTGGGCCAAATGACACATGGCAAATTTTGATATGCCAATGCGATGTCAATTTGGATGACACATGTCATCATTTAATTTAATTAATTTAATGACATATTAATTTAGAATTTTCCACTAAACTTTGATGTGGCATTTTGTAATTGGCTTGATAACTTTTTGCCTCCTATAGTAGGATCTGCCAATTTTTTTCATTTCTTTGGCCCTAACTTTTGCCTAGACCGCCCTTTTGGGTTTTCAGCCTAGCGGGATTCTTTTCTTTTTCTTTTCCTTTTTCTTTTTCTTTCATCTCTTGATTGAATGAACTTTTGGGGACATTTTTCCCTTCTTATTTTTCTCAAATTAATGATTTTTTGTCATTTTGATGCGATTTCTAGACTCCTTTCTTGCTCGATGCACTTGCACCTTTTTGTGCTTAATGAATCTTTCCTTTTTTGATGAAATTTCTTCTAGATGAATCTTGTATTCCTCTTGACATGATGAATTTTAGGCTCTTCAAACTTGATGCACACTTTTTTTTCTCTCACATTGATGGAATTTCATTTCTCTTTCCTTGATTGAGTGAAAGCTCATTTTTCTTTGATGATCTCTTATCTTTAGCTTAATGGATTCTCTACTTGTCTTTCATGTCCTCTAGGAGAGTTTTATCAATTAGCTTCAAAGATCAAGGTCAACTCCTCCTCAACATGAGATTTAAGCATGTGTACTTTGAATTTTCCCACCCTAGGTTTAGATTTTAGTGGGTTCATGTGAAAAAAAGGTTAAGTGTTTAAAGGCTCAAATGGGCTAGTAATAGATAATGATCATTCTAGGTATTAAGGTATAATCTTGTTTTACCAAAGACGGCCTTCTATCCCTAGTAATGCTTGCTTGTAGGCACAGTAACTTAAGCTCTTTTAATAAATTCCCCTTAAAAGAAAAAAGTATAAATGCTCTATTGGAGACACAAAAGTTTTCAGAAATTTGGAATGAATACTTGAGCTGTTTTAATTTTCTGATGGATAGATTTTATTTGATTGCCTTGCAAGACCATTTCTTCTTTTATTTAAAGTAATTTAGCAAAAGTGTTTACACGGATCAAATGAAATCAATCCTTTCTCAGTACAAGTTGATTGTTCAAGCCTTTAAACATCTTAATTTAGAAAAAGTTTTGTCCAAGGGATACTCATATACCATTTTGAAAAGAAGACTTTAAAGAATCTTGAAATCTTTGAAAGAAAAAAAAAAGGGTCTTTTTGAAAAAATCACTAGGAAGTCCAATGCCTTTAGTTCAAAGAATTTTTTTTTTTTTTTTAAATGACTTAAGGGCTCAATGCCCCTAGTCCAAAGACTTTTTTTCATTTGAAAATTTTTCTCTTTTTTTCGGAAAGATTTGGAAATCTTGAAAAAAAATATTGAATTTTTTTTTTTAATTTTTTGTTTTGTTTTGTTTTTTTCTTAATATATATACATGAACAAAGCTCATTAAATGCAACATGAAATTTTTGAATTCAAAGAAACAGAGAAACATGGAATAAAAAAAAAAAAAATAAAAAAAAATAAAATAAAACAAACTTTAAGCTTAACCATGATGTTGCAAACCAAATGTGGAGTGAGGCAAAGTTGGGCCACTTACTTCTTCTTGGTCCATTTAGAATGCTTGAGGCTTGATGTGCTTAAACCTTGATTATGATGAAATGGCTTGGGCTTGCACTTGGAAGGCTTGAACCTTGATTATGATCTTTTGATATTTGTTTGAATGGCTTGGGCTTGCACTTGAAAGACATGCATCTTGTGAGTTTTTGGCCTTTGATGTTGCTCATGTCTATACACCTTTGATGGGCTTAAGTGTTGGACTTAGACTCATTCAAGAAACAATTTTGGGCTTCCATACCAAGTAAAGTTCAATCATAGGCTTTTAGACTTGAGTTCATTCACATCATACAAGGTTCAAATAATCATGATGGGCTCAAGCGTTGGACTTGAGTCATCATGGTTCAAACAATGGCCAAACAAATGCGTAATGAAATGCAATTTACATGGACCGACCAAAAGGTAGGTTCTAAGGGTTATTACAACATGGGTAGAAGGTCGGTCAAAGGTCCCCACAAGCTAGGACATTGTACCTCCTAACTTGTGATGCCAAGAGCGGCACGTTGGTCCGAACGGTACAGTTTGTCCCTATGAACCACCATGGCATAACCATGTTGATCCTTGTCGCGGTGGATGGTAGGTTCACCGCTGGGTATGTGAGTCTCAAAAAGACCACAATCCACGGCTAATACTACCGGGCTTCTGGGCTAGCACACAAATAAAATAAATTTCATTCAAGCAAATGATGCATGACATGCAATATAATACATATTATACATATTATATACGAAAAAACAATAAACAAACAATGACATGGTTGGCCACCATAACTTAATTGAAGCCTAGCCCTCAATATCCCTAGTGGAGTTGCCACTGTGAGAGACCGCACCCCCAGCCCACGTTTTTAGGATTGTGTTGGGCCAAACTCACGTGAATGGATGGAGTCGTGTTATTGCCTCTCAAAATGGAGGTTTGACTGATTATATTTTCCCCTTTAGATTAAGGGTTTACAATGGAGTCACCACTTATTTAATTATTGGGATAAATAAGAAAACCAAAATTGAAAAATTTTTCATTTTATTAATTTTCAATTGAATTTACATTGATCATAGGAAAATTACATGACTTTGGTCTTAGATACAATCTAAGATAAAGTACATGACTTTGTTTCCTAGTTACAATCTAAAAATCAAAAAATTACATGGATAAGCATTTGATCTATTAACCTTGATCAAAGTTTGGAGGCTATGTTATAAAGTGGGAAGGTGTCAGGCACCCACCTTGCCTGGTGAAACCGGTCTTCTAGGCTCTAGTGGCCAACATTCATATTATATCATCTAATATGTCAATCAATTCACCTGTTGAATTTGATGTGTGTGCATGTGATAAACCCTAATTCAATTTATTAAGCATTGCATTTGGATTGAAAAATAAATTCCAGTGAATGTGTGTGGATGGTGATATCCTAGATTCAAGAATTTGAAATAATTATGAAACAAACATTTTTTTTTTTTTTTAATGTTTTGATGTGAATTTAAAATTAAAACTAGTGTTATGTATGAACAAGTGATGAACAACCAAGAACATGTGAAAAACACATAAGAACATTTAAGAACATTCAAACATATTCAAGAGAATTTAAATAGTTACTATCATGCTTTAATCCTAAATTCTCATCATGAAAACACAAAAAAGAAGTTCGAGAAAGGGATTATACCTTCATGCAAAATTCATACGGTGGAGGAGAAGATTCTTGGTAGAGATCCTAAGGGTGGAGGAAAAGAAGAGTTAGAAAAGGAAGAGTGAGTCTCACTCAATACCTTGAGTCTTAGGAAGACCAAGATATGACAAGACTACTCAACTTCACTAGAACTCAAGAGATGAGAGGAGAGGGGGATTTTTTGTATGATTTGGAATGAAGGAGATGGAGTGTTTATATAGTAGTGGTAAAAGAAATATGAATAGAAGGTCATTTAATGAGGGTTGACAAAAATATGAACCTAGACCTCATTTTAGTCTTGGGGAAAATCTGGTGCATTAAATGGAAAGATTGATGGGAGTGGGGTGCAAGCCAAAATTCGGTTTTCCCGTAGCTGCTGTAACAGCTTGTAGAGCCAATTTTGAAAAATCATATCTGACTCAATTCTGATAGGAATTGTCTCGTTCTTGTGCTCAAATTGAAGCCTCGGATGTCTCTGAGAAAATTAACATCATTCACAGATTCAAAATATTCTGAGAGATATCAATGAAATGGTGAGCATAAGTCATTTGTTGGAAAATTGTTTCAGCACAATTAACATCAATAAGTTCCAAATTAGCTCCCAATTAACATTAAATGGCTCCAATCACTCCCATTTCAGGCTTAATTGGTTCCAAATTTACTCTAATTAAAAGATAATTGCACAAATTACTCATTGAATAATTAATGTTTAACTATGTAATTAATTAAATGTATGCAACCTCACCATAAAATGTAGTCCTAACCAATCAAATTATGACACATCATTGATCTCTAATTGATTACACTTATAACCAATTGAAATCAATTGTTCATAATTACATATAGTCGAATTTAATTTGTGATAGTGCATCTCAGCCATTAAAATTTGATTTGACGACAACTTTCAATCTGGTGGTCCAATTAGGGCTTATGACCAATCGATTTGATCATTACAATATCAAGATCATTTTGGTGAAATAAGATTAAGGATCTAATGGCTAGAGTCAAGATGCTTATTTCCAAGGTGAAAGTACAATTTTACTCTCCATGTGAGGTTAAATACAGGTTGCAAAATAGGGTGTCAACATTTATTTACTCTATGACAATTCCTATAATCCTACTAGCATATGTAAATTTTAAAAGATAATATTTTGTAAACTAAATCATTATCTTCTGAAAAAAGAATGATTTTAATCGTTTGCACTATTTCATTATGTTTGCTTATGCAAAAATCTATCAGTTATGCCTATATTTATCTAAAAATAAGGTTATCAACAATTCTTTTTTCATATTTATCTTTGAGTATATTTACAACTTGAGATTGGATCATAGGGAATAATTTGACGAGATTTTATATTAGAATTTATCTTGAAACTTTAAACGGTACTTTAAGGATGCTTACAGTGAAAGCTACAAGTTCTCTTTTTCTCTCCAAGGTTATTTTAACTCTATCATTTCTTTTCTTTTTCTTTTTTCTATTTCATTATACACATATATTTGATATGATCTTTTTTTTTTTCTTTTTTTTTTTCATAATACACATATATATTGATAGGGTGAAATTTGGTGCCTCCTCCCTCACTTTCAAAATAAAAATAATAATAATAAAATAAAAAATCAATTCTCATGTAAGTCTCTCTACTTTTATTTTTTAATGTTTAGTAATTTTTATTTTTTAATGTTTAATAATTTATGTTTTTCTTAATTCTTAATTATTAAATTGAGGTTACCACTTAAAATAAGCTATCAATTTTTTTTTAATATTTTTTAATTATTGAATTCAAGATTGTTTTTCATTTAAATATGCAATGGTGATTACTTAAGCTTTAAAGTTTAATATATTATTTTGCAGACTCCCTTTCTATTTTTTTAGCCATCTCTTTTTATATTAGTTACATAGTTAATTTTTGAAATATATTATTTAAAAAAAAAAAAAAAAAACTTAATTTTACTCATGCATTCATTATATACTGTGGTGACGCAACGTTGGGTTCAGGGTGTTCCTGGAAACACCCTGACCCAAAAAAAAAATTTTGTATAATAGTTTAAATTTTTTATTTATTTACAAATAAAAAAAATAGGAACCCTTAAGCAAAAATCAGGAACACCCTCAAAAGTTTTATGCCAAAAAAATTTTGAACTAAAATCTAAAAAAAAAAAAAATTGTAACAGAGATTTGAAAAAAAAAATGTTACAGAGCAAGCCCAAAAACTAAAAGCCCAACATCAATCCTAAACAAAACCAACGGTGCAACCCCAGGTTCTTCTCCTCTGTGAAAATTTATAAACTAAGGAGGTGAATGAAACAAACGATGAGGATGATCTAAAGACCACAAGGGAGAAACAAGAACTTGAGAGCTCTAGCAGCACGGCAAGGGAAAGATTAAAAAAAAAAAGGGGGGGGGAAGATGAAGATGAAGAGAAAAGACAACAATGAGAGGAAATGAAAAAAAAAAAAAAAATGAATGTGGTCAGATATATGTGGTGGAGGGTTAAAGAGTGAAAAAGGATGCTTCAAGATGTGGTCAGATACATGTGGTGGGGGGTTAAAGAGTGAGAAAGGAAGCTTCCTTGAAGCTCCCTTGCAAAATAATATTATTAAAATAATACCAATAATATATATATATATATATATATATATATTATTAAAATAATATCAATTTTTTTCACAATATTTTTACAATACTTTAACAATAAATCTTAAGTGATAGGTTATTATTAGCTAATATTTGTGAGAAAAAAATAATTTTTTTAGAAAGAGAAAAAAATAATTTTAATAATACGTTCAAATTAAAATCAATATCAATTATCACAATATTTTCACAATAAGTTTTAAGTGGTAGGTTATTATTAGCTAATATTGGTGAGAAAAAAATAATTTGTTTAGAAAGAGAAAAAAATAATTGTAATAGTATGTTCAAATTAAAATCAGTATCAATTTATCACAAGTAGTTGATTTAAGTATGAAATAAACTCATTTATATATACATTATCTTTTTTGGTAATTTACCACTCAAACTGTTACTTTTATAAGTGCTAGCCAAACACTTAGCTTTTTTAAAAAGTACTTTTTGACAGCTTTTACCAAACACTCAACTTTTATAAAAAAAAAAAAACCCAATTTCATATTGCAATTTTTAAAAACTCCACTTTTTCAAAAAGCCCAATTTCAAAAAGCTAAACCAAACTCACCCAAATATATTATAAAAGACAAACAATTTTGAATTTCAGCAAATTTGTTTTGGTTTTAAGAACAATTTTTTTTTTTTTTAGCACAAACTTCATGTCGGCCAAATCTTGAATTTCGGCCAATATTTACCAAAATGTCCCGAAACACCCAAAATAGACCGAAATGACCCGAAATTTTTTCAAAGTAGAGTAGGGTAGACTACTGTTCCGGTTTGTCCAGGACCACCCTGGACAAAATTCCTGAAGTCGCCACTGGTCACTTTATATGTTTTTCAATCAATACAATGTATACATACAATTCACTACTCATACATGACAACACATGAAGCAATTGTTGAAAATTTTCAACCAAGATCCACATACCAAAAAAGAAAAGGAATTAAAACATCCAGATAACAAAAGGGGGTGAAAATTAAAAACAATTTACCAAACTCTCAAATATCACTAGTAGAGGTATTTATTTTAAAAAATAGTAGGTAGACATAACACAACTGATGAGAAACTGGCCATGAGAATGAGAGGAAGAAGCCACAAGTTTCTACAATGTCAAGAATAGTCGTGTTTGTGTGAGGAAGGTGAATCAAGTTTCTACAATGTCAAGAATAGTCGTGTTTGTGTGAGGAAGGTGAATTACACCTCTTCATTTGTAATCACACACACATATGTATTAAAACCCAATACATAGGAGAGTATTAATGTATTGGGTTTTAATGGGTCAAACCAATACATTTGCAACCGAAAAATGTCAAATATTAACGTGCGGAGAGCATTATCCATTATTGGGTTCAACGGATGCCAAACAAAATACACTCCAACTATTCATGATTTAATTAGATACGCAAAGATGACTATAGATAATGGGCTTAGTTATGCATCTCGTTTACTTTCAGTTAATCCATGTATCTTCTGAATCCAGAAAAGATGCCAATGTGTTAAGATCCATAGCTTCATTTGGCTGAAAAGGATTAATAGCCCTCCAATTCTTAGACTTCCCTTCATCCATTAAATCTTTAAGCTTGGCATCGCATCCAGAAACTGGCAAATCCAACACAATGTCACGTACATTGATTTCATTGGTTTGGTGGCCATCTGAATTTTGCACATCTAATCTCGAAAGGTAATTTGTATCCAAATCTATCAGGAGGTCAGAGATATTATTCTCCGGCTGAGCTGAAGGAAATAGGTTTTCACTATTCCCATAAGGAACTATATTCTCGTTGAAAATTTGATTATTATCTGGTTGCCATGGGAGGATAACCTTTGTGCACCGCATTGCTTTTGGTCGAATCACAGGGTGAGCAACTGGTTTTGTTCTTGGATTGGAGTCTGATATCAACTTTCTTATCCTTCCAATGGATTTTAATATTCTACTACTTTGTTCATGAATCTTGTCACTTTGCACCCTCTTGCTTAAAATGGTGTTCCAGTAATTCTTTATCTCATTGTCAGTTCGTCCTGGTAATCTCCGAGCAATGAGTGACCAACTGCAACACTCATTACACAACATTTAGTTTGTAAGCACATTAATTTTTCACTTTATAGTTGTGACATTTGGGTGGAGGGAGGGAAATTTTCCCCAGACCCAAAGGAAAAAAAGACCATATAATCTATGCAAATTCTTTATAGTTCCATTGATTGATACTTTATGAAATTATTCATGGTTCAAATATCTTATCCTCCTTTATAACTATTATTCATGGTTCAAATATCTCATGGTTCAAATATCTTAACACTTCGATGCATTTTCACTTTCCATGCAACCTAACACTTGGGAATTCTTGAAGTGTGAGTATGACTACATTGAATCCAATAATAATATATCATTTTTTTTAAGAGTAAAAGCAGTGCTATTTGATTTTTTTAAATACCTTATTTCTTATAGCTAACCTAAAATTAGAAGGAAACGGCAGATTCATTGGGAGAGATCCCTGTATCAATCACTATAAAGTTTTTTGAATAGACATAATTTAACTATGTTCTTAGCATTTCTCATGTTTAAAATCATATTTCCCCATTCATTCTTGAAGCTAGTTTGAGTGTGACCACATTAAATCCAATAATAATACATAATTTTTTTTAATAGTAAAAGCAATGCTATTTGATTTTTTAATACCTCATTTCTTATAGCTAACAAAAACTTAGAAGGAAACATTGGATTCAATGGGAGAGATCCCTGTATCAATTATTGGACTATAATTTTTTTTTGAATTGACATCACTTAACCATGTTCTTAGCATTTCTCATGTTTAAAATCATGCTCCCTCATTCATTCAGGAAGATTCAGTTATGTATGCTTGGTTTCAATTCGCATGCAACATATCGGCATCTAGATTTTCTTAAAATAAATAATTATAAATGTTTGGGCCTTAAAAGATAGAGATTGACATATAAAAAAAATGTTTGGGCCTTTAGTTTAGTAGTATGTATTCATCAAATTACATATTTCATTCTTCAAATTAGGGTGTGTTAGGTTCAACTTTTTGAAAGTGGGCTTTTTCCAAAAAGTAGAGTTTTAAAAATTTGCATAATGAAAAAGTGTTGTTTCAAAAAACTGAGTGTTTGGTAAAAACTGTTAAAAAGTGATTTTTGAAAAAGCTAAGTGTTTGACTAGCACTTATAAAAGTGACGGTTTGAGTGGTAAATTACCAAAGAGGACAATGTATATGTAAAGTATTGTGAAAATACTTTCTAATTTTTTTTTATTATAAAATTTTCTAAAAAATTATTTTAAAAAGAACTTTCAAAATTTCTAAAAAAATTATTTTTTTTCTCACCAATATTAACTAATAATAACCTACCACTTAAAATTTATTGTAAAAATATTGTTGTAGGGGCTCCGTTTTTCGGAGGGCACCCCCGACAATACATTTGTAGAGAGTGGGACGAAGGGCTTGGCTCCGGCCAGCTTCTCGCCAGTCCTCCTTAATCTTTTCCTTAGTTTTTCTTCACTTGGGGTTGCTCCTCGGCAGGCGTCCGAGGAGGCCCCCCGTCCACGAGGGGGGCTCTTTGCCTTATATATTCCCTTTGGTTTGATCCTGGCCTTACAGCTGTTGGCCATCCAGGCTACTGCTCCAGAGCTTGTCCCATCAAACAGGTTCTTCACCATACTGTGGGTTGCGGCCTCCAAGGTTGCACTGTTTAGGGGTCTTATCCTTATTAATGTAGCCTGGGGAGTCAGGCAAATACATTAAATGTGGATGTGACCACCTATTCTGGGTGGGCCCCTTACCCAGAATTAGACTAGGTATGCCGAGGAGGGGTGTGTTCTCGGCATGGGTCCGAAAAGGGCTGAAAACCCTTCAGACAACCGTCCGGGGCAACTGTCCCTCCTCGGCTTGGGTCTTGGGCCAGCCTAAAAGTGGGCCGGGGATTCCAGGCCTACGGGCCCCACAATAGTCCCTCAAAATCCTGCTGCCCGTTCCCTCGGACGGGGAGGAGGGTTTTGAAAACTACGGCCCTCATGTTCCGGAAGGCCTTCCGCTGGCTGGTCCCTCCTCGAATGGCTGGATCGACACTCAAACTCTTCAGTAAGTAGTCAGTTTCTCCACAGGACTGGGTCTTTGGACCATGCAGCACCTTGGCTCTGTCGTAAATGGCTAGCTCCCCATAGGCTTGAGTCCGAGGACCATGCAAGACCTAGGTACAATTGCTGCCGTTAAAGTAAGTGGCTAGCTCCCAGTAGGCTTGAGTCCGAGGACCATGCAAGACCTAGGTACAATTGCTGCCTTCAGAGTAAATGGCTAGCTCCCCATAGGCTTGAGTCCGAGGACCATGCAAGACCTAGGTACAATTGCTGCCTTCAGAGTAAGTGGCTAGCTCCCCCTAGGCTTGAGTCCGAGGACCATGCAAAACCTAGGTACAGTTGCTGCCTTCAGAGTAAGTGGCTAGCTCCCCGTAGGCTTGGGTCCGAGGACCATGCAAGACCTAGGTACATTTGCTGCCTTCAGAGTAAGTGGCTAGCTCCCCGTAGGCTTGGGTCCGAGGACCATGCAAGACCTAGGAACAGTTGCTGCCTTCAGAGTAAGTGGCTAGCTCCCCCTAGGCTTGAGTCCGAGGACCATGCAAGACCTAGGTACAGTTGCTGCCTTCAGAGTAAGTGGCTAGTTCCCCATAGGCTTGAGTCCGAGGACCATGCAAGACCTAGGTACAGTTGCTGCCTTCAGAGTAAGTGGCTAGCTCCCCGTAGGCTTGGGTCCGAGGACCATGCAAGACCTAGGTACAATTGCTGCCTTCAGAGTAAGTGGCTAGCTCCCCGTAGGCTTGAGTCCGAGGACCATGCAAGACTTGGGTACAGTTGCTGCCTTCAGAGTAAGTGGCTAGCTCCTCATAGGCTTGAGTCCGAGGACCATGCAAAACCTAGGTACAGTTGCTGCCTTTAGAGTAAGTGGCTAGCTCCCCGTAGGCTTGGGTCCGAGGACCATGCAAGATCTAGGTACAATTGCTGCCTTCAGAGTAAGTGGCTAGCTCCCCGTAGGCTTGGGTCCGAGGACCATGCAAGACCTACGTACAGTTGCTGCCTCCAGAGTAAGTGGCTAGCTCCCTATAGGCTTGAGTCCGAGGACCATGCAAGACCTAGGTACAATTGCTGCCTTCAGAGTAAGTTGCCAGCTCCCCATAGGCTTGAGTCCGAGGACCATGCAAGACCTAGGTACAGTTGCTGCCTTCAAAGTAAGTGGCTAGCTCCCTACAAGCTTGAGTCCGAGGACCATGCAAGACCTAGGTACAATTGCTGCCTTCAGAGTAAGTGGCTAGCTCCCCAAAGGCTTGAGTCCGAGGACCATGCAAGACCTAGGTACAATTGCTGCCTTCAGAGTAAGTGGCTAGCTCCCCACAGGTTTGAGTCCAAGGACCATGCAAGACCTAGGTACGATTGCTACCTTCAGAGTAAGTGACTAGCTCCCCGTAGGCTTGAGTCTGAGGACCATGCAAGACCTAGGTACAGTTGCTGCCTTCAGAGTAAGTGGCTAGCTCCCCGTAGGCTTGAGTCCGAGGACCATGCAAGACCTAGGTACAGTTGCTGCCTTCAAAGTAAGTGGCTAGCTCCCCCTAGGCTTGAGTCCGAGGACCATGCAAGACCTAGGTACAATTGCTGCCTTCAGAGTAAGTGGCTAGCTCCCCATAGGCTTGAGTCTGAGGACCATGCAAGACCTAGGTACAATTGCTGCCTTCAGAGTAAGTGGCTACCTCCCCATAGGCTTGAGTCCGAGGACCATGCAAGACCTAGGTACAGTTGCTACTTTCAGAGTAAGTGGCTAGCTCCCTATAGGCTTGAGTCCGAGGACCATACAAGACCTAGGTACAGTTGCTGCCTTCAGAGTAAGTGGCTAGCTCCCCGTAGGCTTGGGTCCGAGGACCATGCAAGACCTAAGTATAATTGCTGCCTTCAGAGTAAGTGGCTAGCTCCCCATAGGCTTAAGTCCGAGGACCATGCAAGACCTGGGTACAGTTGCTGCCTTCAGAGTAAGTGGCTAGCTCCCCATAGGCTTGGGTCCGAGGACCATGCAAGACCTAGGTACAATTGCTGCCTTCAGAGTAAGTCGCCAGCTCCCCATAGGCTTGAGTCCGAGGACCATGCAAGACCTAGGTACAGTTGCTGCCTTCAAAGTAAGTGGCTAGCTCCCTACAGGCTTGAGTCCGAGGACCATGCAAGACCTAGGTACAATTGCTGCCTTCAGAGTAAGTGGCTAGCTCCCCAAAGGCTTGAGTCCGAGGACCATGCAAGACCTAGGTACAATTGCTGCCTTCAGAGTAAGTGGCTAGCTCCCCACAGGTTTGAGTCCAAGGACCATGCAAGACCTAGGTACGATTGCTACCTTCAGAGTAAGTGACTAGCTCCCCGTAGGCTTGAGTCTGAGGACCATGCAAGATCTAGGTACAATTGCTGCCTTCAGAGTAAGTGGCTAGCTCCCCGTAGGCTTGGGTCCGAGGACCATGCAAGACCTACGTACAGTTGCTGCCTTCAGAGTAAGTGGCTAGCTCCCTATAGGCTTGAGTCCGAGGACCATGCAAGACCTAGGTACAATTGCTGCCTTCAGAGTAAGTCGCCAGCTCCCCATAGGCTTGAGTCCGAGGACCATGCAAGACCTAGGTACAGTTGCTGCCTTCAAAGTAAGTGGCTAGCTCCCCATAGGCTTGGGTCCGAGGACCATGCAAGACCTAGGTACAATTGCTGCCTTCAGAGTAAGTGGCTAGCTCCCCGTAGGCTTGGGTCCGAGGACCATGCAAGACCTAGGTACAATTGCTGCCTTCAGAGTAAGTGGCTAGCTCCCCGTAGGCTTGAGTCTGAGGACCATGCAAGACCTAGGTACAATTGCTGTCTTCAGAGTAAGTGGCTAGCTCCCCATAGGCTTGAGTCCGATGACCATGCAAGACCTAGGTACAGTTGCTGCCTTCAAAGTTAGTGGCTAGCTCCCCATAGGCTTGAGTCCGAGGACCATGCAAGACCTAGGTACATTTGCTGCCTTTAGAGTAAGTGGCTAGCTCCCCATAGGCTTGAGTCCGAGGACCATGCAAGACCTAGGTACAATTGCTGCCTTCAGAGTAAGTGGCTAGCTCCCCATAGGCTTGAGTCCGAGGACCATGCAAGACCTAGGTATAGTTGCTGCCTTCAGAGTAAGTGACTAGCTCCCCGTAGGCTTGAGTCCGAGGACCATGCAAGACTTAGGTACAGTTGCTGCCTTCAGAGTAAGTGGCTAGCTCCCCGTAGACTTGGGTCCGAGGACCATGCAAGACCTAGGTACAATTGCTGCCTTCAAAGTAAGTGGTTAGCTCCCCATAGGCTTGAGTCCGAGGACCATGCAAGACCTAGGTACAGTTGCTGCCTTCAAAGTAAGTGGCTAGCTCCCCATAGGCTTGAGTTCGAGGACCATGCAAGACCTAGGTACAATTGCTGCCTTCAGAGTAAGTGGCTAGCTCCCCATAGGCTTGAGTCCGAGGACCATGCAAGACCTAGGTACAATTGGTGCCTTCAGAGTAAGTGGCTAGCTCCCCATAGGCTTGAGTCCGAGGACCATGCAAGACCTAGGTACAGTTGCTGCCTTCAGAGTAAGTGGCTATCTCCCCGTAGGCTTGGGTCCGAGGACCATGCAAGACCTAGGTACAATTGCTGCCTTCAGAGTAAGTGGCTAGTTCCCCGTAGGCTTGAGTCCGAGGACCATGCAAGACCTGGGTACAGTTGCTGCCTTCAGAGTAAGTGGCTAGCTCCCCGTAGGCTTGGGTCCGAGGACCATGCAAGACCTAGGTACAGTTGCTGCCTTCAAAGTAAGTGGCTAGCTCCCCGTGGGCTTGGGTCCGAGGACCATGCAAGACCTAGGTACAGTTGCTGCCTTCAATAGGAATTATTCCTCGGATCCGAGAGATTTGCTTTTAGTGTGTAGATGTCCATGGGTCGTTTTCTGGGAGCTGTTTTTCCTCAGGTCGGATTGTGACCTCACTCATGAAGTTGATCTCGCCTCTAGTTCGTGTTCCCCATCTTTTTGGCTTACGAGGCGTCGCTTGGCCTTTCGTGCACCGCGTTTGACGCTTCGGTGCACGTAATGCGCCTTCATTAATGCCCTCGTGAATTAACACGAATTCGGTGGTTGGCAATCCCCTTGGAATTGGGTGAGAATTAATTCCCTTTGACAATCCTCCCTTCGAATTCTGCGTGGCTTAACTCCCACCAGTTTTCGCCTGCCATAAAAGGCGTTCTGGGGAGAATGTTTCTCCTCATTCCATGAATCTTCCACCACAACCAGAAACACATACTTTCACCTCCCTGAGCCCCTTTGACACCGCCGCCAGGATTGTGACCAAAGTTAGGAGATATGGGGTTAAGGGCCGCCGTGGCCGCAGCCCCTACTGGGCTTCCGGCGCGGCAGAGTTTGGGCGTAACACTAGCAGTGCCTTATACGGTGGCCAGGAGGGACGTCGTTGAAGTACCTAACGTCTCTCCCTAGAGCGCACCTCCGACGAAGGAGACATATGAACTCTTGTCGTGGCTGGTGCCCGAGTATTGCCGTCTCCGATGGCCAATGCTCGTGCAGTTTGGAGAGGGTCGAGGAAGCATCACGGGGGAGGGTGTTTCGGGGCCCCTGCGTCGGCTCCTCGCTTTGTTCTAGCTTCAGCTTCGAGGCGAGCCAGCCCCCAGCCCCCCTTCCCGTGCTTTTACTGTCCAGTTCTCCCATTCTCTGGATGCTAGTAAAAGCACGGGTTGACACTTCCCTCATTCCTGATATTAATTCTTTGCGAGCCTCTTGCCCAGCTAGTTCTAGAATCGGTCCGCCTAGGCCTCTGATTGTAGGATTAGTTCGTAGGCTTTTTTGTAAAACATGCCTGTCTGAGCCTCTGATTGTATTTGTAATCTTTTTTATGAAATAATAAAGAACTCTTCTTTTCATTTGTTGTTGAGTCTTCTTTTCTACTGCAATTTTTCTTTTCTTTTCTTTTGCGCCGCCAACTTTTGCGTAGTGACTACTCTAGAACGACCGCCGGTTGCGCCGGCCAGCGCACTAACCCTTCCCACAGACGGCGCCAATTGTAGGGGCTCCGTTTTTCGGAGGGCACCCCCGACAATACATTTGTAGAGAGTGGGACGAAGGGCTTGGCTCCGGCCGGCTTCTCGCCAGTCCTCCTTGAGCTTTTCCTTAGTTTTTCTTCACTTGGGGTTGCTCTTCGACAGGCGTCCGAGGAGGCCCCCCGTCCACGAGAGGGGCTCTTTGCCTTATATACTCCCTTTGGTTTGATCCTGGCCTTACAGCTGTTGGCCATCCAGGCTACTGCTCCAGAGCTTGTCCCATCAGACAAGTTCTTCACCATACTGTGGGTTGCGGCCTCCAAGGTTGCACTGTTCAGGGGTCTTGTCCTTATTAATGTAGCTTAGGGAGTCAGGCAAATACATTAAGTGTGGATGTGACCACCTATTCTGGGTGGGCCCCCTACCCAGAATTAGACTAGGTATGCCGAGGAGGGGTGTGTTCTCAGCATGGGTCCGAAAAGGGCTGAAAACCCTTCAGACAACCGTCCGGGGCAACTGTCCCTCCTTGGCTTGGGCCTTGGGCCAGCCTAAAAGCGGACCGGGGATTCCAAGCCCACGGGCCCCACAATTGTGATAGTATTTCTCAATTTTAATTTCTCATTCTTTATTTTACTTTTCCCTTGTTTTTTTTACTTTTTTTCATCCATATTTTCTTCCTTTTTTTTTCTTGTTTTCCCCTCTTTTTTCCTCCTCCACACACGTACCCTTCTCATTTTTTTTTCTTTTTTTTTTTTTTCCTTTCTTTCCTCTTTTTCCCTACCACTTCCTCAAGAACATTCCACTTTTCTATTTTTTTTTCTTTTTTCCTTTTTTCCCTTTTTCCCTACCACTCCTCCAGAATGTTCCCACCTTTTTTTTTTTTCCTTATTTCCCCTTTTTCCCTATCACTTCCTCCAGAACATTCCAATTGCTGCAGAGCTCTCTCTCTCTCTCTCTCTCTCTCTCTCTCTCTCTCTCTCCTTTTTTTTTTTGACAGTTCAAAAGCTACAAGGAAGAGAGAAGATGATGATGATGATGATGATGAAGATGATTGAAACATAAGGAAATCCCTCAAGTCTCTGCCACCATTAGGTTTGTATTTGATTTTGATTTTGAGTTTGGGTTATGGGTTTTCAATTGATGGTTTAATTTTGAGTTAATTTTATGTGGATTTTGGGTTTGATTTTGAGTTGTTTTGTTTTGGGTTGATTTTGAGTTGGGTTTAGGATGGGTTTTTCAATGGGGTTTGAGTTGATTTTAAGCTGTTTTGTGTTGATTTTGAGTTATTTTTTGTTTGGTTTTGTTGATTTTGTGTTTGGATTATTAAATGTTGAAATGTGTTTTGTTGATTTTGTTGGCTGTGGTGGTAGACTGGTGATAGTTGGGTGGTGCTATGTTTGTAACAGCACCGAAAGGGCAGAGCAGAGAAAAGAGATGAGAGGAATGAGGGACAGGCATGAGAACTGAGGAAATTAACATGATTTATTGAAGGGTAATTTGGTAATTTCCTGAAGAGTCCAACGGATAGCTGAGAACATGCATGGACTTTTTCTAAAATGGACCTCTAGAGCTCTTTTATGGCTTGCGTGTTCTCAGCCTTGGCCCAAAACGCAACTTTTTCCAAAAAGTTGCATTTTATGCTAAATCAAATGGGCTTAATCTTGACTTAATTAATATTAAATAAAATTATTTAATTTATATATATTTTTATGAATAACTTATTTAATCTATATTTAAATATAAAAACCGTTATTTAGATTTATGGCCTCAAGTCTCATATTATATTGAGCCGGCTCCAAAGGAGAAGAAGAAGATTTCCCATACCTGTTACCAAGAAGCTTATGTAGTTTGATAATGAGATATTCTTCATCTTCAGAAAAGTTGCCTCTCTTGATATCTAGCCTTAGATAATTCAGCCAATGAAGCCAGCAACTCTTCCCACATCGCTGCAGCCCTACAAAATAAAAGAAGCAAGTGTCAATGGGAATAATCGACAAAAGAGAACCACTTTGAGAGAAGAGAGAATATATAGTGCAATATTGTTAGGTTAGAACCAGCTCTTGGAGGCAAGTCTATCCATTTTCCTTCGCCATGGATTTTAACGTAGCTTTTAAGGATGTTATCTTCCCATGCAGACCATGCTCCTTTGATTACACCTTTCACACAGCATGGCCTCCTTTCCATTTCTGCTCTCTCACAACACTCTTTTTTTTTCTTCTCTCAGGCTTTTGCTTCTACTACTCTCCAACTTTACGAGGAGTTCCAAACATTCTTAATTACATAAACTAGTATGTAACCCCGTGCTACTGCACGGGACTAGTTAATTGTAATTATGCTATTGGCCAATTTTTTTTGTTTTTGTTTTGTTTTTGTTTTGGGTTTATCACACGAATGATAGAATTAAATCAAACAATGAAAAATATATATTGCATTTTATTATTTAAGTAATGCTATTGGTCTTTTTTTTTGGTTTATCATACATAAGATAACATTAGATAAAACAATGAATAAAAAGAAAAGAATATTGCATTTTATTATTTAAGTGATGCTCCACTGAAGAAAAAAGAGAATATTGCATTTTATTATTTAAAATATATAAAGGGACATTAAAAAATAAAAACTGATCATTGAGCTTGGAATCTTCTTGGAGGCACCAATGAAGCGCTAATGTATGAGAGTATGAAGTAAGGAAGAGTGGGATTGAACATTGTGTTTGAACCCGACCTTACTCTGAGAAATTCGTAAGAAGAAGGAGAGGGTAGTGTGTGGATCTAGTTAGTAGAGGTTGAGAGAGGAGAAGACATGGGATGACGATATGGAATTAGGAGGAGATGATGTTTTGCTTTTATAGTCTTTCTCATTGGACTCCTTGGTTCTGGTTGTTGGATTAGAAGAGTTCCAGACTCTATTGAGATCACCCATAAAAATGTGCAAGTGAGATGTTCTTGCTTAAACCAATGAATATTATCATTGTGGTTTTCTTGGCTTCCATGTTAAATTTTAATACATCATTTATTTAGGCACAAAAATTAGAAATTTTAGATAAGATATATGACACAAAATTGGAATCCAATTTATAATCTCTATAAAAGTGTACAGGTAAGATGTTCTTGCTTAGGCTAATGAGGATTATTATTGTGGCTTTCTTGACTTCCTTATTAAATGTTAATGCATCATTTATTTGGGCACAAAAATTAGAAAATTTAAATAAAATACATGACACAAATTTGGAGTCAAATTTATAATCTAATTAGATTTTTTTTTTTTTTTTTAAGTTTTGGTTAGGACAAGTGGCACAAAATTGATAATCCAATTGAAATCTAATTAGATTTTCTCTCTACTTCACCTATTATTATATATATAGATGTGCAAGTGCAAGTGCAACAAAAGCTTGACCCGACTGACTTTATTAATTTATATATATATATATATATATATATTAATTATAAATAATAATAATATTATATTCAGCCCAAAAAAATTGAAATTATTATTATTATTATTATAATCATGGCTGTAGCTATCACGTTTTCACACCGTTTAGCAACAAGTTCAAATATTTCCTGATATTCAAATATAGGGACCGCCTATATTTGAGACTATATTGATCTTTTTATTTTTTTAAAATAAATTATATTAATTAACAAGAATAATTTTAATACTACATAAAATATTATAATTTTTATCAAAATTATTTTACGTAACAAATAGTGATAAATTACATATTACCTTTACATGAATTTACTATTATTTTTTTTACCGGCCAACGTTTGTCCAGTGGCGAGCCACGCTGGGTAGGGGCCATAGACCCCTCGCTTTTTGAAAATTTCAGTTACAACTAAATTGTATGTAAATGCCCCCCCCCCCCCCCCTCCCCCCCCCAAAAAAAAAGAATTTGAGGAGGAAAAAATGATACAAAGAAGAAAAAAATAAAATAAAAAAAAAATAATCAAGCCCATTCCTTTGCTCAACAGCTCCTCAATATTTTTGGGGGATAAATCAGCCCTCAAATCCAAACGCCAAAAATATCTATAACAAATCCGAAAACTTGAAATTTATTAGTTGAAGACTATCAGTTATGTTACTTGAAAAAAAGAAAAAAAACCTTGATAAAATGAAAAAAAAAAAAAAAAAAATCCCTTCTCCACACTTCAAGACTCAACAATCTGCTTTGTTGTTGTCGTCCGCTCCAACCTCCAGTAAATATCTCTTCCCCTTTCTCTCTGTTTTGCTTTGTTATCTGCTGAGATCTCCCCTGTTTGGTAAAGTCTCTCTATTTTGTTTGTTGAAGCAGTGTTTAATTTGTTAGTGCTTGTAGATGACGCCATCGCGTCAGTTCATGTTTGATTAGTGACTTATGGCTGGTACCTTTTTCTAATATTTTATATTATATATTTTTGATTGAATATTTTATGCTATATTTAATTTGAGGGTCATGCTCCTGTACCCACCTAAGTTTTAGCCTTTAGATTTACTTGTTTTAATCTTAGCCGTTTGTATAATTTTAACAGGATATCAGTTACCGGTCAGTCAGGTTAACATATAAAACCTCAAAAAAAAAAAAAAAAAATACGGTACTTCTTCTTCTCTCGCATCTAATCTGATCTGAAGCAAGTTCTTGCGGGTTCTTCTCTTTTGTCGTCTCTTCTCTCCAACCTTCATTGTTGATGTTCTTAGGTAAATCACTGAATCTATTTTTTGGCATCTGTGTCTTTACAATATGGAGTCTCTAAATTTCTTATAGCATTCATTTAGGGATTTTGATTCTTAACCCTTTTCCTCTATATTTGTTGAAGTTAGGGAAAAACCCTAGTGGTCTTTGTGCATGCTATGGATTCTGTGTCTTCCATCAATTGTAAATTTGAATCACAAAATATTGATAGGATTGTCTAGGTTTATTTGTGCCTCTGTGGGTTTCATTTGATTTGTTTATGGCCAGTAGATTCTGGGAATCATTGCTCGAGATAGAGGAAATAGAGGAATAGAGAAGAAGAACAACGCAAGAAAACAACAGAGAGGAGAAACATGCAGAGAATACAGCAAAACCCACATCGGAAAGCGAGTCAATTTCAGATCAAGAATCGAGGATAGCTCTTGAAACCGAGAAAAAGTTGGAGTTTTTGAAAGAATTCGAAGGTTCAATTATAGAAAGATTCCTCAGCTCCTCAAACATTGAAGAATTGAAAGCTGTAGATGTCTTTGTAGGGCCTCTCATACTCACAAGATGTAAATCAGATTTGGAAAAGAAGAAGGTTGGGTCTCACTGGTTCACCCTCACAACCTATTTTGTGATTAAATCCATTATTATAATTTCTATCTCTTTTATTTTATTTTATTTACTGAATTGAAAATATTTTTGGGCAGCTGTTTTTTTTTTTTTTTTTTTTTTAATATTGAAAAAAAAATACATGTGGAGCTATATATATAGGAGAGAATCTCTATGGCTCTATGGTAATATAAAGAGGTAAGTTTGGTCATACACCGAAAGCTAAAAGAAATGAAATGGTGTGTTCATCTATATCTATCTATGTGCTTTGCTCTACTTTGCCACTCTTCATGGGCAGCTATCTGTATTTACTACTTTATTTTGTTTGTGTCATTTAAATCAGTTTGTGTTTTTCAACAAATTTCATGGAACTGGAAGTTTGGGACTGTTCTTAGTGTTTTCTACTTTTGCTTTATGGACTAGTTTGGGGTAATGGGATTTTGATTAATATAATAAGCATCTTTGGATACTCTGACCAACTTCAATATTTGTTGAAAGCCTATTTGTATAATAGCTTTATGAGGTGACCCCCACATCTTATTGTAATACATGTTCATATCTTTGACTATTTGATATTTAGGGGTTTATCTATAGTATAAAGAATAATAAATATGAAACATGATTCTAATTTTTTTAATGGGGGCTAGTTTGCCACTTTGCTTTTTTTTTTTTTTCAAAGAATTGCAATTAAGATTTTTGACCTCTTGTTTACTTTCAACTTTTAAAGATTTGTTGATCAAAAAGTATGGTCTAAAGGTTCTATGATTAATGTCTAAAATGTGAAAGGTATGTGACCAGGTATAGCTTTTGGACATTTCATTTCAGGATGATTAGGGAACATAATCCATCATCCATTTCATAATTCACATTAGATAAGAAACATAGGGTGGAAAATTTTCGTTTGAGCTAAACCTCTTTGATTCATACCACTTTACAAAGATTAGGTTGAGATAATTGAAACCTGGCTCAGGGCATGTTTGCCTTAAGTTTATTTATTAATTTTTTATAAAGTTTATTCAGCATAGGGACATCTATTTGTCTTAACTTTACTGGTTGGAGTAATTTAAAAACTGCAACTTGAGACCAAAATTCTTTAATTGTCAATATGCCAAAGTTGAAAGTGAAGAACCAGCAGGGAGTTACCTAATCACTTCATCTTCTTCTTGTACAACTTGTGTGGTGACTAACACCCGCTATAACTTGAGTCTGCAAGAACTCTATGTGTGCTTTCAAATAGTCATCCTTATGACAAACAGGAAAAGTGAAGAGCATAAGTTTTGAAGCAGATGATAAGAACTAGCAGGGAGTTACCTAGTCATCCTTATGACAAATAGTCATCCTTATGACAAGCAGATGATAAGAAAAATTATCAAAGCATTCATTTTGAAGTGCTTTGTTGTAATTTCTATCCAGTACAATGTAAGTTATAAGGTATGTTGTGTTACAGCTCTGCCAATTTGCATATGTATGTTGTACTGTGTGATGTCAATATTATATAAAAGATTATATTGTATGTAGAAAAGTTTGTTATTTTAGAACTTAATGCAGAGCATAAGTTTTAAGTTTTTGAAGTGTTTTTCTCTCCAATTAAGCTATTCTGTTAGGATTTGTGCACGTGCCATTTTTTTTTTAACAGTTACAGGTTCTTAAATCTGATTTTTGTCGGACCATTCATTGATGTTATTACTTAATTATAGCTCATCATAAGTAGGAGTCAACCTCATGAAAATCTGTCATGTAAGCATTTATCCTTCTAGCTCTCTCTTGCATTCAATGCTTTTTTGGGTATATAAGCATCCAGCCTAAACCCAAAGTTGTTTTATCCTTGTTACTGAAAAATTATCAATTATCTAATTATAGTTGATAATTAGAATGACATCCATGTAAAAAGATAACATCTGGAATGCATATACACATACAATTGAAGTCCATGTAACAAGACCAAGCTCTAAAACAGAGCTGAGACATTGATATGCCCCCACAATTATTTACATTATTATTCAACTTTCAAATAATAAGAAACCTCTTAATGATTATATCCTTTTTTTAGCATGTTGTTGTTTACTAGATTTTATTTATTTATTTAATAAACTTATTATATATGATTTTGAATTTGCTGATATTGTCAGGTTGAACTATATGAGCTAAAGTTCTTGAATAATAATAGTTATATAAATAAATATCTAAGGCTCTATGCAAAGAGATTTGCTATTATGAACATCTTGTTTTTTTTCAAGCTCTAATAGTTATATCATGTAAATGCAGATATTTCTGTTGCCAGTGGAGTTGTAGAAGGGATAATAAGAAATTCCTACAAGCTAGAAGTTGCTCTGTTGAGAACTTAAGAATGAGTGATCCAGAAATGCATATGCTTATGATTATCTCTTTTTCAATTGTTGCCATGATGGTATTCAAATATAGATGTGAACAAGAAACATTGTAGTGGATTTCTTTTTAAGTGAATTTTTTTTCCTTTTTAGATGGATTTCTTTGTAGTTTGTCTACTTCTTTTAGATACTTTACAACAAGAGACCGGCTAGTAGTTCATGAAAGTGAGTTATATATCATTTCAAGTTATAAATATTATGAGATGAAAATTACCATATTTTGATCCAAGTGCAAGTAGGTGGTCTGATTTCTTTGGACCATCTATGGCACATACAAACAGAATTAGTGAATTTTGTTATTTAAAATGTGAATTTATGGAAAAACGATTTTTTAGGAAACAAATTGTGGCATATACATATGGCATATTTCCCTTGTCATTATATCAGTGGTATACTTCTCGATTTTAACTAACCTAGTAATCATAATAGATTTAATACATTTAAAAGTAAAATCTACCCCCACCTCATTGTGTTAAATACATGTAAGTGCTCTATTAACTTGTTGGAACAACTCATAAAGCCTAGTTTGTCTATCCAAAAATCTAGTCAAGAAGGCATTCATAGCTTCACAATGTTGTGTAGTCTTGTACCTAGAAAAAAATGACTTCTCTTGTAAGATAATCTTTTGCATGAATGTGCATGATTGTCCATAATATCTAGATTGATTATGATTGTCCTCTCCATTGATAATGATTATAATGGAACAATAAAAATTATTTTTACTAATATGATAAATTCATATTTTGCAAGTCCAAGTTCTTACTAATAGCAAATTATTAGTTGGCTATGATGACAGATTTTTACTCATTATCTTGTCAATTAGGTTATCAATGGCTTTTTCATTACCTCATGTATCTATTAAAAATGTTACTAAAATTAAAATGTAGAAGGTTTAAGAAAAATAATAATTGGAAAAAATATTTTATGATCTTAAATTCAAATTTAAATTTAGGTATTCAAACAATGGAATTTCAAATCCTTCGTTATATAAGAAGACCCAAACAAGGAATTTTAAAATTAATAGGTTTCAAATCAGGGCATTTTAAATCCTTAGTTCAAAATAATCCAAATCCAAATGTTGCCATCCAAATGAATTTCAAATATTTCGATCATTTTTTAGGTTCTAAAGGTAATTTGGTCATTATTTAGGTTTTGCGGGTTTTTCGTTAATTTTTTAGGTTTCAAGGTTATTACGGTCATTTTATAGATTCCAAGGGTTTTTTTTTTTTTTTTTTTTGCCATTTTTATGTTATATTGGTATTTTGGTCATTTTATAGGTTTTAATAGTATTATAATCATTTTTTTTTTTAATGTTTTAAGGGTATTTCATTCATTTTTAGGTTTCAGGAGGTACTTCGATCATTTTTTAGGTTTTAGGGTCATTCGGTCATTTTTTATGTTCTAAGGGAATTTTGATCATCTTTTAGGTTTTAAGAGTATTCCGGTAATTTTAGAGGGTTTCGGGGGTATTTGGGCCATTTTATAAGTTTCGAAGGTATTTCAATCATTTTTAAGGTTTCTAGTCATTTCGGTCATTTTTGACAAAAATACTGTCATATGTAATGTTGGTACTACTTAATGTGATAATGGAACCATCAAATGTGAGAAAAAAAATAAGGGAACCATCGAATGTAACAAAAGTACAGTCACATGTGATGTTGGTACTGTCAATGTGAGTACCATAAAATGTGAGGAAAAAAAAAATAAGAAAACCACTGAATGTGACAAAAGTACGGTCACATGTGATGTTAGTACTATGCTTTGTGAGATTGGTGCCATAAAATGCGAGGAAAAAAAATAAGGGAACCACTGGTATGACAAAAGTACAGTCACATGTGATGTTGGTATTGCGCAATGTGAGGATGGTACTATCAAACGTGAAAAAAAAAATAAAATAAAGGAACCACCAATGTGGCAAAATACAGTCACATGTGATGTTGGTACTATACAATGTGAGGATGGTACTATCAAATGTGAGAAAAAAAAAAATAAAGGAACCACTGAATGTGACAAAAGTACAGTCACATGTAATGTTTGTACTGCACAATGTGAAAATGATACTGAACGGTTTTAGACCCCTTAACACACAACTAAATTGAGTAGCCTAGTTAATTAGCCAAGTTGTTACTTAGTCAAATTAAGCAATTCTAGGTTAAAACAATCAAATAATCATATCAAGAATATATAGCAACGGAATAATAAATAACACAAGATATGATTACCCAGGAAAACCAAACCGGTAAAAAACCTAGGGAGGATTTTACCCACCGATCCTCAAGGCAAAACTGAATTTGAACGGTTTTAGACCCCTTAAAACACAACCAGATTGGTTAGCCTAGATTAATTAGCCAAGTTGTTATTTAGTTAAATTATGCAATTCTAGGTTAAAGCAATCAAATAATCATATCAAAATAAATAAGCAGGGGAATAATAAAAGACACAATGATATGATCACCCAGTAAACCACACGGTAAAAATCTGGGGAGGATTTGACCTAACTATCCTCAAGGTAAACCTGAATCCACTATGTGAAAGAATTGAAGTTCATACAGAAGGACTACAAGCTCCCCGCTTGACTTCCTAATGCTACCCACCAGTAGAACTTACTGACACGACCACGTGCAAGCTCCGAATCTACGGACTCCTTCTTTCTTGGATTCTTCAATCAACTACAAACACCCCCGCTTGATTATCTTTAAGCTTCAATGGTAGCAACCAAGTTGATCATCAAGATGTAGATAATATCTCCAACTTGAAAACCCTAAGCTTTGTGTAAAGGAAAACTACTCAAAGATCTCACAAGAGATTTACACAAAACAGCAATGTATGAGCAACAATGCAATTAGAGCAACCTTCAAAAACGTGGCTAGGGTTTTGTTTATATACCTAGGGTAAAAACATAAAACCCTAAACGTTTAATGAAGTAGGGCTGAGTTGGAAATTCTGTAGAAAAATCAACCTGTGCGATTTTCGATCGATCGAGTCTATTCTTCGATCGATCGAGCCAGGCCGAAAGTCCCAAGTACTTCTGCAGCCACTTGATTCCAACTTTACAATAATAAACCAACTTTGAGCAAGCCTAGACAAGGCTAAATACATTGTTTTGATCATGGTTTGCCAACATTACAAATTAGAGTTCTAAATACATAAAATCCTAAAACCTTAGAACCTAACAGAATTCACTATGAAAGAATCGAAGTTCATACAAAAGGACTTACAAGCTCCCCGCTCGACTTCCTAATGCTACCTACCAGTAGAACTTACTGACACGACCCCGTGCAAGCTCCAAATCCATAGACTCCTTCTTTCTTGAATTCTTCAATCAGCTACAAGCACCCACGCTTGATATTCTTTAAGCTTCAATGGTAGCAAACTAGTTGATCATCAAGATGTTAAAGTAATCTCTATCTTGAAAACCCTAAATTTTGTGTAAAGGAAAACTCTTCTAGATCTTACAAGAGATTTACACAAAACAGCAATGTATGAGCAACAATACAACTGGAGCAACTCTAAAAACGTGGCTAGGGTTTTGCCTTATATACCTAGGGCAAAAACATAAAACCCTAAACGTTTAATGAGTTAGGGCTGAGTTGGAAAAACTGCAGAAAACGCAATCTGGTCGACTTTCGATCGATCAAGCCAGACTGAAATGCCCTAATGCATCTATAGTCTCTCGATTCCAACTTTACAATAATTAATCAACTTTGAATAAGTTTAAACAAGACTAAACATATTGTTTTGATCATGGTTTGCCAATATTACAAATTAGAGTTCTAAATACATAAATTCCTAAACCTTTAGAACCTAACAAACTCCCCCTTTGGCAATCCGTGACAAAACACAAATTAAAAGCTCAAAGTTTACAAGTAAAATGGCCATTGCAAAAATAATGCTCATAAACACAAATTCAATTCTAACCACTATCCATCAGTTGCAAGTGTAGACAACAGCTCAGTTAAATCAACCAGTATATTCCTGAAATACTCAACAAACGCATAAACGCATAAACGCATGTGTGACAGAAAAGAGTAAAACAACAGGTATAACATTCTTATAAGATTCACACAACATAAAATAAAGACATATATTAGTGATCAACTCATAAATATAAATCAATAAGCAGTGAATCATAAAGCAACAAGAATCAATTAATATATCATGTATATCAATCAAAGTAACTCCCCCTAACATGAATATCCCCAAAAATGATATACAAAGTGAAGCACCTATATACAATCTAAAAACTCCACAAGATCCTCGAAAACAAAAAAATCTCCCCCTAATTACAAAAACCCCTCTACAAGTCAAAAATCCACTCCCCCTTTTTGTGACGGAATGCCAAAGGGCAATCACAAGTCAGCATCAAAAGGAGGTGGTGAGGGTGAACGAAGATGCGCAAGGTCGGCTCGCAGAGCGCGAATCTCATCAAGCAAGTCCACCAAAATTTGACTATGAGCCGCCTGAATGGTCATGACAATCTCCAAGGTACGATGAACATCAAAGTCGGTCGAAGAAGGTGGAGGAACATCAGGAGCAGCAGCATCACCAACAGTATCAAGAACATCCTCACTAGCAGGACCTGTAGAAGAAAAAGGAGGAGGTGCGCTACTAGAAGGCTCAGATCTAAGGTGTTTAGAACCAGCTCGAAGATGAGCAACTCTCTGTCTAAGAAAAGACGCACCTATGGGAGCAATCACATGAACGGGCTCAGAGGAAGGGAAGCCACTAAGATCAAGATAAAGCAAAATCCTATGAATAAAAATAGGATGAACAAGAGCATGAGCAGTGGATGAACTCCTATAAACATCGTTCAAAGAAAGAAGATATAGATGAGGAAAACTGATAGGAGCATCAGTAACCAGAGCGTACAAAAATACACACCGCTCAAGAGAAATGGTGTGAACATGAGATATGGGTCAGATAAAATGACAGGCTATCCTAAAGAACAGATAGTGCAACCTGGAAAGCTCAGTAGAAGTGATCCTAGGATCAGAACCCCACTGGGTAGAAGTCCCAGTGATGTAAGACAAGACATCGCTCAACTCGGGAGACTCATCATAAGGATAGACAGGATTCTGGACCAAAGGTACCCCTAGAGCATCAGCCACTACTCGGGGAGTAATGGTGTACTCTACGCCTCGTATCCAACTATTTACCAAAGTGTTGGGATCATAGATGCGGATAGAGATGTTCGAAAAGAACTCTCTAATCAAGGTAGAAGGTGGAGGAGGATCAGAAATATCCACCAAGGGTAACCAACCCCGACGCTCAAAGTTTGCCCTAATGGCAGGATCAAGTTCATCTAAGAGAATAGAACGCTTAGCCCAAATCTTTCTCTTAAAGTTTAGCTTCTCAAAAATCTCTTGGTTTTTCTCACTCGGAAACCTCTCACGGTCAAAAGAAGGAGGGGATGGAGAAGAGGAGGGAATAGTCCTACAGGCTCTAGTTTTCCTAGGCATGATGCTAAGGAAAGGACAAAGACACAAAGAAAAAACCAAAAGAACAGAATAAAACAAAACTAAGGGCAGACTGCAAGTTAGCACAATAAAAATAGAACAAAATCTATATGATGCATGAACAATAACAATGTTGTGATGCATGAACTAATGCAGTAAACACAGTTCTAATTAGGTTCAATTTCACAAAATTGGCTCGAACATAAAGTTTCTAACAAAAACCCTAAAAAAATTTGAAAAAGCACTTGAAAATTTTGAAACAAAATGATGAATTGATCATCACACATTGTTGAAAACTGATTAGAATAACCAATTTCATCAAAACATCAAGCCAATTTCATCAATTAAACCCAATTGAACAAAAATCCCCAATTCGGATCAATTACAAGCCCTAGAATTTTCAATTGCTCACAAAACCCAAAATTGATCAAATTAAGCTATCAAGATCATGTTTATAGCATGTCCCCACAAAAACCCATTGATCAATTACACAAAATTAGGCGTGAATCAACAAAAATCCTAAAAAGAAAAAGGTCTGAAAATTGAAAGAAAAATGCATGAAAAGATGTAAATAAACTCAAAAGAAGGGGTAAGATAGTCATACCGGCTTGAGGAAAGAGAAACCTTGCAAAAATTCCGGAGGAAAACGACAAAAATTTGGACTTTTAGCCTTGTCGAGTCGGAGAGAGAAAGAAAAAGTTGAAAACTTTTTGAAAAAGTGTTTGAAACAGTCAAGAACAGTGTTTTTAAAAACCTGATTCACGATTTTCGATTGATCGAAAAATACATTCGATCGATCGAATCAAATAGACATTTTTAAACAAATTAAAGCACTTTTTCGATCGATCGAAAATCAGAATGGATCGATCGAACTGGGCAGAGGCTCACAAAATTTTTGAGAAAAATCACAGTTTTAAAAATCACAAACTATATTTTGAAAACAACTCCTCAAAGCATTAAACTAATTGAGACAAAATGCATGAGTATGAGATGGAATGCTTTTTCAAAAACCCAAGTTTTAATCCCAGTTTCTCCAAAGAAAATTTTAGACATTCTTCTTTTTAAATTCTCAAGCAAAAAAAAAATGTTTTGCTTAATTCTCAAAGTATTTTTAAACTTGGTTGGTCAGACCAAAATCACACACAATAACATGTACAAAGTTTAGTAAAGAGTAACTTGTGTAGTGTGTGCAACTAGCAAAAAACTTGAGATACATGTGAGATGATATATGAATAGCAATTAATCACAAAGTCTACACAATCCATTACATAGAATTTAAAAGAGACTATCACCTAAAGAGTTACATCCTATAACTCCCACATCTCTTAGAACAAAAGCTTGCAATCATGTAAGTTTCTTGTATTTTTACCTCATTTTTTTCTTTTGTGAGATGACATCAAGCCTAATAGTACATAACAATTTTATTTATGTGAGATGGCATCAAGTCTAATAGTACACACCAATTTAAGCATTAACCAATTAAGCCGAGGCAACACCTTATGTTCTTTTTGTGTATGTGCTACACTTTCTCGAGCACAGAATCTTATGATATGCACTAAAGCGTTCATGATTGGCTAGTAAACAGTGGTGAGATGGTTATTTATGCCTTTCTCAAAAGGATCAAGTCCAACAGTCAAATAACATGTGACTTCAAGATCAAGACAAAGTAATCAATAACCATAAACATCTTTCCCACACAACATGCACTACAAAGTTTCAACTAGTCAAGTGCAATAAATAAGCTCATCAAAGCTAAACAAGGTACATAAAACATGTTATGTGAAAATAAATTGACCAACCTTGTTTTCAACAACCACGAGAAATAGTGCCAAACACAATTTGCTTTTCCCTTTTCTTTTCTTTTTTTTATTATTTTATTTCAAAAGAGAAAAAAAATAAATCCTAGAATGAAATGCATGAATGTAATGCAATGCAAGTCCTAGAAAAAAAACACAAAAACCAAAGAACAATGGTCACAGAGGAATGAGCAATGAAGCACAAGGACCATGTCAGAAAAACTCAATTAGGTCGAGTCTTTTGCATCCAAAACCTTTTAGATGCACCATGAGCATTGGAGTTCTTATTCACATTCGCATGATTTCCAACTTCAGAATTGGAATAAAGGTTCAACGCCTTAACCAATTCACCAATAAGTGCTATAGGATCTTGTGCTTGAGGCACAGGCACCTTTGGTTTATTTGCTCTCTTAGTAGCTTGAAGCTTGTAACAGTTAGGACGAATGTGTCCAGACTTTCCACAATAATGACAAACCCAAGCAGGTTTACCATGCATCTTGTCCTTAGAAAGGGTAGAATCTTTAGGTTTAGTTTTTCTCAGATCAACCCTATTCTTCCTAGGAGGTGAAACTTCTACAGGTGGTTTGACAACCTCACTCACAGGTGGTTTGATAGTTTCACTCACAACCTCGCTCGTAGAAGATTCAGAAGAAGGTGGAGGAACAAAGTTTGTGGAATGTGGAGTAGAATCAAAGATGCTTTCAACATATCCTAAACCAGATTTATCAGAAGGATACTTTTGAACATTCAACATGTGATCAAGTTTAGAACTAGCAGATCTAGCAACAGATAAATCATGTTCCAAAGTTTTAACTTTATCAAGTAAAAGCATGTTCTCAGATTTCACATAGTTCAAAAGATCATTAGTATCAAAAAGTTTATCAAGCAAATTTTTCTTTTCAAGCTTAAGAGAATTAATTTTCTTCAGGCCAAGTTCAGCATTCATGGCATCCTTTGCAGCAACTTTGCAAAGTTTATTATAGGCCCCTTGAAGATCTGCATCCTCAGAGAGTTCCCCATCAGAAGGGTTCTCCTCAACAGATATGCTTTCATTGACTACAGCAGTAGCAATGAAAACAATGAAGTTTCCATCCTCGTCACACTCAAACTCATCATCAGAAACCTCATTATCACTAAGGGTTACAGCCATAACTTTACCCTTATTTCTCAAGAAAGTAGGACATTCAGATTTAACATGACCATACCCTTGACAACCAAAATACTGAGCACCCAAAGAATTGTTTGAAGATTGACCTACTTTTTCTCTAGGTTTTTCAAAGTTATTAACCTTAGTGGGATCATTCTTCCTAAAGTTTCTAGGTTCAGCAGTGTTTGTACCTTTTGCCCTTCTATTTGTATTTCTCAGAAAGTTTCTAAAATTCTTGGCAAGGTAAGCTATCTCTATAGCAGAGAGCTCATCATCAAATCCACAAACCTCGACATCATCAACAGACTTAAGAGCCATTAATTTTGATTTATTTGTTTTGGGTAAGTCAGACTCATAGGACTGAAGAGATCCTACAAGCTCATCAACAAGGATGGAGTCCACATCCTTACTCTCAGTAATGGCAGTTATTTTGAGTCTTAAGTCTTCAGTTAAATATTTAAGTATCTTCCTAACAATTTTAGGTTGATCATAGATTTCACCCAAATTAAAAGCAAAATTAACAATATCATTCAGTTTGGCATAAAATTCATCAAAGGATTCATCATCAGACATCCTAATGCTCTCAAACCTAGAAGTTAATTGCTGCAGTTTGTTTATCTTAACTACCTTTGTGCCTTCATGCACAGTTTGGAGGATTTTCCAAGCAGTATGAGCAACTTTAACATTAGAAATCCTCTTAAATTCCTCCATAGAAATAACATTGAAGATGGCATTCATTGCTTTGCTATTGAAGCCAGTTGCTTCTTTTTCAAAAGTTTGCCACTCACTCACAGGAGTAGTGGGCTTCTCTCATCCGTATTCAACGAAATTCCAAACTCTCTCATCAATGGATTTTAGGAATGCTTTCATCCTTACTTTCCAATAAGCATAGTTATTCCCATCAAAGTGAGGAAGAACAACAAGAGAGTGTCCATGCTTCATGACAACAGGGGTCAAGGATCAGCTCAGAGATCAAAAGATCTACAACAGAAAAGCTACCTGCTCTGATACCACTTGAACGGTTTTAGACCCCTTAACACACAACCAAATTGAGTAGCCTAGTTAATTAGCCAAGTTGTTACTTAGTCAAATTAAGCAATTCTAGGTTAAAACAATCAAACAATCATATCAAGAATATATAGCAGCGGAATAATAAATAACACAAGATATGATCACCAGGAAAACCAAACTAGTAAAAAACCTGGGGAGAATTTTACCCACCGATCCTCGAGGCAAAACTGAATTCACTATGAAAGAATCGAAGTTCATGCAAAAGGACTTACAAGTTCCCCGCTCGACTTCCTAATGCTACCTACCAGTAGAACTTACTGACACGACCCCGTACAAGCTTCAAATCTACGGACTTCTTCTTTCTTGAATTCTTCAATCAGCTACAAGCACTCATGCTTGATATTCTTTAAGCTTCAATGGTAGCAACCTAGTTGATCATCAAGATGTTGAAGTAATCTCTATCTTGAAAACCCTAAGCTTTGTGTAAAGGAAAACTCCTCTAGATCTCACAAGAGATTTACACAAAACAGCAATGTATGAGCAACAATACAACTAGAGCAACTCTAAAAACGTGGCTAGGGTTTTGCCTTATATACCTAGGGCAAAAACATAAAACCCTAAACGTTTAATGAGTTAGGGCTAAGTTGGAAAAACTGCAGAAAACACAATCTGGTCGACTTTCGATCGATCGAGTCTATTCTTTGATGGATCGAGCCAGACCGAAATGCCCCAATGCATCTACAGTCTCTCGATTCCAACTTTACAATAATTAATCAACTTTGAGCAAGCTTAAATAAGACTAAACATATTGTTTTGATCATGGTTTGCCAATATTACAAATTAGAGTTCTAAATACATAAATTCCTAAACCTTTAGAGCCTAACAAATACCATTAAATGTGAGAAAAAAATTAAGGAAACCACCAAATGTGACAAAAGTACAATCACATGTGATGTTAGTACTACACAATGTGAGGATGGTACCATCAAATGTGAGAAAAAAAATAAAGGAACCACCAAATGTGACAAAAGTACAGTCGCATGTGATGTTAGTACTACATAATGTGAGGATGGTACCATCAAATGTGAGAAAAATAAAGGAACCATCGAATGTGACAAAAGTACAATCACATGTGATGTTAGTACTATACAATGTGAGGATGGTATCATCAAATGTGAGAAAAAAAAAATAAAGGAACTATCGAATGTGACAAAAGTACAGTCACATGTGATGTTGGTACTACACAATGTGAGGATGATACCATCAAATTTGAGAAAAAATAAGAGAACCATTGAATGTGACAAAAGTACAATCGCATGTGATGTTAATACTATACAATGTGAGGATAGTACCATCTAATATGATGTTTTGGTAACCTGATATAACAGGTCACCTACTAATGGGTACCGTACCCCCCAAAAAAAAGATAGGGTACTGTAGAATTACCCTTAATTTGATAACGATGGTTATTGTTTATATTCATTGACCCTCTCTTAAAACATGTCTATATTTGACAAAGTAGCATGTGTAATTATTGAATGATTGTTTAATTGTGTATAAAATAAAGGGTGGTATTTGTGTCTAGTAGTCAATTTTATTAGACACAAGTCATTCCCTTTAACAAATAAACTATTATAAAATTTAATTTAAGATCAATTATAAGTAGTTTTAGTACCATAAAAAAACTGAGAACACAACTTTATTGAATTAAAGCTAACTTATAATTTTTTTTTTTTTACTTAAGAATTTTGTAATTGTTATATTTAACTTGATCCCCCTTAAAAAATATTTCTGACTCTATCACTACGTTTGTCAAATAGACAATTTTGACAAAAATTGTGTTTTATTACGCGATATCATTTATCACTGTCTAAGAGCATTCACATCAGCATGTGTATTTTACACATCTATTTTTACACTAAAAACCTACTTTTTCTATTTTACACATTCACTTTTACAAAACACTTACATCAATTCATTTATTTTACAAATTATTCCAATAAAATATACATTACACTCTATTTTTTTATTATTTCTCACCAACCAACTCACTCTTAAATACGTGCCCTCTCTCTCTCTCTAAACCCATTTTCTGATTTCTCACTCTCTCACTGTCTCTCTCTCTCCCTCTCTCCATCTCTCCGGCCTTCCTCCCAAATCACTAAACGCCGATCCCCTCCGCTTCGCTCCGACGCTCCACTCCGCTTCACGCCGATCCGCTCCTCTCCACAGAGCTTCGCTCCAACGCTCCACTCCGCTTTGCTCGCTCCGACACTCCACTCCGCTTCGCGCCGATCCGCTCCGCTCCACGGAGCTTCGCTCCAACGCTCCACTCCGCTTCGCTCGCTCCAATGCTCCACTCTGCTTCGCGCCGATCCGCTCCGATCCACCAACGCCACATCTCTGATCTACACTCCGCTCCATCAACGAGCTCCGATCGTTCCAGTCAAGCTTTGATCAGTATCTTTGTTGTTTGTCTGTGTGGGTTTGCTTGTGTGTGGGTGTGTTTGTGTATCTCATGTTTTTTTTTTTTTTTTTGAGCAAGTGAATCTGTGTTGATCGGAGCTGTGTGTGGATGTGTTTGTGTGTGAGTGTGTTTCTGTGTATCGGAGGAAAAAGAAGAAGATGAGAAGTGGTGAGGTTGTTGAGCCCGAAGAAGAGAGAGAGAAAAAAGGAGCAAAAAAAATTAATAAACTAATCTATACACGAGCTACAGTAACCGTGTAAATTTACACGGTTACTGTAGCTCGTGTATAGATATAAACGATTTTAGACATTTTTAGAGGAACTGATGTAGTGTAATTTTGAGCCAAAATGTGTAAAACCAGCTTCTTTTTCTCTTTTACATGATTTTACATACACTGATGTGAATGCTCTAATATTTCTAAAGAACATTTAACCCAAGTACTCCTCTTCTTAATATTGGGTTGTACTTTATAATGATTGTACCCTGTGTTGATCATTAATTATCGTCCAATTTCTGTACAACCTTCAATCATTCTTGTCTAACTCAAGCACTGTTCTTTTAAGATTAAAGCTTTTTTTTTCTTTTTATGAACTTTTAAGAGTAAGCTAGCTTCATATAATTTAGCACAATTTTGTCTCATAATTTACCATATCGTGAGTGATAATTGGCAAAAACGTATTTTTATATGGCTCACTATCACATCTTTGTCGATCACAACTCTTCACTGCCAAATCATGCGTCCTTAGCATTACTATTCTTTTAATCTTGAAATTTTCCTGACTAGAATCTGAACATACGGAAAGCTGTTGAAAAACATTATTTTGCCAGAAAACTTCTTTTTTTGACAAACATGCAAGCAAGGCTACAAGCACTACTATTTTTTTTTTTTTTTTGGATGGAATACAAGCACCACTATTTTTGTCAAGAGAACATGTGAATCAGCAGTGGTAGCTCAAAGAATATTTTTAGAGTTGTCGCTAAGAAACTTAAATTAAACAAAATTTAGTAAAGAGATAACTTGAATATATTAACTTTATAAAAAAAGAAAAGAAAAAAAAATTATTATAAGTTTTTTCTACTAACAAAGAGAAAAAGAAAAAAAAGTTGACGGATAACAGATAAAGTGGGAATTGAAAATGTTAAGATAAGAGTAATAAGGTAAGGGAATTGAAATAAAAATAAAGAAGAGAAAGAAAAACCAATGATATTTGCTTTGACTACGTGCTGAGTCATTAAGAAAAGTAAAACAATTGCAACTGTAAAACCAAAAAGAGCATAATTACTAGCACTACCAAGGAAAACTCATGAACTACAATATTATTCTTGAGTCCCATTTTTAAGGAAAAATGAAATTAGAGATTATTTTTATGTAATAGGTTGAAAGAGTAACAAATTTTTATTTTTATTTTTATTTCTCTTTTTGAAAAGGGTTTTTTGTTGAATAATTTGTTAGCACATTTTTGTTTGGTTTAATCTTTTTTTTTTTAAATGTTATTTGTGGCTTTTTTTTTTTTTTGGTTATTTAAGGGGTTTTTTTTTTTAGGGGGATTTAAGGGATTAAGGATTATGTTTGTGGGGACAGAATTATTTTTTGAGTAATACTACATCTACAACATTTTTAAAACAAATCTTATGCAATAATTTGCGATTAGAGGGTTAAAAAATGATGTCAATATTGATCCAAAATTAGAATTAATAACCGCTTTCCGCTTAATATATAAGATTTATTGTGAAATTATTGTAAAAATGTTGTGAATGCAACACTATTCTTATTTTTGTTGAACCAAAATTCTTATTATTTTCAAGTTAGGGTAGTCAATATTTTTTATCAAGGTGGTCCAAACAGGTTAATTTAGTGTGTGTCTATATATATATATATATATATATATTTGCAAGTATATATATATATATATATATATACCATTTTTGGCAAGTCATAATGGTCCTGTGACCATGTGAGTTACAAGTAACGCCGCCCCTGTGAATCATGTGATATTTATTACAGATGCTAGTGCAATTTGATTTAAAACCCATGGATCATTGTTTTTTTTTTTTTTTTTTTTTTTTTTTTTTTTTTGATAGGCCCATGTGATCATGTTAATTCCTAGTAAAGTTAGGAATACTGTTTCAGTAATCATTCGGATTGATTATAGAAGAGAATATTTAGGTACGAGTGTACCTTCCAAACCATTTCGAAATTACTGTTGCATATAAATTATATATATATATATATATAATTGTAAATTTTTTTATAATTTTTTAGGTAAGTTTTATACTTCTTTTTAGTAATATATAAAAAATATTACAATATTACAAATATTTATATATTAATATATAATGTTTGAAACAATACTTTTAAAAACATATACACAGAAATACAGATACTTTGGCAGTGCTATTTAAAGCTTCAAACGGAAAATAATAATAATAATAATAATAATAATAAAGAAAAAATAGAGATCCACTTAATCCAAAGTTTTGAAAACTGGTTAACTAAGAACCACCTATTAGGATAGTTCTTTTAACTCAACACCGGCCCGCTCTACACGAAAATTCCAATAGAACTGTCCAGATTTGAAAACTGTGATCGGGTCTCATGGTTCAGGTTAAAGCTTTAAAAAATAAAAATGGACGACTTCATCAATTCATCTTCTGTTAAACTAAGTTGTTTTGCCACTTTGTGCCATTTTTTTGCCTTTTTATCTCTCCTTCTCAACCCCAAATTTGAAATTGCAATCCCAATCGGTAAATCCACATAAAATAAAATAAAAATCATAAACATTTTCTTCTTCTTTCTCTTTTGCATTATCCTTCTTCCTCCTCCTTCCTCCTATTTTACGTTTTCCTTCTTCTTCTTTCTTCTTTTGTCACTTGTCACTAGTATGCAAAAGCCAAGAATTTTTTTTTTCCTTTTTCAATGAGTTGTTTATCACTATGGCATTGATAGGCACTACCCTTTCCCTATGTGAAAAAGTTGGACATGCGGCTACATCTTCACCTTTCATTTGGTTTCTAATTTTTTTAAAGATTTTTTAATTTTTGGTATAGTCTACTGCATGTGATTCGGTCCTTTCTTAGGCAGCATACTACAAACCCACCGATTTGTATCACGTTGTTTTGACATCACCGATATCAGAAAGTTTCTCATTCCCTTTCTGTGCTTTCCTTCTTTTCATTCTTCTACCTCTCTTTCTTAGATTCTATTTTGATAGGCTAAGAAAGTATCGACTCCTTAAGTAAATTAACCAAGTAATTAGCCAAGTGAATTAATGAAGGCAATTAAAATGCAATAAGCTTGGTAGCACAAACAAATCACCAACTAAGATAATGCAGTGGAAAATAAATTTAACACGGTGATTTGTTTGTGAATGGAGAAAACCATTGAAACAAAATCCTATCAGGTGAATTTAAGGTTACCACTCCCGAGAATCCACTATTATTAAAACAAGCAGTTACAAGCAAAAGAATCCTAATACGTTATACTAACCTATAGTTGAACCCTAATTACCCCAATACACAATTGGACTTGTAATGTAGTGACAATCTTTCATTTTAATGCACGGCTCCAAGTACGTGACTAACCAATTAATACACGGATCCCAGTATGTGACTAACACACCAATTTGAGAAGAATGTTGGCTACAAAATTCTTCAGCTCATCCACACAATGAAATCAAGAAGCTCCTTGGTCACAAAATCCTACGGCGTACAAATGTAGTAATTTCTTCAAGAGAAAGATGAACTAGGGCATATGTCTCCAGTCACAATATGCTTAAATAAAACCTTTGCATTGACTTACGTCATCTGAGACAGCCCTTAAAATAATCCTTATATATGTCTAGGATTGTGAGAAAAGAAAACCTAAATACATAGCATGGATATGCATGAAAAACAGATCTGAAAAACTGATTTTCATAATTCTCGATAGATACAACTGTTGAGCTTATCTGTCGAGCTTCACATTTTAAATCTCGATAGATGCATCTGTCGAGATATCTGTCAAGTTTTAAAGAATAGCACTTCTTCACTAAATTCTTGGATAGATTTGCATGACTTCAATACTTAAACTTGAACTCTTGGTTCTTGAAGTATTAAACACATCCTAAATCTACCCAATTACAAGTAAAGTGCATTTTGTCAAAGGATTAGCTAATTACAAATGACATATGTTCTTAACATGATCCACATACGTACTAACAATCTCCCTCTTTGGCAGTCCGTGACAAAACCACAATAAACAAATGAAATATGAGAGAAGTCATAAATCACTCAACTCTTACTCATTTGTTGAATACAATAAAATCTACCCTAACACAAACTCTTGAAAAACTTTGCAAGAAGAGAGTTCATGGCATGGAAGATTTTGATAACCTATATTTCTGAAACACTTTAAACAAAACTCATCAAGGCATCTTAGTGTGAACCAAAAATAAAAGATTGCATACAATAAATAAAAAAGCATGTGTATAAACAGAGAAAAGAAACAACACATGGAGAGATAGGTGAAAAATGTAATAACAATCTCATCAAATATATATCAGTAATGAATACAAGATTTGCTATCACTAAGTGGTCACAAGACCAATGTACAAGAATAATGTATCTAAAAGATAAAGAAAAGAAAAGATACAAAAAGTCTTCACTACATCCCTCAAAATAAACACTTTCCCTAACTAAAATGTCCTATGCTAACTCTCCCCCTAAGTATGTGACTACTCTTATACTCAAAACTACTTCTCATTTTTGTCACGAATGACAAAGGACAAGTCATTGTGAAGTAGTCATCTCATCGTCATTGGAAGATCTAGCATCCTCATCATCATCATCATCATCATCATCGTCATAGGAGTCACCATCATCATCCTCATCCTCAAATGCCTCTGGAGAAGGAGAGGGAGACTCTATGAAGCCACCAAGGCGAGCTTATCATCGTGCAATACGACCGACACATGTTTTCACCTAATACAACTCAGAAGTGAGTGTATCAAGGCGAGCATCTATGCGCTGAAGATGTGCCATGACTGCCTTAAGGGTCACACCACCTGCAGAAGCAAAAGGAGAGGAGGTAGATGGAGCAGAAGAGGCTAGAGAAGTCGCCGTCTCAGTTCGTGGCTGCTTCGATCGAAGCCTGGCCTCGCTTTGTCCAATGGGCACGCTGCTAATGGCACCCGTGATAGAGAAGTAAGCAGCCTTTGGATAGGAGACAGACATATGGTGAATGATCCTCATGATAGCAAAAGGGAAAATAAGTTTATCACGGGTCGCTGTATCCTTATAAACATCTATAAGAGAGAGTATAAAATGAGAGGGAAAGTCAATGGTAAGCCCCTCAAGGAGGGATAACAAAAAGTGAGCACGAGGCTCAATAATAGAATTATAGTGAGACAAGGGATGTAAAACAAATGTCATCACCATATTTAGGAACCTTGGACCTTTTACAAAACTTGAGCAAATGGTGTTTTGACGATCACCCCAAGATGAAGGTGTCTCATAGAAGAGAGACATGAGTTCGTCTTTGGACACAGTCTGTAAACGAGGACAGCTGAGGTAATCAGGATGTGATACCCTTGGGACATGTAGCACATCAGAGATAAGCTTTGGAGTGACTACTATATGTATACCTTAAACAGAAGTGAGAAAGGAAGGTATGGAAGAATCAAATCCGTGCATATTAGAGTAAAACTCCTGTATGATCACGAAGGGACAACTAACCGAGATATCATAAAAGGATTCCCAACCCCTATTGTGAATGACAGTGGGTAAGTCAGTATTAGAGAAATCCGAAAGGATGAACTAACATTTCAAATGAATGCCACATCTAGAAAAGTTCTCCAAGAAGTCCTGATGAGCCTTCTCATCATGGAACCGAACGTGAAGAGGAGTAGAATTAGAAGAAGAAGATGCCCCAAAATGAAAAGGCTTCCAGGACGGAGTAGTTTTGCGCTTGGGTGCCATGCGCAGACTATCTTTGAGAGAGAGAGAGAGAGAGCGAGAGAAGCAGAGAAGTACTAATCAACAATAATATCAAAGGAAAGAAAAGAATGGTACAAATGCATGAAAAATGCATGAACATGTGACATGCAACAATAAAAACATCATGGGCTCACCTAATCCAAACCTACCAGCATACAAGGTTTCAACATATAAAACACACATCTAAAATGCATGAAACATTGTGAAAACGCAAATAAGCTGCAATGCATGAGCAAATAGGATCATTTAAAAATAACCCAACCCAAAAATTTCACAAATAACTCAACAATTTTGAAAAACCCCAAAAAATTTTAAAAACCCAAAAACTTAGGTCAAAAAGTATGAAGTGCATGATAAATGAGAAAAAAGAGATCATACCAAAGGAAGAAAACAAGATTTAGGCCAAAAAACAAGTGGGGAAGGTGAAGGGGTTGAGAGAAATGTATTTAGGAGAGAAAAGAGAGAGTTTTTGTTGAGAGAAATTAGAGAGAAATGAATAAAATCGCACTGAATTTATATATATAGAATCACTTATCTCGATGGACCGAGGATCTGTCGAGAGCTAATTCTCGACAAATAAATATGTTGAGGTGATGTTGAGCATCTATCGACGGTAAAAGAACCTCAATGGATCGAATAGCTATTGAGAAGCTATTGAGTAGATAGAAACTTTCTTGATGGATTGAGAATCTGTCGAGAATTTATCGAGACAAATTCTAGAAAGCTTCGATGGATCGAAAATGCGATAAGATTTGTCGAGAAAAGCAGTCCAAGGGTCTCGAAAGATAGATATTTGTCGAGAGCTATCAAGAAGCTGTCAAGATGGGCAAAAATAGTTTTTCAAAGAAAAGAAAAACACAGAAATGAATGCAATCAAGCATGCTACCTAACCAAAGATTCAACCAACATACTTAAGCTTCCAAAATCATCTCTCAACAAGAAAAATGTCAAGCATATAGATCCAAAACACACACACACACACTAAACAAGTCTAACTAATTTTATATTTCAAAAACAAGTCAAGACAGTTTAATGAGCATATATTAGCATATGTATTCCTTGTGATGACCAAATCACATTGTACCTGCACATGTATCAAAAGTAGCAAATAATTTTACGTGTTATGTGTGAAAAACATTTCAAGATTGCATAAGTGTCTCTTGTTATGACGATCTGAGATATCAGAAAATCAATTTAACTCGCACAAAATCATAATTGCTTGATAGGGACTATCACATTCGAGGTACATCCTATAACTCTCACATCGCTTAGAAACACACTTGTAATCATATATAAAGCATTTTGATTCTTATTTCTTTCTCTCTTTTTTTTTGCATATTTTTCTTTTGATAAGCATATAATGCATGGGCACATAAGAGAGAGAGAGAGAAGAAAATACTCAATTATGTTAAGCTTTTGACATTGCACTTTTACTATGTTAAAGCATACAGATGTCATTTCATAATTGATGGGAAACAGTGATGAAATAGTTATTTATGCCTTTCTCTTAGGATTTTCTAGTCCTACATATCAAAAAGAGTGATATGAGTGTTAAGTACTAGAAATTACCTAATATTACTCATCACAAACACGAGCTACAAAGCTCACTTGCTTAGTTGTGCATAGTGATACTCATCTAAGCTACAAAGAGACAAAATTTAGAAAACTTTGTTTCAATGGCCATCCAAGGTACACAAAACACACACTGTTTTTGTATTTTTCTGTTTTTTCAATTTTTTTTATTTTTTATTTTTATGAAAAACAAAATAAAGCAAAACTAAAAAAAAATAAAAAATAAAAAATACATGTTAAACAAAGTATAGCATAAAACTAGAATGACTCAAAAACAAGAAAACAAAACATACAAGTAATGCAAAAAAATAAAATAAAAACTAAAAAAAAAGGGAGAGAGAAAAGGTGATGGAATCACTTAGAGCCTTTTTCCTTCCACACCTTTGAAGAACCTTTCCATTGAGCAAACCTTTGAACCGGCGGTAAGGGGGAAGAATTGAAACCGTTCAAGTTCGAAAGGAACATGAGGGCCTTGAGAAAATCTCCAAGAGGAGCGAAAGAGAATGGAAACTGATTTTGGTTTCCAAATGAGATCATATTATTGCTCTGTTTAGTGGCTAACCACTTATAGCAATTAGGTCGATTATGTCCAGTAACTTCTTAGTGATGACAAAAATGCTGCTTATTTTGTTTAGACTCTTTGTTATTGCTCTTCTTAGCCCTAGGGTTTTTACTCTCTTTCTTATCAAGCTTAGAGGGTGCTCCTAAGATAGATTTAACATTGTCTAAGTACTCACTAGCTAAAATAGTTTTCATATCATTATTCTCAGATTCAACATTATTAGCAGGTGAAACAAACACAACAGTACTAGAAGCAATATTAGAGGAAGAGAAATCATACCCTAAACCAGTTTGATCAGAAGAAAAATTCTGAAAGCTAAGCATCTCATCAAGCTTTGCACTTGAAGTCCTTTCCAACTGAGCTCTGACTTGGAACAGCTCCGGTTCAAGCTTCTTGGTTCTCTCAACTAAGAAATTATTCTCAAATCACAGTGCTCCAATGGTTTGATTAGCTTTATCAAACTTTGTGGAGATTTCTTCTCGTTCAAGCTCCACATCATTGAGCTTCTTGGTGGTTAGCCTATACCATTTCTCATGCTTTTCAGAGACTGTTAGGTTCTAAAGATTTAGAAATTTATATATTTAGAACTCTAATTTGTATTGTTGCCAAATCCATGATCAAAACAGGTTGTTTAGTCTTGTTTAGACTTATTCAAAGTTGTGTGTTTATGTAAAGTTGGAATTGAGTGGCTGCAGAAAATTTTAGTGACTTTTGGCCTGGCTCGATCGATCGAAGGTTAAACTCAATCGATTGAATATCGGGTAGAACGTGTTTTTCTGCAGAATTCCAACTCAGCCCTAACTCCTAAAACATTTAGAGTTTTATGTTTTTGCCCTAAGTATATAAGGCAAACCCTAGCCATGTTTTGGAGGTTACTCATATTGCTGTTTTATGTAAATCTCTTGTAAGATCTAGAGGAGATTTTCTTTACACAAAAATTAGGGTTTTCAAAAATGAGATGTTATCTACACCTTGATGACCAACTTAGTTGCTGCCATTGAAACTTGAAGAAAAACAAGCGTGGGTGCTTGTAACTGGTGATGAATCCAAGAAAAAAGGAGTCCGTGAATTCGGAGCTTGCATGTGGTCATGTTAGTAAGTTCCATTGGTGGGTAGCAATAAGAAGTCGAGCGTGGGGGCTTATAAGTCTTATTGTATGAACTTCGATTCTTTCAAGGTAGTGGATTCAAGTTTACCTTGAGGATAGCTAGGTCAAATCCTCCTCAGGTTTTACCGTGTGATTTCCTGGGTTATCATATCATTGTGTTATTTACTTTTCCACTGCTTTATATTCTTGATATGATTACGTGATTGTGATAACCTAGATTTGCATAATTTGACTAAATTAATCACTTGGCTAGTTAACTAGGTTAATCTGGTTAGGTTAACAGGTCTAAAAATTGTTCAAGTGGTATCAGAGCAGGTAGCTCTCTTGTTTGAGATCTTTTGATCTTTGAGCTAATCCTTGACCCATGTTGTCATGGAACACGGACACTCTCTGGTTGTTCCTCCTCACTTTGATGGGAATAATTTTGCTTATTAGAAAGTAAGGATGAAAGCATTCCTGAAATTAATTAATGAGAGAGTTTGGAACTCTGTTGAACATGGATGGGAGAAGCCCACTACTCCTGTGAGTGAGTGACAAACTTCTCAAAAAGAAGCAGCTGGTTTCAATAGCAAAGTTATGAATACCATCTTTAACACTATTTCTATGGAGGAATTTAAGAGAATTTCTAACGTTGAGGTTGCTCATACTGCTTGAAAAATCCTCCAGACTGTGCATGAAGGCACTAAGGCAGTTAAAATTAATAAGTTACAGCAATTAACATCTAGATTTGAAAGCATTAGGATGTCTGATGATGAATCTTTTGATGAATTCTATACTAAATTGAATGATATTGTTAATTCTGCATTTGATCTGGATGAAATCTATGATCAACCTAAATTTGTTAGGAAGATTCTTAGATCCTTGATAGAGGACTTTAGACCCAAAGTGACTGCCATCACTAAGAGCAAAGATGTGGACTCCATCCTTGTTGATGAACTTGTAGGATCTCTTCAGTCCTATGAGTCAGACCTACCCAAAACAAACAAATCCAAATCAATGGCTTTTAAGTCTATTGATGATGTTGATGTTGGTGGATTTGATGATGAGCTCTCTGCTACAGAGATTGCTTACCTTGCCAAAACTTTAGAAACTTTCTTAGGAATAACAATAGAAAAGCAAGAGGAACAAACACTGCTGAACTTAAAAACTTTAAAAAGAATGATCCCACTAAGGTTAATATCTTTGAAAAACCTAGAGAAAATGTTGGTCAATCTTCAAATAATTCTTTGGGTCCTCAGTGTTTTGGATGTTAAGGATATGGTCATATGAAATCTGAATGTCCCACATACTTGAGGTCTAAGGGGGAAGGCTATGGCTGTAACCCTTAGTGATAATGAAGTTTTTGATGATGAGTCCGGATGTGATGAGGATGGAAGCTTCGTTGCTTTCACTGCTACTGCTGTAGTCAATGAAAGTGTATTTGTTAAAGAAAACTCTTCTGATGGGGAACTCTCTGAGGATACAGATCTTCAAGAAGTCTACAATAAACTTTACAAAGTTGCTGCAAAGAATGCCATGAATGTTGAATTAGGCTTAAAGAAAATTACATCTCTTGAGCTTGAAAAGAAAAATTTGCTTGTTAAATTGTTTGATGTTAATGATCTTTTGAACAATGTGAAATTTGAGAATATGCTCTTGCTTAATAAAGTTAAAACTTTGGAACATGATTTGTCTGTTGCTAGATCTGCTAGTTCTAAACTTGATTAAATGATGAGTATTCAAAAGGCTCCTTCTAACAAATCTGGATTAGGTTTTGTTGAAAGCATCTCTGTGACTATACCAAATTCCATAAACTTTGTTCCCTTTTCTTCCTCTAAACCCCCTGTAAGTAAGGATGTGAGTGAGACTGTCAAACCTATAGAGGTCACACCTCCTAGGAAGATTAGGGTTGAACTAAAAGAATCTAAACCTAAGGAGTCTACCCTTTCTAAGGACAAGATGCATGGTAAGCCTGTTTGGGTTTGTCATTTTTGTGGAAATTCTTGACACATTCGTCCTAAATGTTACAAGCTTCAAGCTGCTAAGAGAGCAAACAAACCAAAAGTGCATGTGCCTCAAGCACAAGATCCTATGGCACTCATTAGTGAATTGGTAAAAGCTTTAAACCTTTATTCTAATCCTGAAGTTGGAAATCACTCGAACATGAATCGGAACTCTAATGCTCGTGGTGCATCTAAAATGTTTTAGATGCAAAAAACTCGATCTAATTGAGTCTTTCTAACATGGTCCTTATGCTTCATTACTCTACTCTTTTGTGACCTTTGTTCTTTGGTTCTTTTTACCTTTTTATTTCTAGGATTTGCATTGCATAACATTCATGCATTTTATTCTAGGATTTTTTTTAATAATAATAAAAAAATTAAAATAAAAAAAAGGAAAGGGAAAAGAAAACAAATTGTGTTTTGCATTCTTTCACTTGGTTTTTGAAAACAAGTTTGGTCAATATATTTTCACATAACATGTCTTTGTACCTTATTTAGCTTTGATGAGCTTATTAATTGCACTTTACTAGTTGAAGCTTTGTAGTGCATGTTGTGTGGGAAAAATGTTTATGGTGTTTATCACTTTGTCTTAATCTTGAAGTCACATGTTATTTGACTGTCGAACTTGACCCTTTTAAGAAAGGCATAAACAACCATATCACCACTGCTCACTAGCCAATCATGAATACCTTAGTGCATATCGTAAGATTTTGTTCCCGAGAAAGTATAGCACATGCATAAAAAGAACATAAGGTGTAGTCTCGGTTTAATTGCTTAATGCTTAAAATTGGTATGTACTATTAAACTTGATGCCAAATCACATAATTAAAATTGGTGTGTACTATTAGGCTTGATGCCAAATCATATAACTAAAATCTGTGTGTACATTATGAGACAAAATTTAAGAAACTTACATGATTGCAAGCTTATGTTCTAGGAGAAGTAAGAGTTATATAATGTAACTCTTTAGGTGATAGTCTTTTTTGAATTCTATATGGTGGATTTTGTAAACTTTGTGATTGATTGCTATTCACTTTTCACCTCACATGTATCTTAAGCTTTTGCTAGTTGCACATACTACATGAGTTACTCTTTGCTAAACATTGTATATGTTATTGTTTGATGCCAAATCACATAACTAAAATCTGTGTGTACATTATGAGACAAAATTTAAGAAACTTACATGATTGCAAGCTTATGTTCTAGGAGAAGTAAGAGTTATATAATGTAACTCTTTAGGTGATAGTCTTTTTTGAATTCTATATGGTGGATTTTGTAGACTTTGTGATTGATTGCTATTCACTTTTCACCTCACATGTATCTTAAGCTTTTGCTAGTTGCACATACTACATGAGTTACTCTTTGCTAAACATTGTATATGTTATTGTGTGTGTTTTTGGTCTGACCATCAAAGTTTGAAAAATATCTTGAGATTTATGCACAATTGATTTGTTGCTTAAGAATTAAAAAGGGAGATTGTTTGAAACCTCATAGTTGGGAGAATTTGGTTTAAATCTTGGTCTTTTGAAAAAAATTTCATCTCATAAATCTTGGTCTTTTGAAAAAAATTTCATCTCATACTCATGTATGTCATACTTATGTTTCATTGCTTTGAGGAGAGTGCATCAAAATTCTTTTTTTTTTTTTCAAAAACTCATTTTTTACAATTTCGATCGATTGAGTCTGTTTTTCGATCAATCGAAATTACGATTAAAAATTTCAGTGAGCCTCTATCTGATTCGATCGATCGAAACTGTTTTTTTGATCAATCGAATATCATGAATCAGGTTTTTTAAAACTTCAGATTTGACTTGTTCAATCACTTTTCAAAAACTTTTTAAAACTTTTTCCTCTCTCTCCGACTTGGCAAGACTCCACAACCAATTTTTTGTCGTTTTCCTCCTAATTTTTTGCAAGGTTTCTCTCTCCACAAGCCGGTATGTCCATATTACCCTTCCTTTTGCATTTTTTTTCATATTTTCATGCATTAATTCATGATATTTGGGTAAATTTTTTGGACTATGCATAAATTGGGATTTTTGTTTAATCAAGCCTTATTTTGTGAAATTGATCATTGGGTTTTGTTGCTATATGGATATATTCATGATCTATGATGGTTAATTTGATCAATTTGGAGTTTTGTGAAAAATTAAAATTTCTAGGGCTTGTATTGAATCTGAATTGGGGATTTTGTTCAATTGGGTTAAAATTGATGAAATCGGCTTGTTGTTTTGATGTAATTGATCATTCTATTCTGTTTTCAACCTTGTGTGATGATCAATTCATCAATTTATTTCAAAACATTCACGTGGTTTTTCAAATTTTTGGGGTTTTTGTTAGAAACTCCATGCTCAAGCCAATTTTGTGACTTTGAACTTAATTGAACCTAATTTCATTGCATTATAGCATGCATCATGACATTTAATTTGTTCATGTATTATATAGATTGTTGTTCTATATCTGTTTTTTGCTAACTTGCTGTCTGCCCTTGGTTTTTCCTTTTTGTTTTTTTTTTTTTTTTTTTTGCTCTGCTGTGTGTCCTTGTCCTTTCCTTAGCACCATGCCTAGGAAAACTAGAGCTCATAGGACTCCATCCTCTTCTTCTGTGTCACCCTCTAGGGTTGAGTTGTTTAAGGATGCAAAATGCAAGGAGGCCTATGATAAGCTAAACAGTAGAAGAAAGATTTGGGCTGAGCATTCTATGCTCCTTGATGAGGTTGATCCAGCCACTAGGGATAACTTTGAGAGTCGTGGTTGGTTATCCTTGTTAGAGATAGATCATCCACCCCCAATCGCCCTCATTAGAGAGTTATATTCGAATCTCTCTTGTCACGTCTATGATTCCAACACCCTTGTTATGAGTTGGATACGAGGTGTTGAGTACACTATTACCCCTAAGGTAGTGGCTAAGGCTCTTGGGGGCCCTGTTGTTAGGCAGCCTGACTATCCTTATGAGAAGTCTCCACCCTTAGATGATGTCATGTCATACATCACTAGATCTTCTATCCAGTGGGGTTCTGATCCTCAGACCACATCCGCTGAACTTCCTGAGACTACCTATCTTAGGATAACATGTCATTCTTTATGGCTTATCTCTCATCTCCACACCATCCTTCTTGAGCGATGTGTGTTTTTGTTTGCCCTTATGTCTGGTGCTTCTATTTCTTTTCCTCATTTGTTTCTTCATTCTTTGAATGAGATACATAGGAGTAGCACTGTTGGTCACGCTCTTGTCTATCCTATCTTCATTCATAGGATTTTGTTGTTTTTAGGATTAGATGGTTTCCCCGCGTCTGAGCCTATTCACATTACTGGTCCCATAGGTGCCACCTTCCTTAGGCTGAGGGCTGCTTATTTGAGAGCTCGTCGAGTTAAGCCTGCTGGTATTGTACCCCTTCCCTCCTCTTCTACAGGTACTACACAGGCTGAGGCGGCTGCTGTTGCTGCTGATGCTAATGTTCCTCCACCGACTACTTCAGATGATTTCGACACCGACGTACGTTGGATCATGTCTTGACCGTTCAGGTGGCTCATGGACAAATTTTGGTGGACTTGCTTGATGAGGTTCGTGCTTTGCGTGTAGAGTTGGCGCATTCTAGACGATCTCTTTCGCCACCTCCTTTTGATGATGGCTTGTGATTGCCCTTTAGCATTCCGTCACAAAAAAGGGGGAGTAGATTTTGGTTTTTTCCTGTAGTGTTTTTGCTAATAGGGGGAATTTTGTGATTCTTTGGAGCCTGTGGTGATTAGCTTGTATCTAGGAGCTGTACCTTGTATTTACATTCTTTTGGCTCTAGATGTATTTCTGTTAGGCTATTCATGTTAGGGGGAGATACATTGGAGATACATTTACTTTGTTTCTTGTTTCATTGCTGATTAACTTATGTTTTGTGAGTTATTCATTTGATATATGTCTTTATTTTGTGTTTTGATGAAATCAAGAATTTATTTTGTTTACTTGTATTTTCCACACATGCGTTTATGCGTTTGTTGAGTATTTTAGAAAATACAGGTTGATTCAATTGAACTGCTGTCTACACTTGCAACAGATGGATAGTAGTTAGGATTGGATTTGTTTTGTAAAGGGCTGTTTTATTTGTAAACTTTGAGCTTTAGTTTGTGTTTTGTCACGGATTGCTAAATGGGGAGTTTGTTAAGTTCTAAAGATTTAGGAATTTATGTATTTAGAACTTTAATTGTATTGTTGGCAAATCCATAATCAAAACAGGTTGTTTAGTCTTGTTTAGACTTGCTCAAAGTTATGCATTTATGTAAAGTTGGAATCAAGTGGCTGCAAAAAGTATTAGTGACTTTCGGCCTAGCTTGATCAATGGAAGCTTAGACTCTATCAATCGAATATCGGGTAGAACGTGTTTTTCTGCAGAATTCCAACTCAGCCCTAACTCCTAAAATGTTTAGGGTTTTATGTTTTTGCCCTAGGTATATAAGGCAAACCCTAGCCACATTTTGGAGGTTGCTCATATTGCTGTTTTGTGTAAATCTCTTTTGAGATCTAGAGGAACTTTCCTTTACACAAAGCTTAGGGTTTTCAAAGAGGAGATGTTATCTACACCTTGATGGTCAACTCAATTGCTACCATTGAAGCTTGAAGAAAAACAAGCGTGGGTGCTTGTAACTAGTGGTGAATCTAAGAAAGAAGGAGTTCGTGGATTCGAAACTTGCACGTGGTCGTGTTAGTAAGTTCTACTGGTGGATAGCAATAAGAAGTCGAGCGTGGGGGCTTGTAAGTCTTATTGTATGAACTTAGTGGATTCAAGTTTACCTTGAGGATAGCTAGGTCAAATCCACCCTAGGTGTTTACCATATGATTTCCTAAGTCATCATATCATTGTTTTATTTACTTTTTTGCTGCCTTATATTCTTGATATGATTGTGTAATTGTGATAACCTAGATTTGCATAATTTGACTAAGTTAATCACTTGGCTAATTAACTACGTTAATCTAGTTGGGTTAAGGGGTCTAAAAACCATTCAGAGACCTTGTACAATTTTACATAAGCTATATGGATGTCATCCTGTCAATCCATTTTCTCAAACTTAGACTCCACCAAGTCCTTTTCTTCATCCACTTCTTCAATAATCCCCTCAGTAGAATTCATAATAGCAGTGAAGGCATTTAGGATTCCCTTGTCATCATTATCCGTGTCATCATTATCCGAATCATCCTTAAGCTCAATGTCACTCAAGGTAACAGCAAGGGCCTTACTTTTCCCAATAGTCTTGAGATAAGTTGGACATTCTTATTTCATATGTCCAAAGCCTTAAGATTCGAAGCACTTTGGTCTAGAGGGAACAATGTACTGACCACCATCCTTAGCATCCTTCTTTCCCTTATCTTGGCTCTTGAACTGTGAAGAACTGGATTGCTTTTGGTGCTTGTCAAATCCTTTAGCATTGGTATTCTTCATAAACTTTTTGAATTGCCTTGTGATGTAGGATTACATTTTAGAATCTTCACCATCTGAAGACTTATCTGTGTCATTGCTTTTGGCCTTCAGTGCCATGCTTTTACCCTTGCTCGATTTCCCAATCCTAGTCAAACCCAATTCATAGGTCTTCAAGTTGCCAACCAACTCTGTCAAAGGAATTTTGTCAATGTCCTTTGATTCCTCAATGGCAGTGATCTTGGCATGAAATTTCTTAGGTAGAGATCTGAGCACCTTTCTAACAATCTTAGGTTTAAGAATGGTTTCCCCAAGATTAAATGCAGAGTTCACTATGTCCGTGAGCTTGGCATAGAACTCATCAAACAACTCATCCTCCATCTTGATTTCTTCAAAGCTTGTGGTAAGCCTTTAATGCTTTGAATCCTTGACAGCCTTAGTTCCTTCATAGGTCATTTAGAGGATGGTCCATGCTTCCTTCACAATTTCAATGGAAGATATCTTCTTGAACTCCTTATTCGTGACTGCACTGAATAAGGCATTCAATGCTCTGCCATTGAAGTTAGCTGCTTTGATCTTTCCATCATCCTAATCAGCCGATGCTTCTTTTGGTTTAGTCCAACTAATCTCCATAGCTTGCCACACTTTTTCATCTAAAGACTGTAAGAAAGCTCTGATGCATTCTTTCCAGCATGCATAGTTAGTGCCATCAAATAAATGAGGTATAATAAAAGATTGTCTTCTATCCATGACAAACAGGGGTCAATGGATCACACAGCAAAGATTAACCATAATCAGAGTATGCCTGTTCTAATACCATTTGATAGGCCAAGAATGTATTGACCCCTTAGGAAAATTAACTAATTAATTAGCCAAGTGAATTATTTAAGTCAATTAATATGCAATAAGTGTGATAGCACAAAAAAATCATCAACTAAGATAATGCAGCGGAAAATAAATTTGACACGGTGATTTGTTTACGAATGGGAAAAAGCACCAAGGAAAAACCCTACGGGTGAATTTAATGTCACCACTCCCAAGAATCCACTATTATAAAAACAAATGGTTACAAGTAATGAAATCTTAGCACCTTATACCAACCTACAGTTGAACCCTTACCCCAATACGCAATTAGACTTGTAATGTAGTGACAATCTCTCATTTTGATGCATGGCTTCAAGTACGTGACTAACCAATCAATACACGGATCCCAGTACATGACTAACACACCAACTTGAGAAGAATGTTGGCTGCAAAGTTCTTCAGTTCATCCATACGATGAAGATCAAGAAGCACCTTGGTCATAAAACCCTACAACGTACAAACGCAGTAGCTTCTTCAAGAGAAAGATGAATTAGGGCATATGTCTCTGGTCATAATATGCTTGAATAAAACCTTTGCATTCACTTTCATCATCTAAGACGGCCCTTAAAATAATCCTTATATATGTCTAAGGTTGTGAGAAAAGAAAACCTAAACACATAGCATGGATATGCGTGAAAAACTGATATGAAAAACTGATTTTCGTAATTCTCAATAGATACAGCTGTCGAGCTTCACATTTTAAATCTTGATAGATGCATCTATCAATATTTCTGTCGAGCTTTAAAGAACAACACTTCTTCACTTGATTCTTGGACAGATTTGCATAACTTCAATACTTGGACTTGAACTCTTGTTCCTTGAAGTATTAAACACATCCTAGATCAACCCAATTACAAGTACAGTGTGTTTTGTCAAAGGATTAGCCAATTACAAATAACATATGTTCTTAACATAATCCACATATGTCATAACATGTTTTGTCCTTCTCTGTTTTACTTTGGAGTTATATACAGCACCAGAATATCAAATTTAAAATTGTATCATGTTAATGGGTGTCTTTAGGGTAATTGTTAATAAATTATATTAGAAAAATTTTGACATCACTTTTATGAAAAATATAAAAAGTTTTCAACAAAATTTATTACTTTATCATTTATCATAAAATATTTCTAAAAATAATTAGTAAACTAATGCCCTTAGGGCATTCTTTAACATTTCCCTAAATTTATTTATAGCTTCTATACTGTCAATCTAATTGTAGATTAAAAAAATACGTAAAATATTGTATAAAAAGTGTACAATATTATATACATTTGTATAAAAATGGATAATGTTATAGGCATTTATTTAGTTTATAATGTAAATCTTATCTTGATAGTATAATGTAAATAAATAATTTCCCTTTTTATTATCATTATACTGTTTAACAATTGATCAGTTGAAGCTCCAATATTTCTTTTTAAAGGGTTCATTATGAGACTTAAGTTAAACAAAATTTAATGAAAAGAGAATTTAAATATATCTAGTTGTTGACACATACAAAAAAAAAAAAAAAAAAAAAAAAAAAAAGAAAAAAAAAAAAGAGCACACAAATATGTGAAATTTTACAATTTCCTTCTACAAGTTTTCATATTTTAACATCCTTACATGAAAATTTATTATGAGTTGCCATTATCTATTGTCAATGTAGGTAAGTGTAACTATTTTATTTTGTTAAGTTTATATAACATTTTTTATTTTTATGCAATTGTAATTATCTATTTATCATTGTTTTTATAAAAATATTTTAAACTAAATGAAAAAAACTCAACCAACAGGCATTAAACTAATTATTAACTCAAAGAGCTACATCCATCCATACATATATAAATAATACACTATCTATGTAGTTAACCAATCAAAAGCTAGAACAATCACTAACTTTACTTTCTTTCTTTTTTAAATCACTAACTTTATAACAAAACGTTATTATAACATGATAATAATACACACATGTAACAAACCATCTATATTTACTAATTATTAAATTATATAAATTTATATTATTTTTACATTATACACGCACAAATTCACACAAATAACATTATAGCAATAAATAAATAAATAATACACACAATCAATATCAGACACTCACTCACACAAATAATATATAAATTTATAATAAAAAGAGAACTCACAAACACTCACTCTTTACTCTTAGAGTTTGAGATACTGAAGTTAGATAGAAAAAAGAGATTCATTAGAGAGAGATTTGTGATCTATATTGTTGGTTGGTTTTGGGATAGGCTGATTTGTATTGTTGTTTGGTTTTGAGCTAGAATGATCTATACCATAGTGTGCAAGATCTAAGTTAGCGTATGCAAAATTATTTTTAAAGGTAAATTAAACTAATAATGTATATATTTATCAAGTCAGGGGGTTCATTTGAATCCCCTGAAGAACAAATAATGTTGCCTTTGCAATTGATAATATTGCATTGATTTTTGAAACACTATAATGAAAGTTGTGATATGAAAAATAAATTTGAAAGATGGCATTTATATTTATTTGATTTATTTTAGTCAAATTTTCTATTTGTACTAATTTAATATATTTATTTATATTTTAAATAAATATTAAATTAACTATGACATCATTATGGTTCTATCTCAAGGTCCAACCTCAAAAACCTTGAACCTCTTCCTTTGAAAATTCGATGAAAGGTTTAGGTTTCAAAACCATACTTCAATCCAACCATGAGATAGACTTTTTTTTTTTTTTTAAGAGAGAAAAGAAAATTGAAAAGACATTAGTGTGGTAACAGGCAAGGGTTTTTTATGCTTTTTTTTTTTTAATTCTTTTTTTAAGAGTTTCAACCTATGGTGTCCATTTCTGATAGTAGCTCTTTATCATCAGATCAAGACATTAATCGGTTTTTTGTGTAGGCAGGGATTGAATCACAGATCTCTTATTTAATCATCAGAGATTTTACTAGTTAAACTAACCGGACATGCATTAGTAAAACCCTTTTTCAAATACACTTTCCAACAGATTCTCTATTCTATTTAAATATTATTTCTTCATTCTTTCTTTAATATTTAAATTTTTTGCAGATATTTTTTTAATGAAAAGTGTTATGTTCACAACATTTTCACAATAATTTCATAACTAACCCTATGTGGTACTGGTTCTAATTTGAACCCATCACTAAAATTATTATTTTTTCTTGACAATAATAGCCAATATTAACTTGCCATTTAAGATTTATTGTAAAAGAATAGTGAAAATATTGCAGTAACATTTCTCAATTTTATTTTTTCTTCTCTCTTCATTTTTTCCATCCATACGTTTGTTTTGTTTTCACCTCCACATACTCGTCCTCTTTATCTTCATTTTTGCTTTTCATTTTCTGCCTCTTGGTCTACCTCTATCTCCAAGTGTCTCCCTATTTCACTTGGACTAAAAACACTAAAACATGCCATTCATCTTCTCATCACATAGAGGGGAAATCACCATTATGCCCCACCAAGTGAGGAAAAAATAGTCTTTGTCCTCTGTCCTCTATCTTAGGGTATTATGGGTTAGATTCTTTTTTTTTAAAATGTTTTGATTTTAATAGTTTTATGAGAAAGTCTGTGTTCTGTGATTAGATTTCATTTTTGCATTTTATTCTTATTGTGTTTGGTGTCTTTGTAGCCGTTGAGGTTGAGATAAATGCTGAAATTTTAATTTACCGTGCTAAATTTTTTATTCAGATTTATTTAGGTGAGGATTATTTTAAGTGAGAAAAATGGTTTGGAGTTGCTACAATGCTCTCTTTTTCAAGAAAGCTACCATAGCAGTTCTACAAAAAAAAAAAAATAAAAAATAAAAAAAAATAAAAAATAAAAAATTTTACCTTTTGAAGAGGGTGTTGGAGTTGATTTTTTGGGTTTGCTCTCCAAAAAATGACTTTGGCTAGTCTATTGGAAATTCTCTAATAAGGTGGACTTAAATTAGCTTAACTAGTAAAGTTTCTGATGGTTGAATAAGATATTTGGGGTTCAATCTCCACCTACACCAAAAACCGATTGATGTCTTGATCTGATGATAAAGAGTTATCATCAGGAGTGGACACCATTAGTTGAAACTCTCAAAAAAAAAAAGAAATGCTCTAATAAGAAAGAAAAAATTTCATCATCAAACAGAGACAAAATTGGAAAAACTTGCCAAAATTAAGCCTAATGCCAACTTTGCAAAAAATTGGAAAAACCTACCCAAATTAAGCCTATGGGCATTCACATTAGTCCGTTTTTTAGCATAAAAACCTACTTTTTCTATTTTACACCACCATTTTAAAAAAAAAATTCACATTAGTCAATCTATTTTACAATCTATTCTATTTAAATAATAATATTTCTTTAATTTTTTATTATTATTTTGTCTTTTTCTTTTATCCTTATCTTTCTATCTTTTTATTTTTTATTTTATCCTCTTATCTCTTAGATCAAACGATCTGGAGCCTCCCCCCCCCCCCCCCACACACACACTCAATCTCTCTCTCTCTCTCTCTCTCTCTCTCTCTCTCTCTCTCTCTCTCTCTCTCTCTCTCTCTGTGTCTGTAGGTTTGTTCATGTGAGTGTGTTTCTGTGTTTCTATGTTGGTTGTCTATGTGGGTGTGTTTCTGTGTATCATAGGAAGAAGAAGATGATGAGGGAGAGCAGAAGTTTGAGTTGGTTTTGCAAACGGAGAAGAGAAAGAAAAAAAGGAGTGAAATTGTGAAATTAATAAAATATTAAGATGCAAAGCTATAGTAACTATGTATATTTACATGGTTACTGTAGCAAAAATAAAAATCTATAGTGATTTAGAAGGACTGATGCGGGGTGTTTTTGAAGAAAATGTGTAAAATTGACAATTTTTTGTATTTTGCAAGGACTAGTGTGATTGTTCTAACATCATTGCCAAATTGGGAAGAGTATGTCTTGGTACAACAAAATTTGGCAACATTTTCTTTACACACATATTTTTTTTTTCATGATACCCTTATTTTGAGTTGTGGGTTCTAATACAACTTCTTTTTTTCAACCTCTGATCAACAATGACAAAACTTAGGTACAATAGTTAGGTGTTATTCTTTAAGTTCCTCTTTTAAGATTCGGTCCAAATATTTTTTTTTTTTTTTTTTTTTGAGAGAGGTCTGATAGAAAAATACAAATACAAATTATTTATACCACTTTTTGTATACCAATTTATGTTCCACCAATCACAACTTGCTATGTGCATGATTTCACTCAATTTTAAACTTTAATTATTTTATGAGAAACATAAAATCAATACATGGCAAGTTGTGATTGGTGGAATATAGAGTGGTACACAAAAATTAATAATGAGGATTTGTTCTCATAATAGACTGATAACTCATTTCGTTCATTGTTGTTGTTAGGTTCTAAATGTTTAGAACAATTGGTAAATCATGAGCACAAACTTGTCTAGATATAGATCTTAGAGTCTATAGGTTTTATTAGACAATGCTCAAGGTGATTCAAGTCGAACATACAAGCTGCAGGAAGAAGATTTCATATTCTGCCTGGTTCGATCAATCGAAGAACAAGCTCGATTGATCGAAAATCGTATTTGCAGAATTTTAAGTCAGCCCAAATAGCAACTTAAGCCCACTAAGGATTAGGGTTTCAAATCTACTTCTCCCACTATATAAAGGAAACCCTAAGCCACATTTTTGGGACTTTTGGAGAGGGAGATTAGGGTGCCTCTTGTGCCTCTTGTGCCTCCTTTTATTTTTAGGGTTTTGTACCCAAACCTCTCTAAGGCTTTGTTGCTCATACATTGCGGTTTGTGTGAATCTCTTGTGAGATCATTGAGGAGATTTCCTTCACATAAACTTAGGGTTTTCAATGTAGAGATTATCTACATCTTGATGATCAACAAGGTTGCTGCCATTGGAGCTTAAAGAAAAACAAGCAGGAGTGCTTGTAGCTGATTGAAGAATTCAAGAAAGAAGGAGTCCGTGGATTCGGAGCTTGCACAGGGTCGTGTCAGTAAGTTCTACTGGTAGGTAGCATTAGGAAGTCGAGCGGGGAGCTTGTAAGTCCTTTTGTATGAACTTCGATTCTTTCATAGTGAATTCAGTTTTGCCTTGAGGATCGGTGGGTAAAATCCTCCCTAGGTTTTTTACCGATTTGGTTTTCCTAGGTGATCATATCTTGTGTTATTTATTATTCCGCTGCTTTATATTCTTGATATGATTGTTTGATTGTTTTAACCTAGAATTGCTTAATTTCACTAAGTAACAACTTGGCTAATTAACTAGGCTACTCAATCTGGTTGTATGTTAAGGGGTCTAAATTTCCAACAATTGTGACTTGTGAAATTTTATTATGGCCATAAGAAAAAGTTATTTTTTCATTCACATGGTTACTTTTTCATTCACATTGCTATTTTTTAAAATAAACTTTCCAATAAACTCTCTATCCTTTCTGTATCACATTCAAATATTATTTCTTAAAAAATTTTGTACTCATTCTTTCAAATACACTTTTATTCTTTCTACACTTATTCATCTTTTTAAGACCAAAAAAAAAAAAAATCCAATGGAAACCTTTTTATAGCTAATGAATACTGGCTCTTCAGACAAAGAGTCACCGTTCATGAGCAAAGAAAAAATTATATATTTTTAGAGATATTGTTTAACATATATATATTTTAAGAGACTCGCAAAAATAGTGTGGATTTTGGGTTGTCCTATGTTAGAAATGCTAATCATCCTTCTTTGACATGCATGATTTACCCCCCCCCCCCCCCTTCTCTCTCTTTCTCTCTCTCTCTCAATTATGAATGAAAAGACCTCACCTAACCATCTAACTTTTTTTATTTATTTGCTTTTTATCTATTCACTATATAAAAAGTGGCTATACCGCTACAGTGATTTGTTACTATGCATTCAGTGTTAAAACACTATTCATCTATAGTAAAATTTTGGTGAGTCCCTCTATTTTGTCCGTTTGTGAAGGGCAAGAGAGAGACGTATAAAAATGAAAGGGAGAAAGGCCAAAAGGGATCTGGAACTCTCTTTTCTCTCTGAAATTCTCCAAATACCTTCTCTCTCTTTTCTCTCTGGAACTCTTTGTATCTCTTCTCTTCTCTTTTCTCTCTATCATTTCAGGACAACAAGACCAGATTGGCTCAGGAAGAATGAAAAAAAAAACATGGGAAGAAAGACCGACTAATTTTTACAGTAAGTATCTCTTTTTTATTTATTTTTCTCCGTTTCTTCAAAATTTCCTTTTTCTTTTTTCTTTTTTTTTTTGGGTTTGTAAGGTTGAAATTTATCAACCATCTTGTTGGCTATATTCCATGCCAATTTGCTTGTAATTTAAGCACTTAGTAACCTTATATTTAGGTAGGATTACTGTAAGGGTAGTGTGTGAGAAGATATGAAGAAAAGCTCAAGTATATGCAAGAAAGCAGAGTTTCGCGGCTATGACTCGCGGTTGACTCGCGACTGGCAAGCCGCCAATTGCAGGCACATGAGATGCACACATGGGGAGTTGAAAGGTCGCGCCAGCTGTTGCACTACAGGACAAAAGTCCCAGGCTAGCTAGGCCATTACGTCGCGACTTAAACTCACGACTTGGACAAGCCGCGAGATCAAGCTGCCAATCAGCCCTGTTTGGCAAAAATAGACTCTTCATATTCCAAACACACACCACTATATATAAACCCTTATACCCACTAAATTGAGAGAGTTTCTAGAGAGAATTTTGTGAGAGAAACCCTAGAGAAAAATAAGATTGCCTCATCCCCAATCTTTACCTTAAAGACTCTACAAATTTCTCTACTCTCTTCCTCTCCATTGTCATATCCTTAAGAGGTTATTGACCAAATCCTTTTCTGACCAAATCCTTTTCTCACCACACCCACGTCCGTGAGAAGGTTCATTTGGTGCTAAGGGAAGCAATTTGGAGGGAACCAATAACGGAATCCGGGACGTTAAAGAAGAAATAGGTTCGGCATAACTTCATTGGAACAAGAAATTTGAAGGGCTTAGGTACTTGAGTAGATTAGGCTTGGAAGGTCTTCTACTGTTCATGTATCCCAACTACATTCTTTAGTGGATTATTTGACCGCTTGGAGGGCAGCGAAGAGGTTTTACGCTGAGTACTTCGGTTTCCTTTTCGATAACACATCATGTGTTGTCTGTGTGTTTGCATCTTATTTTCCTTTATCTTTGCCTTATTTTTACTGTTGTGGATGTGTTTATATTTGGCATAGATTAGTTATCAATTCTGTTAGGTTTTGAGTTTGTAATGTTGGCAAACCATGACAAAACATGACAAAAACTAAGTCTCATTAGTTTAGAATGGTCTACATTGAAGCCCAAGACAAAAACTTCAAGTTCAGGATAAAAACAAATGAGTTACAAGCTGGTTGGTTCGATCGATCCAATCTAATTTTCGATTGATCGAAAATTGCGTATCAGGAAAATCAGCAAACGTAAAAAGGCCATAACTTATTCGTTTGAAGCCCAAATTGCGAGCTGTTTTTTCTAGTATTTAAAGGACATCATAAGCTAACCCTAGGTAGGGTTTTTAGAGCTTTTTAGAGAGATTAGAGTGCCTCTTGTGCCTCTTTGAATTTTTAAGGTTTTGTACCCAAAAGCTCTCTTATGTTTTCTACCGGTGCTATTCCTTGAAGAATCTCAAGATCCGGTGTTGTAGAAGTTGTTGCCTTCTCTAGTCATCAAAGGTGTTGATGATCTAAACCTTCAAGGGTGGTCTTGGAGTCACAAACAGGAGAGTTTGTGTTAATAAACCTTTGAGTGGGATCTCAAAGTCACAGACGTGGGTGTTTGTGTTTTTGCAAAGAATTCAAGAAAGAAGTAGTCCGTGGATTCGGAGCCTGCACGTGGTCGTGTCAGGAAGTTTTACTGGTGGGTAGCGTTAGGAAGTCGAGCGGGGAGCTTGTAGTCCTTCTGTAAGAACTTCAATTCTTTCATAGTGAATTCTATTATGCCTTGAGGATCGGTGGGTCAAATCCTCCCCAGGTTTTTACCGAGTGGTTTCCTGGGTGATCATATCTTGTGTTTATTTATTTTCCGCTGCTTTATATCTTGATATGATTATTTGATTGTTTTAACCTAGAATTGCATAATTTGACTAAGTAACAACTTGGCTAATTAATCTAGGCTACGCAATCTGTGTGTTTAAGGGGTCTAAATTTCCATCAAATTCTGTGATTGGCTTATATTCATGTTCCGCACATTAATTGTTTGATTATAAGCTTGAATTGGTAATTTTATAATTTGGGGTCTAAACATTCAAGGGTGTTTTATACACATTTTGAACTTTCAATTGGTATCAGAGCGGATACACTTGTTGTGGTTTTAATACCTGAGTGTGATCCTTGACCCCTTGTTGAGATGGATAGGTCTCAATCCCTCAACGTTTCACCATTTTTTGATGGTAACAATTATGCCTTTTGGAAAGTTAGAATGAGGGCATTTCTATGCTCTATTGATGATACCGTGTAGGATTCGGTTGAAATAGGTTGGACCAGGCCGGAGGCTGAAAAATCTACTTGGGATAAGGCAGCTTTTGCGGTAGCCAATGCTAACAGTAAAGCTTTAAATGCTATATTCTATGGTGTATCTCCAGATGAATTCCATAGGATATCTCACATGACAGTGGCCAAGGAAACTTGGGAGATTTTAGAGACAACTTGTGAGGGGACTAAGAAGGTGAAGGACACAAAGCTCCAAATGCTTACCACCAAGTTTGAAGAGCTTAAGATGGGTGATGATGAACCATTTGATTCATTCTATGGGAAGCTCAATGAAATTGTAATTGCTAAACTCAATCTTGGGAGAAGATTGAAGATACTAAGGTGGTGAGAAAAATATTGAGGTCATTACCTGAAAGTTTTAGAGTAAAGGTTACAGCCATAGAAGAAAGTAAAGACTTGGATGAGATCAAAATCCAAGAGTTGATAGGGTCTCTCCAAACGTATGAGTTGGGACTACCTTCCCACAAGACAAGTAAATCACTTGCTCTCAAAACTATCACCAAAAGAATGGATGATCCTTCCGAAGAAGATGGAGTGGAGAAGGAAGTAGCGTACCTTGCCAAAAACTTCCGAAAATTTCTAAAGATGAAGAATAGTGGGAAACCATTCAACAGAGGGAAATTTTCATCTTCAAGAAGTGATAGGAAAGAATTTACAAGGAAAGAAGGGAAGGATGTTCAATCTCCTTAGGACATTGTGTGTTTTGAATGCAATGGTCATGGACATTTCAAGAAGGAGTGTCCCAATTTCTTGAGAGGGAAAGGCAAGGCGTATGCCACAACACTGAGTGATACAGACTCTTCAAATTCTGATTCTGAAGAGAGTTGTGACGGAGAAGGAAACTATTCCGCATTCATGAATATTACACATGTGGAATCCTCGGATGATTTGGGTTCACTTGTGAAAGAGCTTGGGGAACACTCTGATTTGGAGTCTATTGGGATCGTTGAAGAATCAGAGGCTAAAGAAGATGAAGATACAACTAGTCTACAAAAGAATTACGCTTTGCTTCTTGAGAAATCAAGTGAGTATACCAAGGTAGCAAAGGCGGGTGTGAAGAAGATGAAGAAAGCCGAGGAAGACTACAAAAGTCTATGGGTAAGATACAAGGAGGAAAAGTGTGAGATTGAAGTACTTAATGGTGAGCTATCAGAAGCTTACACAAAAGTGAGGTTTCTTGAGCAAGAGGTAGTGCAAGCTCATGCCAAAGTAGATAGAGTCTCCTCCAGGAAACTGGACGATGTTATTTCATCTCAGAAACATGCCTCAGACAAGTCCGATTTAGGATACACCAGAGGAAGTAACTCGTCAGCCAAGGTCACCAAAGAAGTGAAGTTTGTGACGGCTAAGGAGACGATTATGGATAAGTCCAGTCTTGAGAAAATTAAGGCTAAGAAGAAGAAGAATGTGGCTAATCAACGGGTAATAAATAAGTCACATAATCAATCAGAATCCAGATATGGAGCTAGAGGGAGATTAGTTCCAAGATCACAACAGGGTCCGAGAACGGAATATGTTTGTCAATATTACAGATTGCAAGGACATACCAAACCTAACTGTTAAAAGCTGAGAGCAGACAACAATGCAAGTGCACCTCGGTCACGAGGAAGAAGAAATGACATGAGCTCTTGGGGTGGTGAGCAACCAGGAAGTCAAAACCGTGATCCAGGAATGATGGACGTGATGAAGATGATCGGTGCCTTCACCAATTGCCTGGAAAGCTTCACACGAAGATTTGACAGTCCCAACTCTCGTACCCAATTCGTCAAGGATATCACCCTAAATGCACGTAACGTGTGGGTGACAAAGGATACTCATACACAAGCATTACAACATGTACATGCATCAAAACTTCCCATGTTTGTGAATATGCTTGGTTGTGTGCTTCCTGCTAGTAGTTAGGTTGTGATTTTGTGTGTGTGTTTGTCTTTGGTCCAAATGTTTTTATATTTCTTTGTTATGTTTTTTATCAATCTTTTACTGCTTTTGTGTCAAAAATCCAAAAACACATAAAAAATAGAAAATCCAAAAAGTTTGATTGACTTTGTTGAGTGTTATCTCAAAGCATGTTTTGCCTTGTACCTTTGTACTAATGGCTTTGTGCATTTAACGAGTTTAGCTTGTCTCTCATGCACTCATTTCATTGTGGAAGAAATTCTGAAATCTATGTGACTGTTGTAAATAGATCTTCAACCTTGTCATGAATGATTAGTGAATGGTTTTGTTGATCTTGAGACATGCATAGACTCATGCCTATATATATTCCTACTTTTTATTTTTATGCTTAAAAGAGCTCTCTAAATATAAATCTCCAAATGAAAAGAGATATAGAGCTGCAAAAGCCTGTCGCACATACTAGTATTCGATTAGGAAAAAGGAAAATCGACCAAAATAAAATGTATGATGCCCAAAAAGCCAAAGGCTAACTCATCAATTGAAATATCAAAAATTTCAGGCATCTATCTCTCAATGAGATTTTCTTTGCTAAAAAAGTGCAAATGTTATGTTAAATATGGAACCAAATGACAAGTTTCAAAGTATTGTTATCAAGTGCATGTGGGAGGTCGTATATGCATGTTTCTATAATTGAGATAGGTCACATTATCTAGTACTAGTTGTGTATGCCTTGATTGAATTGATCATTGAAGCTTCACATTAAACTAAGGACTATCTCATTTTTTATATCCACACGCAACACACAAGTCTATGTTCAATGAATGCCATATTCATTTGTGTGATTTTACTTGATTAAATGTGTTTTCACAAGCTCAATCCTTGCTGATCAAACACAAAAAGATTTTTGAGTATTTTAGTTTGTTGTTGGAAAGTATTTTGTTTTACAAAAATGTCAAAATTTTCAAAAATAGTGTTGCCCTGTTTTGGCGACTCAGTCACGGGTAGGTCCAGTCGCATGCTCTAGTCGCGAAGCTCACTCCGAGAGTTTTCGCAGGTCACTGGCGGGTCAACATCCCAGTCGCGAAAAAGACAGAAATTTTTTCAAAATTTGTGTTTTTGCATATTTTGCAGCTTAGTGTAGCGACTTGTTCGCGGGTGGAAGGTCTAGTCGCGAGGGCTATACAGAGATTTTCGCAGCTCAGCTCGCGACTCCCTCGCGGGTATATCTTCTAGTCATGAAAAAAACTTATAAGATTTTTCAAGAATCTTGTTTCATAGTGTTTCGCGGCTTACCCTGGCAACTTACTAGCGACTTGATCCAGTCGCAAAAAATGCGTGTTTTGCGTTTTAAAACAGTTTTTTAGTTTTTCCCTCATATTTTGTGACTGTTCATTGTCCTTTTCATTTCTATCTTTGAAACTCGCCGTGCTCATCTGTGAAAATCCTTCATTTCTGCATCATTTTCACTTCTATCTTCAAGAAAAAGGTATGGGTTTTCTTTCCCTCATTTCAAATTTCTTGTTTTGAATGTTATTTTCTTAAATGTGAGAATGTGTTATTGCTATTGTGCTCTGTGAAATGTTGGGTTCGAACATGGTTTTGTTTAAATATGCTGGGTTTGTTGAATGGGTTTTTATTGCTAATGACTTGTTTAGTGCGGCTTCACATGATATTTTGACTTATCTGAGTGTTCTTACCTTGATATCTGTGTATATCACTTTCATGATATTGTGTTGAAATGCTTGTTGTCTGTGACACATTGCTATTCATTTTTGACAGTGTGTGCTATAATGCCTGTTACTCTGTGTGTGTTTGGCATCTGTTTCATGTTTCGTATGTTTCTGGTTTTCAGAAATGCGTACTTTGTCACTTTATTGACTTAGTTCTCATTCTATGACTCTATGTCTTCTAGATCTGTTTGGTCTTTGCACTCTCATCTTTTGACTAGATCTAACAAAATGAGTGGGTTATGGATTTGGTACTTTGTTGTGTGTTTGCTCTTCTATAGATGTCTCGACGATCCTCCAAAGGAATAGAGATTCTGAAGAGGAAACATTACCTGTTGCAAAAAGAACATGTTCTTCATCACAGCCATCTACTGAACTCAATATTGAGTTGTTCAGAACTCCTCAGCACCTAGATGCTTACTCAAGCATTTTTTACTAGGGAACACCTATAGTGGAACGGGAGGTCAGATTTGACACTTTGGAAACCACTTTTGTCCCTCGGATCTTCGAGGCAAAAGATTGGGCAGAATTATTTGGAAATTTTGTTGATCCAATGTTGGAACTAGTGAAGGAATGTTTTGCCAACACAATTGATCTTGAAAGTGAACTACACTATCAGGTAAGAGGAACAGAGTCCATTATTAGTCTGGACACCATAGCTGAACTTCTCAAAATCACTCGACCTGCGAATGCCGACCTAACTCCTTATGATGATCGCCCTCCAGTGATTCAGGACATTCTCCAAGTTCTTGGTCCTAGCCATGACATCTCCAGTACCGGCACATCCATAAGTACTACCAATTTTTCACCTGAGTTGACAACATTGAAGCTGATCATGTTTACCAACCTCTATCCGTTGACCAACACGGTGTATATCAACCTTGGAAGGGCTCAATTTCTATGTGATCTCATCATAGCACCACCATTGACATCTGTACCCATATTTTTCATATCATAAGGAAGATAGCAACCCAAACAGTAGCACGAGGGTGGCTTCCATTTTGCAGTCTCATTATGAAATTCATTCTAAGTGAAGGTGTTACTCCTCCTTCAGTTGGGAACATCATTGCTTATCCTCGACCAATCTCTATGTTCACTCTACAAGCTAGCAGAAGTCATTCATCCAAAACTCCAAAGAGTGCACATTTCTCTCCTACTACTTTTTCTACTCCTGAGTCAGATTCACATGTACATGCCCCCCATGTATCACAGCAACCCAGCACTACCCAAGTACAGTCCGCCCATCAACCTGATAGGTTGGAGATGCTTTTTGAGAACCTCCACAAGCTTCTTGAGGAATTGGAAAAGACTCTCAGTGATGACCAGAGAGTGCAGTTAGAGAGATTGACAGTCATGCAGGACCAGATTGATGTTTTAGCAGCTCAAGTTGATGGCATTTTCACCAAGTTACAACAGTGACCCTTTAGCCATTTCGGTCAAAAAGAAGGAGAATTTTTGGGACCAGCACTTGAGGGGGAGTGCTTATTTGAGGGGGAGTTTCATAATCCTTACTGCTTTTGGTTATAGTTTTGTTACTTTGGGTTGATTAACTATTGCTATTATAGGTCCTAGTCTTGTTTTGGTTTAAACTCATAACTCTTGAATGTGTTTAATACTTGGTTCATTTATATATTGATGATGTTTTTCAGTTAATTCAACATATATTCTGTCTCTTTTTGGTTTGTACCTATGTTGCTTATGTAAGCTTTAAGGGTTTGGTTGTATGCACACTTGTAGGCCTTTGTGGTTTGTGCCTACTTTATGCAGCCTTTGTGCTTTGTTAAATCAGTACTTCTAACCTAATGCTATGCATTCATTTTTAAGTACTGTCACTCTTGTGCCCATGTAGGATTTTTCCTAGATGTACATACTTTTTGTACTGTGCATTGGTTGAGTGTTGGTCATTCAATTGATTTGCCTTATGTTTGTCATCTTGAATGTCCAGATGTTCATTCCAAGTGTGAATGAGCATTGTGATCACTTGGTAATAGTGATTGCATGTTTTGGTCTTGCTATGGTTTATTGCTTTATTCCATTGTGCTTGATCGCATTGTGTTTGTTTCATTTGCTTTACAAGTTTTCAGCATACAATGAACTTATTTTGTTGTTGTGTTTTGGGAGTTACTTGTTCTTATGGTTCTAAAGCTCCACAGATTCTAGAGTTAGGTCTGAGTGAGTTTTCCAACTGTTCCCAACTCACGCGTTAAGTCTAGAGTTTGTTTTTGGGTTTTGTTATGGAATAGCCAAAAGAGGAGATTGTAAGGTTAAAATTTATCAACCATCTTGTTGGCTTTATTTCATGCCAATTTTCTTGTAATTTAAGCACTTAGTAACCCTGTATTTAAGTGGGATTATTGTAAGGGTAGTGTGTGAGAAGATGTAAAGAAAAGCTCAAGCATGTGCAAGAAAGCAGAGTTTCATGGCTAGGACTCGCGGCTAACTCGTGACTGCAAGCCGCCAATTGCAAGCACGTGAGATGCACACATGGGGAGCTGAAGGGTCGCTCCAGCTGTCGCACTATAGGACAAAAGTCCCAGGCCGTTACGTCGCGACTTGAACTCGCAACTTGGACAAATCGCGAGATCAAGCCGCCAATCAATCCTATTTGGCAAAAACTGACTCTTCGTATTCTAAACACACACCACTATATATAGACCCTTATACCCACTAAATTGAGAAAGCTTCTAGAGAGAATTTTGTGAGAGAAAAACAAGATTGCCTCATCCCCAATCTTTACCTTAGAGACTCTACAAATTCCTCTACTCTCTTCCTCTCCATTGTCATATCCTTGAGAGGTTATTAACCAAATCCTTTTCTTACCACACCCATATCTATAAGAAGGTTCATTTGGTACTAAGGGAAGCAGTTTGGAAGGAACCAATATACATTGGTTAATACTATGGTATAATAGCGGAATTCGGGAAGCTAAAGAAGAAATAGGTTCGGCATAACCTCGTTGGAGCAAAAAGCTTGGAGGGCTTAGGTACTTAGGTAGATTAGGCATGGAGGGTCTTCTGCTATTCATGTATCTTAACTACATTCTTTAGTGGATTATTTCACCACTTGGAGGGTGGCAGAGAGGTTTTACGCCGAGGACTTCGGTTTCCTCTTCGATAACACATCGTGTGTCGTCTGTGTATTTGCATCTTATTTCCCTTTATCTTTGCCTTATATTTACTACTGTGGATGTGTTTATATTTGGCATAGATTAGTTATCAATTCTGTGATTGGCTTATGTTCATGTTCCGTACATTAATTATTTTATTATAAGCTTGAATTGGTAATTTTATAATTTGGGGTCTAAACGTTCAAAGGTTTGTGGTTCCAAGGCTGCAGCAGAGCAAGGGTGAGTTGTATTTTTCATGTTTTCTTTGATTTCAGGTTTAAATGCTTAAAACTTTTAATATATGAAGAAGGGGCTTGGTTTTGTTTGTGTATAACCAATGGATGAATTATTGTCTCTTTGGCTTATTTGAGAAAGAATTCTGTGAAAAAAATTTATGAAAGAGGTTATTTTGGTTAGAAATATTTTGTGTTTAATGATTTGGATGAATATGATGCTGTAATTTTTAGTTTGTTTTGGAAAATGGATTGTCATAATCAAGGTGTTCCTCTTCCCAACTTATATATATATATATATATTAAATATATATTATGTGGTAATTGATTAAGAACAAGGTATTGAGCAATTTCTTCAATTTTTTTAAATATAAATAAAACCTTAGGAGCAGCATGTGCTTTGATTGTTAATTTATTTTAATGTCTAAGTGAGTGTAGTACATCTGAATAGTTATTTGATATTATGTTTGCAGTTTGCACAAATGCAGTGGTGAATTTGTTTTGTAAAAGAACAGTTATGTATAGGGATTTTGTTGTGAGAGGTGTTAGTTAGATACTTAATATTTTTGTGATAATTTGTGGTTTTAAATGAGTACTTGGATTGAAAAGGCTTATCATTGAGATAATTTGATAATGTTACAAGCATTTTAACTTAATAGTTGTCAATTATATCATAAAAAATTTAATCTGTAATAATTATGCTATAGAAAAAACAGCTTTTGTCATATATATATTTGACTTTATTAGATCCTTCAAATTTTGTTGTTTTTATTCTTCTTCTTTTTTTAAAAAAATTGTGTACTTGATTAGTCAATAATAATATGCCTTCGTTATGATTTACTAAATTGTGAGAGTAATATGATTTTTTTCCTTTTCTTTTTAAGGATTGTTCTTGAGAAGTTGGACGTTTTAAGGAATTGAAGACCAACATTACCAAAGAGCTCAATGCCAGGCACAAAAGGTTTCTAATTTTTCTTTGATTTTTTTTTTCTTGTATTTAAAACTCAACAGACCCCCAAATTCAACGAAACCTAAATTTGTCACACTACTTTTGCTAAAGCTTTGGATAATACCCTTATTTTGATTGATCGGAAACCTCTACCCTTAATTGTGGCCAAGCAATATGATAATTGTTTGATTGTTTATCTTTATAGCTTTGTTTGTAGTTGTATATTCTTGTTGTTCATACTTTTTACTCCCCATTGACTCAATTTTCTTTTCAATATATATTTTCGTTATATGAGTTAGCAGTTTTCTATGGCTCCCACTAAAGGATATGTCACCTTCGTTAGATAAAGGTAAAATAGCACTGTCATTACAATTTTAGTTTCCTTTAACAGATTATATTTTTCCAATGCATACGAATTATTTTGCTTACTTGTTCACTAAAGGATATGTGTTATTTCTTATTTTATCAATTTTTGAATGGGTATCAAGAGTTTGCATGACTTTTGAATTAATCAAATGTGCTGTTACTCATAACTTTTAAATTAATCAAACGTGTTGAATTATGCCATGTAATTGATATTTGACATGTACATGTTATTACCTTTTAACTTTTGCCATTCAGCTAGCGATTATGGACTGCGGCTATGATTTGTTGAGCTTCTTTGAGTTGTGAAACTGAAGCTCTCTCTTTTCGAAGACTACCAATCACACATGCAGCAAGTAAATCTCTTTGTAACCTTTTTTTCCCACTTTGATTGATTCATTCCTTCTACTTGATTGTGTTTTCTTGATAAACTTTTTCCAATTTCCTATTCTGTTTTTTCTTAATAGAACATCATCTTGTTGAGGTCAGATTTTCAAGGTTCGAGGACATGAAAGCAAATGTCCATAAGGTTCTTTTCCTCTCTTTCTTCTTTTGATTTTATGATTTGAGAAGATAATATTGAATTGCATGTGATTGAGTTAGTAAATAGGATTTGGGATGGGTTCTTTGCATTCAAAGTTTCAGTTTTTTATAAGAGTGCTTATGCATATACATGTTTGTGAAAATGCCAGAAAGGGCTATTTTATATTTTTTGTTCTCTGTGCATAATTTTTCCTTTCCTTACCTTAGCTCTATAATAGGTCATGGTAATGTTTTTGATGTGTTTGGATTTGGTTAGCTTCTTGTCATGGCAATAGCTATGCTTTGCCATGCTTGGCCGAGCTTTGCATTTTGAGGATAATGTCTTAATTCTTAAAAAAAAAAAAAAAGAGGATAAATTGTTGATATTGGTCTATATGCGTGTTTGTCATGTTTGTGAAGCTTAGGCTGTGTCATTGAGTTCATGACAGCTTGCCCACAATGTGTTGATGGGTTGTTTGTCCAACAATTCTTTAAGTACTTTAGCCTTCTTGCTTAAGCTCCCTTTGTTAGATCATGTCTTCATCCATGATGAATAACATCTTGGCCACTAAAAGTCATAAAATTTTTGAACATATTGAATTGCTAAGTCTTATCAAATTTTTTTTTTTCATAAATGATAGATACGTAAATTTTATCAATTTGAAAATAGAATTATTACACTTTAGAACAAACTACATTTACAATAAAGAAAAAACTAACTCTATGCCGCTTTACCAGACCAGAAACATAATGCTTATCAAGTATCAACCAAAAGAAACTTTCAGAGTTTTTATGACAAACCTAACAGAACAAAAAGGCCCAAGCATTAATAGAAAAAGAAAAAAAAAAGAAATGCAATGAAATGTAGTCGAAAAGAGCAACAAACCCTTATTTTCCTTAAGCTTGCAAGACTTTGCATGGTCAAAACATCTAGAGTTGTCCATGAGCGAAATTGAGAGTTACTCATGCACAATTGTTAGAACAAGATACAACTAATTTACACTTCGGCAAATAATATAATACATAATAATACAGCTTGTAGAGTTGTCGTGCCTCCCAGTTGTTATGAAGAATCATTAGTTCAAGTATGTTTTCTTGCTAATCTTCTAGAAAGACTTGTTATATGAATTGGCATTTGGTGGAGTGTTAAATGACAAAGGAGAGTGTTTTCTCACTATCTCATGTAATCAGTATTCATGGTCACTAGTAATACAGAATGTTCCCTTTTTATATTTTCTTTATTAGCTTATTGATATTTTGATGTAATTTTAAGGAAAATTCAAAGCTGGTATTAGTTTTGAGAATATGGACTAATGCATACAACAGATACTCTAAGCCATTGGTAGACATCATAAAAGCAACTGTAGTGATTTCAAAATTTTATTCTTTGTATTAGCTAGCTTATTAAATATCCATACTCCATATCCTCTCTTCTCAAAGGAATTGAGAAAAAGGTAGGAAAAAAGGATTAGGGATATTAATTTTGAAGTTCTTGGATGTCTAATCTTTCTCAACTATAAAGAAATTATTCTAATTTGGTCTTTTGTATATATAGAAGCTATTTTGGACTTTGGTTGCTTCAATGATGGTATATATAAAATCTCTCAGTTTTGATTTTCAAAAATGCAAATATGCACAACTTCAAACTTTTTCCTCTAAATCTTCATGCAGGCTACACTCCAAGTTATAGATTCTACTTCTTTATATGTTTTTTCAATTTAAGTATATCATATTTTTGCAAACGTTATTTCAGGTTCACCATGTGATTGTGTCAATTAATTTAGCTTCATTGTGTTATTTCAACATATCTAAACTGGGTGTAGCTTTTTGTTTCAATTTTTATTTTTATTTAGAATTTTATTTGGTAGTCATGCTTGGAAAGTTGGAATGGTGATATAGGGTGTTTTATTTGCTACCTAACATTGATTTTTTTTTTTTCTTGCTTAAAAGGGTGTTCGCTAAAACTAAGCAAGCTAAAATGTAAGATGATATAGAAGGTAGTATGGATAACAAAAATTTCGTTATGGATGGTTGCAGACATTTGATGAAGAGCTTCTATTACAGCATATGACAACATTAATTGCGAAAAATTAAATAATGTTACAATGTTGTACCAAAACTCAATTGGTTATTGTTGAAGGATGATATTTGTAACTTGTAATCATTCTTAAAAGTTTTTATTGAATCGATATTGCTTTTAACAAATATGTTCTAAAAGACTATCGTAGTATAATAGATATTCATATTTGAATATTTAATCTAAATTTGTGTAATTTAAATTCTTATATGGATGAGATTAGCATTATATGACATGCATTTTTTTTTCTTACATAGTTTCATATTTCTTTAAATAAAAACTCTATATTGATTTTCTTACTCAAGTCAAGGGGTAGGCAGCACGTGCATTGCACGTGCCACCCAACCTAGTCTTATGAACAAAAGGTAAACGCAATGGGGACCAGAGCATCTTTTTTTTTTCCATACCACTGAAGGGAGATTCAATATACACAGTAGCTTTACAAAAGACTAAGTGAAGAACGATTACAAAAGTGGAGTGGCAAACGTGTTGCCTCTTTGGCTACAGACCAAATCTCTTTCACTACAACATGAGGAACCCAAAAAAGATCACAAAACATGCCATATTGATTCAGGAAGCAGTAGTCCGCAAGCCTGGTACTATCCATCCAATCCTTTGTACTTTTCTTCCTAATTGTCTGCATAAGGCCTTTGCTGTCACTGAGGAACAAAACATTTTGAAAACCTTGGTCTTTGGCTATCAATCCAGCTTCAATAACAGCCTCCAAAAGAGCTCCAGTGGAATTTGTAGCAGCAGTACTTGATACTCCACAAAACATCTTATCTCCCTGCAGAGTTAAAGCTTCATATGCAATACCATATCTACATTGTCTCCTCTTTTTAGCAGCTGCAATTTTGATGATTAGGTTCCAGTTCCTGGCTGTAGGTTGCTGCCAAGTGTTGGAGTAGTTGCTATCTCTTCTTCTTGTGGTTCGACAGCTTGATAGGGAGGTCTTATACCTGCAAGAGAAGTTTTGAGCAGTTAGAATAACTTCCATTGGATTAGGTGTGATTCCTTGATGCACTACTTTGTTCCGATGGTTCCAAATAGCCCAAAGGGTAATGAAAACATCCTGCAAATAAGATAATGATTCCAAATTCCTCAAATCATGTCTTGAAATAATATGTTCCAGCCAATGATGAACAGACAAGTCAGAAAAATCTGAAGCATGGATAGCAAGAGTGGTTCCATGCCAACACGCCCTTGTGAATGGACAAAGGAGAAAGAGATGGGTTAAATTTTCCTCCTCCTCATTACACATTGGGCAGAGATTCCCACTAGATATACCCCTAACATGTAAATTATGAAAGGTTGGCAAACAGTTGTTCAACAGTTTCCAAACAAGATTGCTGACTTTCAAAGGAACCTTAATTTTCCAAAATGATCTCCACCAATTCGACTGAGCTTGAGAAAAACCTGATTGGTCAGCAGAGGACCAGAGCATCTTTAATTCATGTAAGTTAAACTGTCTCCGATAAGAGAACAACGCAATAAAATTTTGCCATGTTTATATTTTTCAAATAAGCTATAAAGTAGAAACAATAAACAATTTTTTAAAACATGGTAGAATTTTTCACTGAATTTTATATTTTAACTAATAATTTTGTAAGAACATTTCGATTAGTTTCAAATGAAGTGGTTTCAAGTAGAGTTTCCATAGAATGGGCTTAAAGTATTTTTAAATGGACTTTAAATAATTTTTAATACGTTAGAAGTATTACACGATTTAATTAAAAAATTATACAAAAATAAATCAAAATTATATTAATAATTAGTAAGCTACTTAAAACTTCAATAGTGTTTAAACTGAATGAATTAACTATTTTAATAATTAATGATGAATCAAATGGCATAAATCCATTCATTTTACAACATGCAATACATACAAATACTAAGTTATTTGGTGCAAATATTACGTGTAGTGTGTAAACTTTACTATATTAAAATATAAAATTATGACATATAATCAAAATAATAAATAAAAATATTAATTTTTTTAAATACTGAAAAATTTTGGTAATAAAAATTTAGTTTAAGTAGAATTTTAAATTTCTATAATATAGGTAATAGAGTTTCACCTAAAGCAAGCTATCTAATAGTGGATAAGGTTTCTCTTCAAATTAGTCAAACTTATATGTGCTAAACTTATATGGCACACCAAACACAAAAATGAACCCTCATCAGGTGTGCTAAATGTGCTAAAATTATAAAACATGCTAAAGTACGCTCTCATTTTTGAGAGCGTACTGATCCAAATGCCATTTCCGTTTATTGTTTTTTTATTCATCTTTCTCCCCCCTCTCTCATCACTTTATTCTTCTTCTTTTTTTCTCTCCTTTCATTCTTCCTCAAACATTCCTATCAACCCATCTCTTCTTTCACTCCTTTTCCTTCTCATTGTTGTGGCTTTTCTCTCTTCTATTCAGCCTCGCCGATCTTTGTTGCTATGGGTGTTTTTTTTTTTTCTTTTTTTTTTTTTTGCAGTGATTTGATGCGTGGGTTCAGCAGTAGGTGGCTTCTCTCTTCCGTTCAGCCTTGCCATGCCACCTGATGCTGATCTCTGTTGCTGTGGGTTTTTTTTTTTTTTTTTTCTATGGTAGTGGTTTTGGTGTCCTACTGTGGTGGTTCTAGTGTGAGACGGTGGTAGAGTGTGATGTGGGGTATTGATGGGTGGGTGAATGGGTTAGCGGCAGCAGTGGGTGGGTGTGTGGGATGCAATTGGATTGTGTTTTTTGTTGTTTTTGTTTTTCTATGGTGGTGGTTTTGGTGCTCTACTATGTTATTTCTGGTGTGAGACGGTGGTGGGTAGGATGTGGGTAGGGCGTTGATGGTTGCTAGCAGCGGGGGTGGGCTGTGGGTTGTGGTGGGGCTGGTTGGTTTTTATATATTGTTGGTTTTTTTAATGTTATTTTAATATTGGAATATATTATTTTAATATATAGAATTGAAAAATAGAAGATGTGATAAATGGTGAATTGTAAAATGATGTACTAAAATGATAAAGTAAGTTTTTGATGTGTCAAAATGTCATTTTTTATGAGAGAGCTGATGAGAATGCTCTAAGAGCACTGGCATCTCGGGTGATATAAAAGTTGCTATTTTGCAACCTAAAAATTTATTTTATCTGGAAACAGAAGATACACAAGCTAAAATCCACCCAACAAAAATACTATTGAGCCCAAGTCGGACCAATTCAAGCCAAGCAGAGGTCTAAGACAAGGAGACCCATTATCCTCCTATTTATTTATAGTTGACCGGAAAGTCTCTCAAGATTGATTAAGAAAGAGTTTGCCAATAGAAACATAGATGGTGTCAAAGCTAGTATTGAAGCCCCACCCATCATGCACGTGATGTATGTAGATGATATCGTTCTCTTCTCTAAAGCCACCAGGAAAAATACCTCTGCTATCATGAACTGCATTGATAAATACCACATGTGGTCAAGTCAAAAGCTCAATGCTTCAAAGTCTGGAGTTTTTTTTTTTTTCTCAAAACTCATTAACCAGCATAACCGTAGAGCTGTTAAGCATATCCTCTAGATGAAGAACTTAAAGAAAGATGCCATCTACTTGGGATCCCCACTCTTCCTCTCTAAAGCTCAATCTAAGGATTTCAAATATCTTATAGATAAGGCCAAATCCAAGCTCATGGGTTGGAGAAGTACAAGCCTCTCGTGGGCAGGAAGAAGTACCCTGATCAATTTAGTAGCTCAGGCCATCCCAAATTATGCCATGTCCTCTTTCAGCATACCTTCTAGTTTTTGTGAAAGCTTGGATGCTCTCTCCCGCAGGTTTTGGTGGAAACTAAGGCAAACAAAAGGTAGTTACATGGCCCTCACAGCTTGGGACAAGCTATGCCAACCTAGATGCAAGGGTGGACTCCGATTTCAAAAAGCTTAGGAAGTGAACAACGCCCTCTTAGCCAAGCTTGCTTGGATGATAGCATCCAAGAGAGACAACCTCTTTATGTCAATCATGAGAGTGAAGTATAAAGTCAGACATGATTGGTTGCAAAAGAAACCTCCAAAATCTACTTCCCCAGTTTGGAAAGCAATAGAAGCAGTTTAAAAAATCATCATTAAAGGTGCCTGCTACCTTATTAGAGATGGAGCTTCTATTAATGTATGGCTTGATCCGTGGGTTCCTTGGATCCAAGATTTCACCCGAATCTGTCTTAAGCTAGTTTTGCTGAAACCCCTTTGATGGTATCTATGCTCTTTGACACAGAAACTCATCGGTGGAAGGAAGATTTGATCCAGCGCTTTTTCGATCCACCTTTTGCACAAGCCATCTTGTCACTCCCCATCCCCACTAGACCAAGTGAAGATAAACTCATCTGGGTGCCCGACTTTAGAGGTGAGTTCTTTGTAAAATCTGCCTACCAGATCTCTAGTCAGCAAGTTACTTCCAACAATCTAAGTGAAGCACTTTGGAAAAAGCTATGGAAAATTGACGCACCTGAGAGAGTCAAGAGTGCTTCTATGGAGGATAGCATCTAATGCTCTCCCTACAATAGATAATTTGAGCCAAAGAATGCATATTGATAATCCAACTTGCGTGCTCTGTAGGAATGCTCCTGAATCAACTTGCCACCTATTCATCCTTTGCTCGGTTGCTCGAGCCATTTGGTTCACTTCTTGCTCGGGGCTTAGAGCAGATGGACACAATATTGTTGATTGCCCAAACATAGTTAAACTCATCCTCGACCCCCCAAAGTCCTCTAATCCCAACTTGGACAATAGGTTAATCTCCTCAACGATGGCCCACGTTATCAATGAGATTTGTTACCTCAGGAACCAAGCTATCTTCAAAGATGGCCCACGTTATCCATGAAGAAGCCCCGATCTCCCCACAACCCCCCCCCCCCCCCCCCTCCAACCTCCTGGTCACCCCCTCCTGTTGGCTCAATCAAAGTTAACGTGGATGATGCCGTAGCGGCATCAAATACTACATTAGCCGTTGTTGCTAGAGATCATCAAGGTATCCCAATTAAAGTTTGGGCAAAGAAACATTTCAGCTGCCCTTCCATTCAGGCCGAAGCTGCTGCCTTACTCTGGGCTGTCCAACTTGCCTTTAATGAAGGTTGGACCCATGTCATTTTCGAAGGAGACTCAAAGAGTGGATTGACTCGCTTTCTGTGGATAAATTTTAGCCTAGCTGGGCAATCGCCAACATTGTTAGTAATGTCCTTAATTATAGTGTCTTTCCTTTCATGCTCTTTTGTTTGGGTTCAAAGAGCTAGCAATCATCTGCCCATGTAGCTGAAAAGTTTGCTCTAAACTCCAACACGTCTTTATATTTTAATAAGGATAGTCTGCCATTGGTTTTAGCTAGGAGTGTGCGCAGTTTAGTCGGTGCAGTTTTTTTCTAAAATTTATTACCAAACCGATAAGGATTGGTTATCCCATAATTGTAACCGATGTACACTACCAAAGGTCAGTTTTCCAACCTATAGCAGTTTGGTTTTTTGCGGTTGGTTTCATCGGTTTAATCGGTTTAAATATTAAAAATATTAAAAATGTTTTTCTACTTAGACATTACTCAATCAGACAATCAATAACAATAACATGATAAATTTTTTAACCAAGTAAATGCTTTACAATGAATTTATACTACCTCAAAGACTAACTTCGTTTATTTAAAATTTTAAATTCCTCAACATATAATTCATACTCCAACGCCAAACCCACTGGGCTATTGCTAAAACAAAACAAAACAAAAAAAAAGCCAAATATCCAATAGTCACTTAGGTAGTTAGGCAATAGCTCATCTCAGCCATTACTGATACAACTCCAAAAATATTTTAGCTTTGAGAGTGAAAGAAAGAGAAAACCTAGGCATTATTAAAGAACTGGGTTTCATATGTTCTAACTTTGCTGTGTCACAAATAGAGAGAGAGAGAGAGAGAGAGAGAGAGAGAGAGAGAGAGAGAGAGAGAGAGAGAGAGAGAGAGAGAGAGAGAGAGAGAGAGAGAGAGAGAGAGAGAGAGGAATGAGTTACCGGCAATAGCTGACTAGGCAGTAGCTGGCCTAGTTGTGAATGGTGATCTTGCGGAGCTGCTGAAGCACACAGTTGTGAGAAAGATACTGAGATAGAGCGTCTAAGAGAGCTAAGAGAGTTGAGTGGCTATTTATACTAAGGTAGAAACCACTCAAATCAGCAACCCTTGCTTAAAAAACGACGCTATTTTTATATATATTTTTTAAGTTACTAAGTGAAACGAATTGTTGTCAACAAAAATTAAAACAAAAGGGAACAACTAACATCGAATCGATTCAGTAATCAACTCGGTCTGGAGTTGCAATTCCGATGGCAGCACTACACCGATGTCGGAGCGAGAGATTCTTTATCTGATCGCTGGCCTTGGCTCAGCCGGTCGGTGCTAAAGGAGGTATGGTTGGGTTAGCGCTGGTCGATTAGGTTGGCTCTAGTATTAGTCTGCTCACCCCTAGTTTTAGCTAATGCTTGTAAGGTAGACTTCACTTCTAGTATTTCCCTCGTTTAATTTAATGATGTGGGGGGAAAAGCCCAATCTAACGTAGTGGGCCTAAGGCCCCATTTGAGAACTACTGTGCGTCCGAAGAGAAGGAATTGGTATGGGCAAGGTCTATCTGGAAGAAGGATACCCGGAAAAGAAAGATGGGTATAATCCAAAGAGGTCACCATCGGTCCGAAGAGATTATATTCCTCGGACGCGAATAGTATTGATTAATCGAACGTGTAGGAGATCAGAATGATCTTCCGAGCATTCCTACTGATCAAGATAAGCTCTGAGTATATCTACAGACAATAAGAATGAGGAAATATCTAAAGGAAAAGCTGCTACCACCGTATTAAATGCACTACAGCAACTTTTCTGGCTGCATTTATATGGAGAAGACCCCTGAACAGGATAACCTCATCTACCACCACTCACAAAAAGCTGAAGAAGATACATGACATGACATGCACTCAAGTAGGAGCCTAGATAAAGAACAAGTGGACGATGGAGATGGGGGGGGGGGAAATTATATAAAGAAGAAAGGCTTCTAAAGGAGGGAGGTTGATTTATAACCCTAAGTACTATAACCTGTACTCAATTTATCAGAAGTTTCTTCGGACTTGAACTCACTTAGCCTTTACGTATACTTTTATGCTGGTTTATACTTGCATGCTATAATCAATCGTTGTTAGCTCCATAGTTAATCTAGCTCTATCACCCACGCTCTACAAATTCATTGTTTTTGGGCTTAGGCCACAAATCCTGACCCTACAAATGACATTGAAGTTTAAAAAAAAAAAAAAAAAAAAAAAAAAACTATTTTATCTATTATACCATCCCACTTTACAATACACTCTACATCCCAATTTTTATTTTTTATACAACACAATAAAATAATATAAGTCAACACAATAAAATAATATAAATAAAACATAAAATATTATAAATCTCTCTCTCTCTCTCTCTCTCTCTCTCTCTCTCTCTATAACACCACCTCCACCGATTCAAATGCAAGCCCTAACCACCAGCTACTAAAACTGAAGCTAAACACCACCAAAACAACCCAACCCATACCGATTCATGTTAAAACAATTAACTATGTGTTGTGGAAGTTTTTATCATCAATTTTAAGAAGATTTTTATCAATGCTTCACATCATGATCTTGTATATAAGTGCTCAATTGGTAGGGACGAACTGGAGTGGGGGCCCAGCCCCTCCTGGGTCCAATTTTTTTTTTTTTTTAGTTATTATATATTTAATTTTTTTAGTTGTGTCCCCTTCTAAAACTTTAGGCCCCCCATTTTCCTCAATAAGCCAAGTCAACCTCTCCTAAATGGCAACTATCCAACCGAAAAACTTAACAAAACAATAAAAATATTCACAATGATGATTGTATCTTAGCCAAAAAAAAAAAAAACTATTTTACCACCAAAGCACCAAAAAATTATGTGTTATTGGAGAAGTTAAAGCTAAATCTTTTGCAACTAAAATAAACTGGTATAAATACCAGTTGACTATAGCAAGTTGCTAAAAATAAAATACAATATTTTATTAAGATTATATCTCTTCCTTCAATTAAAAAACTCAAATTCTCTCTCTTACTTTTTTATTTTAATGAGTTGTTTATATTATTTTAAATGAAGTGATAAAAAAATAAAACATTTGATATTGGGTGTAAAGTGAGATGTCAAAATAGATAAATAGCTTTTTGAGGTGTTAAAAGCTAAATTTTGTAACAATACCACCTTGAATGCTCTAACTTCAACAACAACAACAACAACAAAAAATCCTAGCCAACCTAGTATTAAAAAAAAAAAAAAAAACATTATTTTGTTTTTTTTTTTTTTTTTGGGCAAATAGTTGCATCTTAATGTATTTAGAAATAACGATTTTTTGTATTTATAATTTTCTAATACTATATGAATGCCTATTTAGAGTTTTTTTTTTCTTTATACTCCGGGCTCTACTAGCTTAAAATCATGGGTCCCTTTTTGTCAATTGGCATACTTTGAAAAATAGGACATACACATCAATTTGTGTTCGTAATTATGGAAACCTTTTTTTTTTTTAATTCCTTCTTTTTTTGAAATGGAAAAGATGAAATCCAATAATTTGTGATGTCAAAATTGAATCATGTCTTATACTATGGTAGGTGCAACCTATAGACCTGTAGTGGAAACTGGATATGAAAACCTTTTACTAAAGATAAGAATACCTTCCATCTGGAAGTCCTCGGTCAGTATATATCCACTCTACTCTATTCTCAGCCCATTATTCCATAATTATAGGTTTTAACATTGACTAATTCTCCAGTATACCCTCCACTATGAGTCCTTCTGCAACCTACTTCAATATATATTAGAATTGAAACCCAGCCAACACCCAAACGACCACCACTAAAACCCACCACTAATTTGAACCTAGCAACCACTGAAACACCAACCCACAACCACTCAAACACAACAACTATGATAAGCAAAAAAAAAAAAAAAAAAAAAAACAAAAAAAACAAAAAAAAAAAACAAAAAACAAAAGAAGAGAGGAGATAGAGAGAAGAAATGAAGAGTTAGAGAAAGAGGATAGAGGGAGAGAAAAAGAGAGAGTACCGTGATTGGAGAGAGAGAGAGAAATAGGAAAATATTTTACTAAAATAATATTTTTTTTTTGTTTTACAACCCACGCTACAATTGTTTCTATATTTAAGAACCAACTGATCACAAGTTGTAAAAAAGCAAAAATGGATACCCACCCCAAATGTGGGGGATTTCTGGCTTGCTATAAGCTAAAATAGCAACTGGGGTGTTTTACACCCCAAATGCTAGTGCTCTAATAATGGTAGTTACAACTTACAAACATTGGCAGCATATATACAAGAATTCAAATTTTAAGAGTTTTTGCATTGATAGTACTTAGTAGTAAACGTATGATGTAATAAAATTAACACTAAAAATTCTCCCGAGAACCTTGTAGTCTAATGACATTTTTTTATATTTCCAATGAAAATGCCCAGAGTTCAAATATCCTTTCCCCGTTATAACTATCACATGTAACCCCAAAAAAAAAAAAAAATGATGAACACTAAAAATTCTTTTCAATGTGTGTTGCAAACTTTGACAACTCACATCTCAAACAGTGGCGGCTTTAGGAAATTTTTTAAGATGCTCACTAAGAAACTTAAATTACAAAAAATATGTATGCAAATACTTAAAGTTTTATACTTACCTCTACGAGTTTTCATTTTTTGAGTTAGTTTCATTATCAATGTTATAAGCTATAATGTACACAATTAAGAAATCATTCATCCACTACTATGTTTGTAGCATTACTTGATTAAGATGAAAATTCAACTCAACTTTGATTTTGTTGTATGCATATCATTACTCTATTAAGAAGAATTTTTCTTAATACTTTAATTTTGTTTGTGTAAATAGTATTACTCTATTAACAATTTAACGTGTAAAGGCTTAGAGCACTAACATCAAGTGTGTTAAATACTAAATATTTAGCATTTAACACACCAAACACTAAAAAATAACCTATATGAGATGTGCTAAATGCGAAAATAATTTGGAACAAGCTACAGTGCAATTATAATTGTAGTAGGTATGGTGAGAAATGGTCTAACTATTTAGTTATTTTTTATTCCAACTTTCTCTCTCTTCATGATTATTGGAATCAATGTATATTATTTTAACTTTCTCTCTCTTAATGTCTTTAATGCCTTTTAGAACAATAAAAAAAGAAATAATATTTAACTAAAATGGTAAAAAAAAAAAAATAGAATATGTGATGTAGGGAGTATTGTAAAGCGATGTATTAAAATAGATAAAGTAACCTTTTGATATGTCAAAATAGCTTCTTCTTTTCTTTTTTTTAATAACGCCTAATGCTAATGCTTACACTACCTCATCGTTGCCTACAATAGTCTAACTTTTGTCTTTAATAATTACTAACTCACTCCCACACATGCCCCTCTCAAGAGACAATTAGGCAATAAATCAATAGTAAACATACTAAGAGCACTCACATTGGTGAATATGCAAAATAATATAAAATGTTATTTTTTATATTTGTTACTGTTGCTATGTAAATTGATAAAGAATAAATAAATATATAAATAATACGAGAAAAAGATATAGGAATTGGGAAAATAATAAAAAATTGATAAATAAAAAATATTTTAATGAAATATAGTATAAAAAAAATAATCTGATATAATGTGTATTGAAAGTTTTTGTTTAAAATAGAAATGATATGTTCTTATGTTAAAATAGAAGAATTTTTTCACAAATTAACATGAATATCACAAAAATTCAATAAATAATATAAAAAATAATTTAAAACTTAGGCTTTAAAGCCTTTTACATGGGGCCTAGGGTCTCATAGAAAGAGTATACATCAGTAATTTGTTACGTCACTTTATTCTCTGATAGTTGTCTACTATCTGTTGAAATTTTAATCTCTAAATAACTTCTTTCACGTGAGGGGGAGGGTCGGGTAATAGCAAGAATGGAAAATAAAATACAGAAGAAAGAACTGAAGAAGACAAAGCAAAGGAACTAAGCAAGAAGACGACAATGAAGGTTTGAAGAAGAAGCCGACCAAATATTCATCTAAAGATTTTTCTCAAGGTGGTCAAATTTGTTTGTTAGGGTGATCACTTTTATTTATTTAAGGGTATACAAATCATAAAATTTTTAAATATATTATATATAATTTTTCTTTTCAAGTTAGGGTGATCCTGTGACTGGCCAGCCTTTAACTTGGTGCCACCACTAATCTTAGAAATTAAATATTAAGAATTTTTGCTTTGATACTAGAAAACATATGATGCCAATACAATGAATACTTAAAATTGTTTTTAATGTGCATCTGATGAACATTAATTAATCAAAAAAAGAAACTCTCTCTCTCTCTCTCTCTCTCTCTCTCTCTCTCTCTTTTTGAGAGAGAGAGAGAGAGAGTTTCAACTTATGGCATCCACACCTGATGATAGCTTTTTATCATCAGACCAAGACACCAATCAGTTTTGGGTGTAGGTGAGGATTGAATTCCAAATTTCTTATACAATCATTAGAGGCTTTACTAGTTAAGCTAACTAAAACTCACCTCTCTTTTTTTATAGTGCTATCAGTAAAATAAGTGCATTTAAACACACTCTTAAAGTTCATTCCACCTACCCCCAAGGGGTTGGATTAGTGTTTCCTGACACCTTATGATATCCATGAGATTCTAGGTTTGAAACCTTTGGCCAGCATTTTAAGACCACCATCATAAGATTCCTCCTTGTAATAACCTGGTGTGTGTGGGATAGTGGGATTGCACATGCTAAGAGAATAGTTAGATACTCAAAGAGGTCTAGATACCCTTGTTTATAAAAAATAAATAAAATAAAATTCATTCCACAAAAAATATCTAAAAATATCATTTTTTATTTGAGAGTTTGAAATGAAGAGTCGCCATTTCATGTAAAAGAAATAGTACTTTATAAAATTGAAAATAATGGATAAATTACACTAACCTCACTTAAGATTTTATGAAATGACATTCCACCTGAACGTTTGATGAAATGATACCCCATTTTACACTAACAAATTATTCCTATTAATTTATACATGGCCTAGCAATATCCCTAAACTTAAGAATTAGGGGCAGCCCCAGCCCGGGGGGGGGGGGGGAGGTGTCATGGCCTCCATGGCTTTCCAAAAATTGCTCTTCCTTCTTCTATTTTTGGTAGTAATATAAAAACTTATGTATAAATTAAAATAATAGCCCCCCATGGATTTGAAAAAAAAAAATATATATATATATATATATATATTTACAAAATTACTCTTATATACCATACATAACTCATTATTTAAAAATATTTTTAATATATTTCATAAAAATAGAACGTTTATAAATTATTAATATACTTTATTTTTCCTCTCATTACTCATATATCCTAATAGCTCATTGAACCAAATTATATTTAGGAGACATCCTAGAAATATATAAGTAAATATTTTTTATAAAACCTTCTATATTAATTTTAATGGTTTTAGAAAATTAGAGATAGGAACAAATTTTTTTTTTTCTTTTTAGAAGAAAGCATAAATGTGGATTTTATGGTTAGAAGTTAAAATAATCCTTTAATATTTATTAAAGTTATATATATATATGTGTGTGTGTGTGTGTGTGTACAACATACAGCAAGAGGCCAGTCTTCTCTTGGGCCCAAATCCAAGTTGGCCCATGAATAGTACTCTGCCTCAAGCCCCCCATTCCTCATGATCAATCCTAAATGGCCCAAAGATGCCAGCCCATTAGTTGGGAATTCAATGTACAGCAAGACGATCCCCATAAACAATAGTCTCAACATTGCTATTTATCGATTATACCTCAACATGCCAGGAGTGCCTAGGGAAACTCCGCTACCGAGTACCTTTCAGCGGCCAACACCAGCTCTAACGTTCTAGCTCCAGTTCCCAACGCGAAGTATATTCCTGTCAGGAATAATCAAATTGGACCCCACCCGCATGAGTGGTGCCAAAAAGCAATTATTACCAACCCATTATCACAAGGTTATAAGTACACAAAGAGAAGAAGAAGAGGGGGTTAGATACTGGAGAGTTAGGACTAGGGAAGTAACTGAGTATAAATGTTATAGCGCTTGGTTAGAGAGGTCAGCTACTGAAACAAGCCCTTAATCAGTGTATACTGGAGCTACCCACTATAGGATACTCAATAGCCCACTAAAATTAGTAAATTGTGAGCCTAATTACAAGGTTAGCCCATTAGCTAGGAATTGGGCACACACAATTGGCGTCATCTATGGGAATCTCCTACAAAGCTGTAGTTCTAGCATAAGCTAGTTGAGAAAGTATGTTCGACCATCATTCAAGAAGCTTTACTGGTAATGGCTCCAGGGGCTCAAGCTAGAGGGAAAGGAGACATAAGCGAAATGAAGACTGAAGACATAAGCAAGACAAGGAACGCGTTCAGAAGAAGGGTCGCCATAGATATATCAATCAGCGTCCGAAGTCCCCCAGTAAGAGCAACATGATAGGAGGGATCGCAGTAAGTCTCCTGAAGGCTAGATAAATGTGAAGGCCAGTTATGGAGAAGCATCCCGCCAATCTGGTTCCCATCGATCCAAGGACAGGTCATAGGATTTCGTTGACAGGGATTCGATTTCCCCAGTATGGCGTAGCCCACGAAATGCTGCCATGGACACCATGGGCCGTGCATTGCACAGAGCAGCTTGGTCACCGTTCTCAAACGAGATAGAATGAGCTCATATGTCGAGGTTTCGTAAACCACCGTTCATCTCGTATGATGGGAAGATAGATCCTGTGGAGCATGTTAGTCATTATATTTAAATGATGTCTTTACATAATCAAAATGATGCGCTGATGTGTAAAGTGTTTACTTCTAGCCTCTGGCCTACTGCTTTACAGTGGTTTAATGGGTTAAGGAAGGGATCAACTCACAATTTTAAAGAGTTGATTCAAGTGTTTGGAGTCCGCTTTATGATGTGTAGTCGAGTACCATAGCCGATAGACGCGTTGCTCTCTATGAAAATAGGGGCAGGGGAAACTCTCTGGAGTTATGCCAACAAGTATTGGGAGTTGTATAATGAGATAGGTGGGGGTAATGAGAAGGTGGCCGCAAGCACTTTCATGTTGGGCTTGCCTGAAGATTCGGAGTTACGAGAATCACTGACCAAAAGGTCTCCCGAGAATATGCAGTAACTTATGAGGTGTATTGAGGAGTATAAAAGGGTGGAAGATGATCGGGAGTAAAGCAAAGGAAAAGCACCTATCACACCACAATACCTGAAAAAGTCTCAGTTAGGGGGTTTTCAGCCACGGGTTAGAAGGGAGTTAAGGATTCAAGAGCCTAATGCTCGCACTGGGGAAATTAATGTAGCATTTAAGGAGCCCATGCATAAGATTATGGAACGAATCAAAAACAAACCATACTTTCGGTGGCCAAGCAAGATTGGGGGTGACCCGACAAGAAGGAATCAAAACTTGTACTGTACTTACCACCAGGACAAGGGGCACACCCGAACAATGTAGGATATTTAAGGATCATTTAAAGCAGCTAGTGAAGTTAGGGCATTTGAAGGGATTCATTGTGGATCCCAAGTTCATTATCCACAAGCTTAATGTGGACCTGGTGTTTCCCCCAAAGAAGCAGAAGCCAAAGTGGTCCACCAAGTAGCATGTGGAGGCGGTGAAGCAGGAGGTTGAAAAGTTAAAACCAGCCAAGGCAATAAAAGAAGTTTACTTCCCGGAGTGGTTATCCAATACTATGGTGGTAAAGAAGAAGAACGGAAAATGGAGGGTATGTGTAAATTTTACTGACCTTAATTGAGCATGTCCAAAGGACCCCTTTCCCATATCGAAGATCGATCACTTGGTAGATGCTACTTATGGACATGCTAGCAGAGTTTCCTGGACACCTTTCAGGGCTATCATTAGATTGCCTTAGCTATCAAGGATTAGTTGAAAACGTCATTTATATCTCCTAAAGCAAATTATCATTACACAGTGATGCCTTTTGGCTTAAAGAATGCTAGAGTCACTTAACAAAGGATGATGACGAGGATGTTTCAAGAGAAGATCGAAAGGATGGTTGAAGTATATATTGATGACATGGTGGTGAAAAGTAAGGAGGATCCGAAGCATATGGGTGATTTAACAGAGATATTTAAAATACTCAGGCAACACAGGCTTCACCTTAATGCTGAAAAGTGCGCTTTCGTTATGGGAGCTAGTAAGTTTCTCGGGTACATGATTACTCATCGGGGAATAAAGGTGAACCCCAATTAGATAAATGCCATATAGCAGCTTAGGCCGTCAAGCAACCTAGAGGAGGTACAAGTGTTGACTGGAATGTTAGCTACTTTAAACAAATTCGTTTCAGAATTTCATGATTGGTTCTGTCCTTTCTACCAATTGCTTAAAAAATGGAGAGGCTTTCAATGAATTGAGGAGTGTGAAGAGGCCTTTCAAAGCTTAAAGAGGTATCTAGTCAATGCCCCGGTGTTGTCCTCACCGGAGGCTAGTGAAGACTTGTATATGTATTTGGCAGTATCTGAGCACGCAGTAAGCTCGGTATTACTGAAAGATTAGGGAGGAGTCAAGAAATTGGTCTATTACCTTAGTAAAACATTGGTCAATGAGGAAACGAGGTATTTACCCTTCGAGAAGTTGGCGTTAGCGCTAGTCCATGCAACCAGAAAGCTTTCAAGCTCACATTGTCTATATGTCGACCGAGCACCTACTACAATCCTTGCTGAAGAGATCTGATTTTACAGGTCAGATAGCTAAGTGGGGAACCAGACTTGGCTCCTTTGATATTCAGTATAAGCCAAGAAGTTCTGTCAAAGGCCAGGTCTTGGCCGACTTTGTTGCAGAATTTACACTGCATGGTGATTAGAAAGTAGTTTGTAACGTGGAAGGCCGACCCTGGAGGATATTTGTGGACTATGCGTCTAGTGCAATGGAAGCAAGAGCTAGGATCATCCTTGTATCACTAAAGGGGCTGAAAGTGGAACATTCATTTTGGCTAGGATTTAGGGCACCAAACAACGAGGCTGAATATGAGGCTTTACTTGTCGGATCGAGAGCCGCACTTAGCCTTGGAGTGACTCAACTGGAGGTGTACCTGGACTCCCGACTGGTGGTTAGTCAAGTTGAAGTTATTTTTGAAGCCAAAGATGCTCAGATGATCGAGTACTTGAAACTTGTAAAGTGAATGATGAGTAAGTTTTAGAATATGAGGTTAGTTCAAATTTCTCGAGGGCGAAACAGGCATACAGACTCTTTAGCAATGTTAACATCGTTACTGACCAATGGGGTGCCTCAATTAATTAAGGTGGAAGTGGTGAAAGAGCCTAGTATTGACTTGAAAGTGAATGTTTTGGCCATCACGGTATCTAAGCCATGTTGGATGGATTAGATTGTTGAATTCCTAGCTGAGAATCGTTTACCAAGCAAAAGTAAAGAAGCTGATAAGGTGCATAGAATTTTTGCTTGATTATGGCTATCTGAAGACCATAGATTGTATGAAAGATTTTCTGGAGGACCTTACTTGCTGTGCCTTCATCCTGCTAAGGTTTATAAGCTTTTAGCCGAGTTTCATGAAGGGGTCTACAGCAACCATGTTGGAGGTCGGTCGTTGGCACACCAGTTTTGGTGGCCCAAAATGTAGAGAGATGCTGCAGACTATGTCAAAAAGTGTGAACAATGTTAAAAGCACACCCCATTCATACATCAGCCTGCAGGAAGCCTAAATCCTATTAGAATCCACAGCTTTTCTCGTAGTGGGGGCTAGACATCATTGGCCCTTTCCCCTAAGCTACAGGGAATAGAAGGTTCGTTTTGGTAGTTGTTGACTATTTTACAAAGTGGGTTGAAGCTAAAGTGCTTGCTAATATTCGAGATGTGGATGTCAAGAAATTCATCTAGAAGAACATAATTACAAGGTTTAGGGTACCAAAATCTTTAGTGTCAAATAATGGGTTGCAATTTCACAGTAAAGCCTTCTGCAAGTACTGCGGCGACCTCGGTATAAAGAATAGGTATTCCACCTTGGCATATCCTCAGTGTAGCAGCCAAGCTAAGGCTACGAACAAAGTAATTGTTAATGGGTTGAAGACGAGATTAGAGGGAGTAAGAGGAACGTAGGCTGAGGAACTGCTGAACGTATTATGGGCATCCAAAATGACGCTACAGAGATCAACGGATGAAACTCCTTATTCCTTAGATTACAGAGCAGAAGCAGTTATACCAATAGAAATAAGCTTGTGTAGCACGAGGACTTTAGATTTCTCCCCGGTCATGAATGAAGAATCAATGGTAAGGCATTTAGACTCATTAGAAGAGCACCGAGAAGCAGCAATGTTCCCTTTGGTTGACTACCAGCAGAAGTTGGCTCAATGTTGCAACCAAGATGTGAGAATAAGAGAGTTAGTTAGTGGTGACCACATACTGTGTAGAGCAGTAGGAAATGCCAAAGATATTAATGTCGGGAAACTAGTTCCAAACTAAGAAGGACTGTATAGAGTCACCGCTATAGCAGGAGCAGGGGCACACTACCTAGAGGACATGGAGGAGAGACCTCTTCCCTAGCCATGGAATATTCAATACTTGAAAATATTTTACCATTAAGTATGTAAAGCATAAGTGATCGATGAATATAGTACTTAGCATGTACATCGTAATGAATGTACATGAGTGCATAGTACTTAGCATGTAGATAGTAATGAATGAACATGTGTGTATAGTACATAGCATGTAAATCGTAATGAATACTATGAATGCTGCCATTTTGGGTTCTTGATGAAAAATTCTCTAAGGACAGAAGCCTTGGTTTGGTTCGATCCCAATCACCGACCAGGTGGAAACCTTAATCTAAATTTTCTAAGGATAAAAGCCTTGGCTCGATTCGATCCCAGTAACTAACCAAGTGGAAACCTTATACTTGAAAATTTTCTAAGGAGAGAAGTCTTGGCTCAATTCGATTACGGTCGCTAACCAGGTGGAAACCTTAATCTAAATTTTCTAAGGATAGAAGCCTTGGCTCGGTTCAATCCTGGTCACTGATCAGGTGGAAACCTTATACTTGAAAATTATCTAAGGACATAAGCCTTGGCTCAATTTGATCCCGGTCACCAACCAGGTGTAAACCTTATACATAAAATTTTCTAGGGATAGATAGCTTAACTCGGTTCAATACCTATCACTAATCATCTAAAACAATCAAAATTTTCCCAAGGATTGAAGCCTAGGTTCGATTCGACCTTGGTCACCAACCAGGTGGAGACCATATCCCTTTTTCTTAAGGTAAAAGTCTAAGCACAAAAATCTCATAAAGCATAAAATGTCGAGCACTACGAACCATATTAATAGAATGGAAAAAAGGAAAGAATCTAAAATCATTCAAGTTTAACAAGCCATGGTAGCAGTCAGTATTTATCAAAGAGTAAAAGTATTAGTTTTCCAAACTAAGATAATTCTATCTCGTCACCACTTCCCAGTGACCATAGACAATTTTAAGTAAAGCTAATAGCATTGGAAATAAATAAAAAAGAGAAACTTTCTTCTTTCAAATGGTGGGATTGCACGGCTGATATGGCTTAAATAGAGACATGTCCATGGTAGGCTGGACATCAGGGTCTGGCAGCTGGGGTTGAATCGAACCATGCACGGCATTCGAGTTACTGCTGATCTCAAGATTGATTAACTCTGCACGGGAGTCAATCTCCTGCACCGATTCCCTTATAGTTGAGGTATCTTCTTCTTCTTCTTCAGTATCTGTGGGGATTTGAATTAAAGGAAGGGGTTCTGGGTAAGGGATTTGATCGGGATTCCTGAAAGGTGAATCTTTAGGCACTCTTATAGCCATTGCTACCATCCATCCCTCACCAAACCCGTACCGCCGAGATTGGAACATGATCAGCTCGGCCGAGTTCTCAACGTCTGCAAAACCCATGTTATACCATTTGATCTTGCTCTCCTCCAGGGTAACCTTTAGCTCAACTATTTCCTTGTCTTTGGCCAAATTTAAGCTCTCAGCCCTAGCCAATCTCAGCTCAACCTCCTCCAACTTGGCTGCCATCTCTGCCACCTTCTACTTAGCCAAAATTTGAGCTCCCTTCGTTACTCTCACCCTCTCCTTGGCATTCTTAACAGCTACGTTCCTCTCCCTTACCATGTCCTCAGCAACTTCTTTTAAGGCTTTTTCCTTGTCAGCCTCCTTCGTTGCACTTTTCAGCCGGTCTTCCACCATGTATGTCAGTTGTACCACTTGACAAGGCAACAAAGAGGAATGAATAAAAAAAAAAATAAAAAAAAAAAACAACAACAACAACAAACAAACAAACAAACAAATGAACAAAAAACCATGAAATACTAAAGAAACAATTTAACAGGTAAATGTTCAACATTACCATAATGGTGTGCCATTGAAGTCTGATCACCACTGCCTCGTCACTACCGCCCATGAAATAGCGCACATCATTCGACAGTTGCAAAGCTTGCCCAAGGCTCTGAGCAATCCAACCACCTTCCTCGGCAGACCAATTCCTTATGCTAGAGGTCATAGGAAGAGGTTCGTCCCCGAGCATAACAGTGCTCTGCCACCCAGTAATAGGTAGGGCTAAAGAAGAAGCTACGTTAGACCCTGCTTGCATGGGTGGAAGGTTACTTGTGACTTGCTCTCAAATAATCATAGCAGCTATGGTCGATGCAGGAGGAGTTCTCGGGGACGCATCCTTTGGCCTTTCAGGTTGACTAGCATTACGAGGTCTTTTTCGACCTCAGGGGGTAGGAGGGGGAGGAGCCTGTTGTTGCACAATAGGATGCTCATGAGGCAAGAACCGGTCAATGGTTGTTGACACTCAACCCCGACCGACTAAGCAGAAAAGATCACCACTGCCGTGCCTTTGTTTAAGTACATCCCAGCCCTGTAGCCTCATTACAAGCCTGTCCTTGACAACATACCCTTGAGCATATGCATAGGCTCATTGTAGGATTATGAGAGTAGTAGTAAAAAGAGAGAAATCTATATACATCCCCCTCCCCCGAACCTAAACCAAACACTGTCCTCAATGTTAAAAATGATACTTTCAAATATATGTCTTCAATGAAAAGAGAGCAAAATATGAATATGCAACATGAAAGCCAAGTAGAAACAAGTAAGGTAAAGAGAAGGAAAAGACGTACCTTGATCAAGCTAATTGTTATAAATTTTAATTTCTGTCACATATCAGCTCAAACAAAAGAATATAAAACTAAAAACAAAAACAAAAAAAAAATATTAATCTAAAAGCAAGAAATAAACAAGAAATATATATATATATATATATATATATATATTGCAAAAAGATTTAACACAACTGGAGATCAATCTTGATAAACATGATCATCCAAACCTGAACAACACCATGGAGATAAATAATGCATATTATGAATGGACTATTCTATTGAGATTGTAACTTACCTGGGTCGAAAACATGTTGAGAAGCTTTGCAATGTCTTCCAAGTGAATTCTTTGCATAACCACAAAGGAATTAATACCCTTAATATCAACAATTTTCCAACCTATAGCTTCCTTATGCTTTTGAAGTATACTTATCAATTACTGTTCCCAAAAGTCATCCAACTTTGGTGGTTCTACAATAGATGGGAATGGGGATGAAGAAAGTGGAAAAGGTACCACTTTGGCTACCAACTATCAATACATAAAAGAGGAACAGAATCCAACAATGCATTGACCTCCTCAATTGACTTTTCAGTATCCAAATTGCAATCAACACAAATTAAGCAAGCCTTTAGGGGATCCTCACAACTTGATTGTAGGAAAGTATCATGGACTAGGCTCCCAATCATGTTAACCTCACATATATCCTCATCGTCTAGTACTTACTTACTTATGTCAAAGATATTAAGCTCAACAGTCATGTTCCTAAAAGAAACTTCATCACACCACTCTAACATTTGATCAAAGCATTGGATGTGGCTAAGAAAGGGCGACCCAAAATGACATGGATTTTTATACTAGCATTTAAAGCAGGCTCAGTGTCTAACACAACAAAATCAACAGGAAAATAGAATGCATCCACCTTAATTAGCACATCCTTAACAATACCTCTAGGGATTTTCACGGACCTATTAGCTAATTGAAGTATCGTGGTTGTGGGTTTCAACTCCCCTAAACCTAGCTGTAAATAAACTGAATATGGCATTCGGTTCACCCTTGCCCCCAAATCTAGCAAAGCTCTTTCAATGAGAAGATCCCCAATCTTGCATGAAATTGTAGGAGATCGAAGGTCTTTACATTTCACTGGATATTTATTCTAAATGATTGAACTAACTTGCTCTGTCAAAAATTCCTTTTAGGGACATTTTTATTTCTCTTCATTGTCACAAGATCTTTTAGAAACTTAGCATAAGCAGGAACTTGCTGAATTGCATCAAGAAATGGAATACTAATTTGCACTTGCTTAAAAACCTCTAAAATATCTCCAAATTGTGTACTTTTCTGAGGACTAATTAAACTTTGAGGGAATGGAGCTTTAGGAACAAACTTCCTATCAAGGGGAGAACTAAGATCCTGAATTGGAATTAAGGTTGAGTTGCCCTACTTTTCTTTATGATCATCCTGTGAACTGTGAACTCTTTTTCCTCTAACACAGTATTTTCATTATCCTCCACTTCTGGCATTTTCACTTGATTATTAACTTGTCTACCAGACCTAAGGGTAGTAATAGACTACACAGATTTATGTGCATGAGTAGAACTAGAAGAACCATTAATTGCATACTGCCCTTTTGGGTTAGGTATAGGTTGACTAGGAAACTTTCCTTTTTCCCTCTCCCCAACTTGGGTTGCTAACTGGCCAACTTGATTTTCCAACTTTGAAATAGCTTGAGTATTCAAATGGGTGGAACTTTTTATCTCTTAAATGGCTTAGCTAGTTAATTGCATGAAAGTTTTGAGAGACTCCTCCAAAGATGGTTGTTGTCTTGGTTGTGCTACAAACTGAGGTGTTGATTGAGGAATGGGAGGATATGCTAGAATAGGTGGACGAAATTGACTTTGTTGATGCACTTATTGTCCACCTATATTTGTGGGGGAATGGTTCCGACTCCAAGAGAAATTAGGATGATTTTGCCAATTTGGATTGTATGTCTCTGAAAATGGACTAGCAAGTGGCCCTCCATAATTATTCAGTGCATTTGCTTGCTCAATATAGTATTCAGGGTAACCAACTGTGGAAGGACACATTTGTGTTCTATGCATATGACTTGCACAAATAGAGTATGTTTCACTTTGGACTTGATTGACAGAATTCATCCTTCTACCTAAAGCTAAAACTTCAACCTTACGAGTGAGATTGTCCAACGTAGCTTTTATGTCTAAATCTTCACTGACTTCATTCAATCCTCCTTTCTTAATTGTAAAGGCAGGTCTCTCTCTACAATTGGAAAAATCCCATTGTTTGTGAGCTTTCTGATAAATTCTCAAGAAATTTGTATGCCTCATCATCCATAAGACTTAAAAATCCACCACCATTCATGGACTCAATCATGTTACGATTTGTCTTAGTCAAACCATTATAAAAATATTGTATTAGTCTCCATGTTTCCAAAACCATGGTGAGGACACTTTAAGATCAAGTCCTTAAATCTCTCCCAACTCTCATAAAATTTCTCTTGTTCATCCTGATAAAAATCTGCAATTTCTCTCCTCAAAGCATTGGTCTTAGCCATTGGGAAAAATTTAGAGAAGAATTTTGTGACCAACAATTCCCATGAAGTGATAGATCCAAGTGACAAAGAATTAAGCTATGCTTTTGCCTTATTATTCAAGGGAAAAGGGAATAAATGCAAGCGAACAGATTCATCAATGAAATTCTAGAACTTACAAGTAGCATAAATCTCAAGAAAATCCTTTACATGCATATAAGGGTCTTCTCTATCCAATCCATGAAAAGTAGGAAGAAGGTGGATTATCTATGGCTTCAACTTAAAATGTGCAATAGTGGTTGCAGGCAATACTATGCAAGATGGAGGGTTGGTGGTTATGGGTGAGAACAACTCCCTAAGAGTTTTTGAATCATCTCCTGTTTCTCCCATTGTTGATGAATAATCAAAACTACAAGACGATTTTCTTTATCACGTATCCAAGTTCTCATACACCAAGCACAAAGAAATTTTTTAAAAATAAATAAATAAATAAATTTCAACTACAACTAGTAGAAAGAAAAATTCAATTAAAACCTAATTTATTTTCCTAACCAAGTCCCCAGCAATACTCGCAAGTGTATGAACCGTACTGAAGTATAGTTTGACAAGAACGAGGTCGAACCCACAGGGACTTAAATGAACGTAGAAAATTAAATCAAATTAATCATAATCTAGTTTAATAAAAATTATTTTTTCTGAGATTAAATAAACTAAGCAAATAATAAAAGTAAGCAAATAGTTATAAAGCAATAAAGAGATGTAAACAATCTAGAGAAAGGAATTAAGGTAAAATCCCAAATTTTTAGGCTTTAATTAACCGACCATTTTGGCCCACTTAACGTTAGAATTCGGGATTTTGGTAAACTACAATGTTGTAGCCCTTTAAGTTAACTTTCTATCTCAACTTGAATCATCTCGATTGGACATCTGAGCCGAAGGTTATGCTAAAAATATTAACTAATGTGCAAGCTGGAATCCTAATCCGAATTGGACTTGGATTTGGTGCAAATTTCCTTTGACTCCTTACTCCAATTGGACTTAAATTTAATTGGGTTGGTCTTCGCTTGAATTCATGCCTGGCTGGATGTAAGTTGGCTTGATTCAATTGGCCTAGCCCCACTTTGCATGTAAAGCCCTTGTTACCTACAACACAAAAATATTATATAATCAATCACAAAATAACATAAAAGTAAAGCCAAATATGTAGATATGTGAGTACTTTATTGTATATATTTCATGCACATCACCTGGACATGTATGTATTGTATTGCCCCATAGTGGGCTTTAATGTATGATATTATATCTTTGTAGCATGATGTATGTATGGAACAATGCCTCCTGCTAGGAATTATATGTATAATTCCAGGGCCAAGGACACACCTTTAAGAGGGCCGCTAATGTGTGAAAAAACAATGCCTCCGATTAGGACTTATATGTATGATTCTATATAAATTTCTTTTGAAAGGGCTACTGATGTGCATGAAAGACAACACCTCTGATTAGGACTTACATGTATAGCTTTGTAAACTACCTTTGAAAGGGTTGCTGATGTGCGTGAAAGACAATGTCTCTGATTAGGACTTACATGTATAGTTCTAGGTAAATCACCTTTGAAAGGGCTGTTGATGTGCATGAAAGACAATGCCTTTGATTAAGACTTACATGTATAGCTCTAGGTAAATCACCTTTGAAAGGATTGCTGATGTGTATGAAAGACAATGCCTCTGATTAGGACTTACATATATAGCTCTAGGTAAATTGCCTTTGAAAGGGCTGTTGATGTGCACGAAAGACAATGCCTCTAATTAGGACTTACGTGTATAGATCTAGGGAAGCACCTTCAGGAGGGTTGCTAATGTGTATGCACTATCACATTTTTATCAAGGATGGTGGTTTTTAATCAGCTTGTATCACACCCACTCATTTTGCATCATAGTTCTACAAGTTTGCCAACGACTTATAAACGATGATCATCTCGTGGGGGGGAATAGAAAGGAGAAATCTCATGAAATGAACTGCCCCAATTTAAAGTTTCATGTGATTCTCGATATGAGAGGCACATCCTCAGCAGGACAAACTTGATCTTGTACATTGGATAAAGGTGGAAAGAGAGAATTGCGCAAAATAAACTGCCCTAGTTTAGGGTTTTACGGGGTTCCAAGCCTACAAACTGGCTGAGGGTGGCCTAGATTTCGTAGACATTGTAATGTTGATAATGAATGTGAACATTTTGAACAAGATCTCCTTAGACACGCCATGAGGCGGTATGCATTGGTTGCTCCTGCTATTACTCGAGCAATTAAAATTTCAAAGACAGGCTTCTTGAGGTAACATAATGAGAAACGACTCCCTATGTCCTCCAAATAAGCTGAAAAAACTACCGCATGGCTGGGATCAGGCTCTAGCATTTTTTGTTGCAAATTCTGACTACCGGGGCTGAACCGACCCTTGAATTAGGTGAACCGGGCTTTGAAAATTAGGTTAAAGACATCTGGGAATGCTGAACAAGACACACAAATATAAACTACCCCAATGTAGGATTTGTGCGATCTCAAAAACGAGAGTGTCTGGCAATCTAGTTCACTATTGGGCTGATTGTGTACTATGGCGAGTGCTAAAATGAGGGAATCTTCGCTCTAAGGTGATAAAAAAACATGCCAAATAGGGGGGAAGGTGTCAAAATAAGTATGGGTTTTTGCCTGAGGGGTTGTCAGGGATAGAAACTATTATATGGAGCTAGTTGATATCCTCATGGAGGGTATTAAGGAAATGAGCAGTGTGCAGGATAGTAAGCTCGTTGCTCTTAGGGTGAAGCTCGATCAGAGGGGGCCAGCCTCTCCAGGCACAGAGGCAGAGTGTGTTTAGTTGAGATCTCAAGTTGCGGGTTTGGAGGACAAGCTTGCAGCTCTTACTCGGAGGTTTGCTGCTCTAGATCACAGTTGGGATGAGGAGAGAGCCGCATTAGAGGCTAGTAAGGCCGAGGCTAGCAGCAAGGCCGATGGCTTAGCATTGGAGCTAATGTAGGCAAGATCCTATATTCACTTCATTTTAAGCATGGAGAAGGGGCGAGAGGGCGATGAGCTTAGTGAGCCACAGCTGGCTTTCCATCGCCTTCAGACTGAGCTGGCCGAGAGAGAGGAATCCCTGAGAGTTGCTACTGCAGAGGTGAGCATCTTGCAAGCTTTGCTAGAGACAGAAAGATAGAGCTCTACTTCTAATCCCACGATGGAGAGGGAGTTAGTTCATTTTCGGCACTCACACGACAGACTTAAAGAGGTAGCCAGCGATCTAGGCTTTGACACAACCAGATTGCTTCGCACTGGTTTTAGGAGATTATGCCAGGCCGTGTCCAACCGCTTGGGCCATATTTGACCTAATGATATTCTTTTCTGTTTGCTTTGTTTCTACACATGAGCTATGTAGTTAGTATTCCACCATGTATGGAAAGGTCCTTCGTAAATTGCTAGGCAATTGCGTAAGGCCTTCTGCTTTTTGTTTGAGTTCTTAAAGCATAGTCTAGTCTGTTAGGCATGCTTAGAAATAGAGAGATGGTGTAGAGAGATGTTTATGAAAGAAACAGAATGGCATAATATAGGCTTGTTAATGAATATGCAAGTAAATGCTTTGAAAACGCAAGATTACACAAATAAGTAATAAATGTAAAATCCATGCGTATCAATATCTTATTTTTCCAAGGATACATCCTGTTATAGACAGATCTTTTCCTTTTCCCATTGAAGTACATTTCCCATTGGCGTAAGCCAAAATGTCTTAAGCAAACCACCGACCCATGGCAGTATCATAGACAGAGAGCAATCTCAGAGGCATCTTCGTATCTCGATTTGGGTGCTATATCCTTTTAATCTTCTGATCTTTAGCAGACATTCAAACAGACCAAGCTAACTAATTTTTCTTTTAGGATGTGATCGAACCAAGATGGCTACCTACGTACCTCCATGAGGAAGGATCAGGTCATCATGTAGTTCAACTGACTTTTTTATTGCCTTAATTTTTGCCTAGACCACCCTTTCGGGTTTTCAATCTAGCAGGCACTATCATGCTCTTTCTTTTACTCTCTTTTTGCATAGAATGCCCTTTCGGGTTCTTAATCTACCTTTTTACATATTTTCTTTTTTGTTTTTTGTCTTTTCTCTTTCTTTTTTTTTTTTGTTTGTTTGTTTGTTTGTTGTTTGCCCTTTTGTTTGTGTTTGTTTGTGTGTGTGTGTGTGTGTGTGTGTGTGTGTGTGTGTTTTCCTCTTGTTTGGACATAAAAATGAGGTGCACTGCGAGGCTCCTTCATGCAAAGTACCATATGACGGCATCAAAATTGGTGGGCATATTGAAGTCATACCAATCCATGTCGGCTAGAATTAAGGCTCCTCCGGAAAAGGCCTTCTTTACCACATATGAGCCCTCGTAGTTTGGGGCAAACTTTCCACAATGATCAAGCAAGGCTTGGTTGCATTTCTTCAAGACTAGACTGCCTTCTTCAAAGACTCTGGGTCTGACTTTTTTGTTGAATGCTCGCTCAGCGCAACATTGGTACAACTGTCTATGGCACATTGCAGTCATGCGCCTCTCATTTATCATGTTCAGTTGTTCATATTAGGAACAGACCCATTCAACTTGTGATAGCTCTATTTGGGATAAATCCTGAGAGATGGGATCTCTAACTCTGTGAGGAGGACGGCCTCCATGCCGAACACAAGTGAATCCGAGGTCGCACTCGTGGAAGTACGAACAGAAATGCGATATACGCACAAAGCAAATGGCATGTACTCTTGCCAATCCTTGTATGTCCTCACATGTTTAATGCAATCATTCTCCATGGTGAGCCAGTAGTATTCAACTCTCATGATCTTGCAGGCCAACAGGGGTCCACTGGCATAAGCTCCAAGTAGGCCTTCATGCATCTCTTCTATCGAATGATTAGCCTCAGAGACATCTAGGCATCGAAGCAAGGTAGAATCATGGTTCCTTTTGTACAGGACTTCTTCACTTAGGAAAAATTGGCAGACCATGCGCTAGATAAACTTCTTTTTACTATTCGTGGCACCGGGCGAGTATTCACCATTCTTGATATAAGCCTTGATATCATGGTACCATAGCTTTCCGTCGGCTTTGACTTCGACACTCATGCATTCTTCGATGTTCATGCAATAGGCTGGAACGCCTTAGACTTCTATACACAATTGCGGTACATCATCTCTTTTTGATAACTTAACCATGCTAGCCAAGGTTGCCAGGGCGTCTATAAACTGGTTGTGTGCTCGGGGAAAATAGGCAAATGTGATGTTTCAAAACTTCGAAATCAAGCGACTGATGCATTTCGGATACAAAATCAACTTAGTGTCTCGGGCATGCCATTTTCCTTAGATTTGGGAGATGATCAATAGGGAATCTCCAAAGACACTCAAGTCATAGGTGCTAAACTCTAGGACCACTTGCAGGCCTACTATGCACGCTTCGTATTTTGTGACGTTGTTGGTGCAACTGAAATTTAGCTTGACTGAAACAGGGATTTTCTGGCCCTTAGGGGAAACTAAGACTGCTCCTACTCCATTTTTTGGTTGAATTGGCACTCCGTCAAAATAAAGCTTCTCACGCCAGGGTTCCACATTGTCTGGTTCTAGCTCTAGTGCCATGACATCTTTGTTAGGGAAGAGGGATTCTAAAAGTTTTGGATCATTTAGCGACTGATTCGCTAGGTAATCGGCTATGGCCTAGCCCTTGATGGCCTTTCTTGTTACAAACACAATGTCGAACTCAGAAAGCAACATTTGTGAATGGGAAATCTTCCCTGTAAAAGCTGGCTTTTCAAAGATGTACTTAATGGGATCCATGCGAGAAATTAGCCGCATCATGAAGTAGAGCATATACTGCTGGAACTTGCATGATGCCTATGCTAGGTCACAACACGTCTTCTCAATGGCAATGTAGTTGATCTCATAGCTAGTGAACTTCTTACTTAAACAGTAAATCGCCCTTTCTTTCCAGTCGAGTTCAACTGCCTGGCCTAACATGCAACCCATGAAGGTCTCTTGTACCGCTAAATAGAGGATCAATGGATATCCTAGTGTTAAAGGAACTAGAATAGGAGGGTTCAACAAATACTGATTGATCTTATCAAAGGCCGCTTGGCACTCATCTGTCCATTCTATCTTTGTGTCCTTATTCAAGAGCTTAAATAATGGATCACATGTGGTGGTCAATTATGCTATGAAGCAAGCTATGCAATTGAATTTGACTAAGAAGCTGCGAATCTATTTCTTAATTTGCGATGTTGGCATATCTCAGATAGCTTGGACTTTTGCTGGGTCCACTTCAATTCCTCTTTGACTGATTATAAAGCCAAGCAATTTTCCTGAACTAGCTCCGAAGACACACTTGTTAGGGTTTAGGTTCAACCTGTACTTGATAAGGTGTTTAAATAGCTTTCTTAAATCTACCAAATGATCCCTGGCTGTGCGGGGTTTGGCAATCATCTCATCTACGTAGACTTCAATTTCTTTATGCATCATATCATGGAACAGGGTTACCATGGCTCGTTGATAGGTAGCACCGGCGTTCTTTAGGCCGAATAGCATGACATCATATGGATAAGTTCCCCAATGAGTGGTGAATGTTGTCTTGGCTTTGTCTTCCTTAGCCATTTTGATCTGATATAGTCTAAGAAACCGTCCATGAAGGAAAAGAACCTATTGGTAGCGGTATTATCAACTAGGGTATCGATGTGTGGCAATGGGAAATTATCCTTGGGGCTAGCTCGGTTTAAATCCCTGTAATCAATGCATATGTGTACTTTCCCATCTTTCTTACGCACGAGAATAGTGTAGGCAACCCAATCTGAGTAGGCTATTACGGTAAGGAAACCGACTTTCAACTGCTTTTCTACTTTTTCCTTGATCTTCAAAATGATCTCAGATTTCATCCTTCAAGGGGCTTGTCGCACTGAAGGGCACTTAAGCTTAATTGGAATTCTGTGTACGACAATATCGGTATCTAACCCTGGTATATCTTGGTAGGACCAAGCAAAGATCTCTTTGAACTCTTTGAGTAGAGCTATAAGCTCGAGCTTCATGTCTTTAGGAAAGTTTACCCCAATTTTGATGGGTTTTTCATTCTCGCCTTCGTCAACAAGGTTAACCATTTATGTCTCTTCTATGTTGGGCTTGGACCCTTTGCTCTCCCTGTTTAGAGATTCCAAAATATCACAAAGCAAACTCGAAATTTCCTCTAATCCTTCGATGTCATGTTCCAACTTTATTGTCTCATTCATGTCATTATTATCCTCGTTATAGCAACAGGACGATGTACCTGCTTGGAAATTGGAATAGATCTCAGCCGATGCAACCACAAAGCAGGGCTTGATGGTCCAATGGCCTACTGTCTCGCCTGGCACATAGCCTTGATAGTAGCAGTCAGATCATCCCTTGGGGATATGATAGCGTTCACTAAGAATTCCTCTGGACAAAGACAGATGAGACAAGCCAAATCTAATTCTTCATCATATGATTCCTACGTTGCTTCTAATCTGATTACCTTGGCCAAAGCTGGAAAAGTGACCCTGACGTGGGGAATGGACATCCCTGGCCAATGCACTTCCTTTTCTTTCCTATAGAAGCCTGAAAAAGTTCTTCATCGGAGGGGTCGTAGCCTAGATCAAAACCTCCTTTGTTGTCTGGGAGTTTGATCAAAGAAGCCTTCTGATGTCCTACGAAATAGAGGCCTTAGCCCAACTGATAGCTAAATTTGAGCATTTCCTTAGCAACCATTAAAGTAGCAAGGGCCATACAGACTTGAGTTCTGGAGCTCTAGAAATCATAGAGACTAGCTCGAAACTATGAAAACTCACCTCTGGAAAGGTATTAGCACCAATGTAGGGGACAAAAGTCTCCTTGAAGAAAGTCAAGGGTTCCTCAACCATAATAGTGACCATCAAATCTTTGGATGGGAACTTGAGTCTTCGATGAAGAGTAAAAGCAACCACACCCGTAGCGCGTAGCCAAGGCCTCCTTAGGAGCATATTATAAGGGAATCCACCTTGATGACCTGGAAGTTAACTGTGAAGAACATAGGGCCAACTCCAATGGCTAGCTCAATCTCACCTTGCACCTCCCTAAGAGTGCCATCAAAAGCTCTAATGATCATAGTGGAAGGGCGGATAAGAGAGGTATCCACATTCAAACGCTCTAAAGTGGACATCAGGCAAACATTTAGGGTCGACTCATTGTCAATCAGTACTCTGGCAACGATCATATCCTCACACTTTACTATAATGTGCATGGGCAAAATGTGGTCTCTACCTTTTGGTGGTAGTTCATCATCTGTAAAGGAAATCTGGTTGGTGGCCAACACTATTGAGACCATGCCTTCAAAGGTGGATTATGTAGCACTTGTAGGAACACACGTCTCTTTTAGGATTTTCAAAAGAGCATTGTGATGGACCTCAAAGGATAGCAATAACGCCAAGATGGAGATCTGAGCTGGCGACTTGTTTAGTTATTGAATCACACTGTACTCTGAGTTTCTAATAACTTTCAAGAACTCCTATGCTTTTTCGGTTATGAATCTGTTCCTATCGAGTTTGGTGGTACCCTTACCCATCTCTTTCCTTCTCTTTTCTAGCTCCTCGGGAGTATAGCAACAGCCACTCATAGTGAGCCCAAATAAACCTAAAGAGATATTGGAACAGACCTCATCTTTTTCGGTTCGAGTGGAGATCAAGGACACATCATATTTCCAAGGGACACGATGACTATCTTCATAAAGGAACAACTTTGGCACGCAAATGATAACACCCTTCAGAGGGCTATGGAGAACATGTTAAGATTAATGAACACCAGACTTGGCACCATGGCTTTAAGGGCCTTTGAGCCAGATACCCCCGAGATTCCTGAGGTAGGCTTTGGCAAAATAAGAGGATCAAAAACTTGGATAGTGGGAGTAATGGCAATTCCCTGTTGAACTGATGATAAGGCTAACTCTGTGACCTCCGGCAAGGTAAGAACTATAGGAGTGAATCCCTTGATGGTTGGCAAGACTTGCCTTTTCCCTGAATCTGATGACCTTGAATCTGCAAGTGATTCTATGATTTCCTCAATGACCACTAAAGAGGATGGTGCTAGAGCAATCTGGCCAAGGCGTTTTAGTAAATATTCGTGCCACTCCTTCTTTAACCTAATTGATATAGCATTGCAACTAGCTCCTAATTGGGTAGCTAGAAGACATAAGCTAGCTACCATACAATCACCTCTTTGCACAACTTCCCTTTCAATCCAGATGATACTGCACTCGGCCAGACTCTACACTTGTGCCCGAAGCACTTTATAGTCAAATAGGGCATGACTGTCTTCACTGTCGCTGAATGAGTAGATTCCCCAATCAAATCCTAGGGTTTCCATACCTTTGAGATCGAGGTGGCTCTCTTGGACCAAGGCTCGAAGCATAGCCTTCCATGGGAATTACAGTAAGGAGAAATCTAGAACCCTTTCTTCCACCGTGATGATGGCATTCATATTCCCTTCCTAATGGGGACGTAGAGGGTTTGTGATGATGTTCAAAGCGGCTGCATTATCGAATTGTATCAACTTGTTATCTATGAGATCTTGGACACAGTCTCTTAACTAGAAGCATTCTTCTAGAGTATGCCTGTCAGTCCTAAAATGATGTTTGCACTTCTTGGACGGATCAAATCCCAGTGCGAGAGGACCTTCTCTAGGCCTCTAAAACAGTGGGGTCACTAACTTCCTTTCCAGTAGGTAAGCATAGAGATCTGCCATTGGCATAGGTAACAAAGTGTACTTCCAGTTTTCCCTCATGGGGGGACGTGGTAGATCTGGCCTTCCTCTTCGATTAAAGGCTCTATTAGGGGCTTGAGCAGACTGATTCTATTATTGATAAGGTCTAACAATTGGGGTAGCATAAGCAGAAGCAACACCCCTAGGCCTTTTTGAGGCATTGTCAACCATATGAACATTGGCTTCCTTAGTCTTGCAACCAATCATTCTCTTAACTTGCTATTCAACCATGGAACTCAAAGACTCAGGATCCACGATCTTCTTGCTCTTAATACCCTCGTCAATGTGCTCCCTGATAGGGATGAGGCTAGTGAAATGAGTGACTTGGGTGCTAATCATCTTCTCGTAATAAGGAGGCTTGAGGTTATCAATGAACTACTTGATCATCTCATTTTCCATAATAGGAGGTTGCACCTATGTAGCTAGCTCACACCACCTCTAGGCATACTCACGGAAGGATTCCCCACTCTTCTTTTCAATCCTCTAAAGAACGGTGCGGTCAGAAGCTATCTTAGCATTGAACCGATAGTAATCTAAGAAAGAGTTGGCCATTTCCCTCCAGCTATAGGTCTTTTCCAATCTTGCATACCATGTGGCCAAGGGGCCGGTTAGACTATCAGGAAAAATCTGGCAAAGTAGGGGGTGATTATCCCTATAGGGAGCCATCTTCCTACAGAACATGCGCAAGTGCGCGCAGGGGTCACTTGTACCATCATACTTGATGAACTCTAGTGCCTTGAACTTAGGAGGCATAATGACCTGAGGGAAGTTGGTCAGATTGTCTAGATCAACGCTTTCCTGGACACTGGAGCCCACTATGATATGAAGCTTCTCAGCTAGAGTTTCCACCTAGCTCTTGACTTCGCTATACCCAAATTTGAGGTTCTTGTCCTTAGAAGGATCTATTTTTTGGTCATTGCCCTGGGGCAGTACATGGTGGCCCTGTTCTTGTACTAGCAGAAGCTGATTTTCATTCTTGGCTTAGAGACCTCCTTAACTATAACCGGAAGAGTTTAGTCCTTCTCGTACAACTGGTTGTTGCATCATACTCATAATTTTTGCCATTTTCTCCTTCAGAAGAGCAACTTCCTAAATAGTTTCCTCAAGGGGAGAAGTACCACTAGTAGACATCTCTCTTGCACAAGACCTAGTGATAATGGGATCACGATGTAGTGGTAGCTTAGCCTGTTTCCTTTTAGCAATCTTTTGATCCTGAGAAAGCAGGAAGTGAAAGAAACGAGGTGCGTTTGACAAAGTGGAAACATAACACCAAAATTAAATTAGTTTATGTCCTTACTATTTAACATGCACCTAACATTTTCAGAAAAATTTGGCTTTGCACCCTTGATCGGGTATTTATCATGGTGAATTTCTACTATGATGCAAGATTAATACACAAAATTGGCAAGTAACCAAAACTTTCATGATATGCTTAACAATGCAGGAAGGTCCAATTCTTTGGTTACATGTTTGTACAAGACTTTTTTTTTTTTTTTTACAACATTGGGTTCATCGGCTCCAACAGTGGGCCTTTTACAAGAAGTGCAACTACGAGAAAGAACTTGGCTTTTGACAATGTGAACTTCTTAGGGAAGCTCTTGGACACTTGGATCCCTTGATTACTTGGATAGCAAGGATCTCTTAGACCTTTGTACCTCTCTGAGGATAACATGGGGCTAACAATCTTTCTTGGATTTTCCTTGGGAGAATTCTTGGACTCATGATGTCTTGGGATTCTTGACAGTTTTCCGGCAACACCTCCCCCTTGAACAGAGTTTTGGTTGCTCACCACAAATTTTATCTTTGCACAATTAGGTGACGAAACCAATCAGTGTATGCATGAGTGCCCTTATAGGGTTGTAAACCCTTAGGGATAGGGTATGGTCTAGCATGTATAAGCAACGAAGTTGCTTTTCCTAGGGGGTTTAATCATGGGTGTTGTGCAAGTAGGATAGAAGGAACCTAAAGTAGAGTACGATTTCTTTGGCACAAACAAAAAGAGCACACCTGTTACAAGACACTCTCCCCTGACCTCTAGCCCTATAGGGGTATCCTTTTCTAGGCTTGGATGTTTGCTCTTTGGGTTTCACCTAGTCCTGATGGGCTTGGGCTTGGGCTTGATCTAGACCTCACAAGTTTGACATAACTAGGCCAATTGTATGCAAAGGCTTAACTGGTAGGTGGTTCTTGTCCTAGGGTACTCAATCACCATACCCCTCCCTTCATGGAAGTTATGGGGCAAGAAGGATCGAGGGAGCCTTTTCAGCAACTCTTGTCCACCCAGGGACCCAAAAGTGCTACAACATTAGCCCCGAATCTAACTATGGGTAACACTGCTGATGTTTCGATCCATACATCTATAAATATAGTGATGAAATCCCCAAAAGAGATAAGACTACACCAACAGTGCGGATCTCGGGTTCGGCTCAAAAGGGTGTATATGTCATGCAATCCTTAATGAAGGTGAAAGACTTTTTCAAAGCACAGCAAATATATATACGGAAAGCGGATAAAGGTGTAGCAGAAATTAAATTTTGCTACCCTATGTTTGCATGTGAAGGAAAGCGGTAAAGCATGTTAGCAAAGCGGTAAAGCCCTATGTGAAAATATCCCAAAGCCAACTTTTTGAAAAAGGATTTTTGGAAAAAGGATTTTTTGCTCTTTTGAAAATGGTCTACTAGTATATAGTAGAAGCCTTTTTTCAAAAGGAAAGCCCCGAAGGCCAATGCCAGTTTTTGTGTTTTTGAAAGCCAATGTCCAAAGATTATGGTCCTATAAAAAGCTCTAAAGGCTAAACTTTCATCGATCCCCAATGGAGTAGCCAGTCTGTTGACGCCTAACCTCAACCAGTTAAGTGGAAAAGACCACCGCCATCATGCCTTCATTCGACCACCCACCGTGGCGACAACTCCCGCATATGCGGGGCCTATTGGATGCCCCTCTCGATATATATGCGTGTTGTTCGCGCAGAGCTTCGGGTGCTCTTTCTCTCTATGGAGGAAGTTAGGTTCTTTGGTGTTATGGCAGGAATCTAGGCCAAAATTTAAGGGATTACCAAAGGAAAGTGGAGTCGCCACCAATCATTGGGTTTTTCTAAGGTGTAATTGGTCACCTATTTCTAGTTGATTTTATTACCAATCCTAGGCTAAGAAAAAGTGGCGGTTTTCCTAATCTAATGTGGATGGCAAAAAATCTTGATTCTTAGGTTCGGAAATTTGGTTACATGTAGGGAAGGTGTTAGGCACCCCACAACGCCTGTCCAAGGACAGTCCTTTGTTTTGATAGAACCTTAATTTTTGGAGATTGGTAGTAAAAACATGATTTTGGCATTGGCTTCCAGGGCTCCGCATGCATTGGGGGGGTGGGGGGGGAGGGGGGGCTTTGAGATTTGGCTTTTAAATGGGTGTGGTCTCAATCTATGTTTTCCTAAGGCATTCGAGCAAAGTGCCAAATTTCTATGACAAAAATCTGGCAACAAGTCACCTTACTTTCGCAGCAAAAATTAGGCATCACCTGCCTTAGGTGACATGGACTGTGACAATCACACCGGAAGGGGAGAGCAAATATATATATATATATATATATATACACACATACATACATACATCATGCACAATGCAAGCACACAGAGCAGGAAAGTAAATGCCTACATCCCTAGAGCATGGCCCAAAATATAGGTGCAGGCAAATAAACAGGGGTCGCCATACTCTAGAGATGAGGAAGAATGGTACAAAGCATGATATACCTAATACAAACCATCTAAAGGAGAAAGGAAGGAGGAAGGAAGGGGTTTAAAAGAGTACATAACCAAAGGGAAAATCTAAACCCTAAACCTACTGAACACAGTCGCTCAACTTATGTTGGCAAGCTTGCATCCGTGCCCTTTTTGCTTATACCTAGGACATCATGCCGTAGCTCCATATGTCCTCACTCCATGTGTGTACTATTAGGATATGTGCCCTTTAAATCCTATTATATGATGTTATGTATGACATTATGTTTTGATTAATAAAGTTGTTTTATTATTATCTAAAATAATAATAACATAAATATTTGGACATTATCATATAGTCCATGAGATGCATAGTATGTGATTTATATGATTTAGTCACAGAAGATATAAGTCACAAGTTCTTTGTAAATTCAGAATTTTAGTTCGAAGTCAGTGATGAAATTAGGCATTTCATCTGCAAAACTATAACTTATCAACTAAGATGATTTTTCTTGATCATGGAAGTGGAGACTTCTAGTTGATATGTTTTAAGTGTTAATACATATTGAACTAGACAACTGTGAGATTTATTATTCTACTAACGACTACCAAAGGAATAATAAATCTCACGACTTCTATTTACATCAACTCTTAATCCTAAGAGAATAATAAACATGATCATAAGGTGTAGGTTACTTTGATATATCAAGAGTGAGATTTAAAGTTATGATCAAAATCTCAGTATATTGGGCAGCCACATTTAGTATTGAAGGAACATATATTCTCAAGATGGAATTCATAATCTCTTAACGGAGATATAAAATATTCCTTTGAGATAAGTTTAATGGGTTTAGTTATTCAGAGTGTTAGGCCTAACTACTTTAGTAAGGAGTTACTAAAGTATATATTTATGAAATTGGATTTCATAAATATATGATGAATAACTTAAAGGATTAAACCGGTTACTCAAGGATTAAAATGTAGTGATCTTGAAAGTGGCAGTCAACATTCATGACTTTGTATTACTACGAATATTTTAATGAAGGGGTAGTATGTATAATAAAATCTTGGGATATAATTTATTAGTAAGGCCTAGAGTGCAATAATATTTATATAATGGTATTAAATATAATTAATGGCAATTTTGGACTTATCAAGAGTTGACAAAAAAGCCCAAAATCCATTAGAGCTAGTGTCTTATTTGTTTTCTTTTGGAATGGCCCAAAAGGCTAGTCCAATTAGATAATAAGTTATAAGGAGAGAAACATACAGAATTTTGTAAGAGAATGAAATGGTTTATATGTGAGTGTAGGACACTCTCTTATTCTCCCTTAAACACACACATATAAACTAATTGAGAGACCACACTTCTTGGGCAGAAGTGGAATTAGAGTGAAGATTAAAAGTGTTCTCAAGTACTTCTAATCTTTGGTTTTGAATTTAACCACACCAAGGTATACTCTCTTATTCAAATATTCTAAAATTTACATAGTACATGTTATCAATTATGAATAAAGTAGATCCGTTAATTTTTCTGCTGCGTATGTTTTGTATGCAATGCAAACATGTATTTTTCCAACATGTACATGCAAAGGCAAAGACGAGCAATGGAAAGGGAGAGATGCATAGATAATACCAAAAGGGCACAAAATGAACAAGCAAGATAGCAATGACAAGCATAGCATACAGGATGCAAGCAAACATATGAGCAAAGGGGCAGACAAGCAAGATAGCAAACAACAAGCAAAGGGTAAACAAGCAAGATAGCAAACAAAAGGTGGTATTCGCAAGGGACAAATGTAGGTTTAGATTGGATGTCCATAGCCTCATTGTGTTGAAGCACAGACGATACACTAACAAGCAAGACTCATGCATAAACATGTAAACAAGTGTGTGAATATGCACATAAAGCCAACGGGTGGCACAAAAAAGCATGTTAAGCAATTGTCGCATGGAGCAGAAAAGGGGATAGGTGTGCACGAAGCAACCAGCATCACGGCGATGCATCCTAAATGGCTATATGCAAACAAGGCATCATGGGCATCGAATGTAACCACATATCCATTAATCCATTAAGGGTGCCAAATGTGGTAAAGCCTAGAACAAGAGAGGCTAATACAAGCATAAAACATAGAAGCAAGCAAGCCTAGACATGAAAAACGGGTGTTCCAAACCCTTTGATATGGGCCAAGGTGTATGGACGATGACAAAGACCATAGGGCCTAGATCGAGTCCAAACCAAAAGGCCAAAACACAAGAAAATGTGATAAAAGGAACAAAAGGGCTGCAATAGGCATGACAATCAAGTCTAGGCCTAGGCACACAAGCATGGCATGGAGCGCACAAGCACTATGAATATGAAATAAAGCATAAATCCAAGCATGCAAGCGTGTGAAAACATAGAGCTAGACATATAAGCATGGCAATGTGTGTGAACATGTGCAAGCTAGCAAATAAACATTGAAGAACACGAATCTAAGCACATAAGCATTTACGGATGCGAATCTAAGCATAAAGCATGGCATAAAGCACATAAGCACAAATCTAAGCAACGCTTGATAAGCATGTGCACATATAACCCTAACATCAACATAAATAAATAAATAAAAAAAAAAAAAAAGAGAGAAACGAAACAGAGGGGAGCATGGCATAAAAACCTTAAGCATGTAGATCTAAAGATATAAACGTGTGAAAACATAGATCTAAAGATGGAACATGAGACATAACAACGAGGAAAATGTAAGCTAGAAGCACAAAGAAAGCAAGAAACATGCTAGGAAAGCAATAAATCATGTTATTAAGGCATAAAAGCAAAATAAAATGCTAGAAAAAGATTTAGAAGGTTACGGGTCTGGATGGTAGCCAAAAAGCTACATCCACACCCCTAAACCCCAAATCCAAAGTGTAGAACCAAGGAAAGGAAAATTGGATATAAGAACAATACCTTGTGTTTTTAGTGAAGAGAGAAAAATCAAGAAACTTTGATGTGTGTTTTTGTTTGTTTTTTGTTTTTGGAAGAGAGAAAAAACGTGCAAAAAGCATCCAAGCAGAGTGCAAAATCCAAAAAAATGTCGTCTTCTCTTAGTCTGAGGGGTGCCTGGGGCTATTTATAGCCCGGCACAATTTTCGAGGCGACAACCCTTGTAGGGCCACTGGCAACTCTTCAAGGACCGTCAGCCTCACCAGGCCTCTTATCAGGTTGATCTTGACACCCTTGAAAAGATCATGATTTTCAGTTTCTAAAAATGGTGGAACTCAAAAATCCAACGATTAGATCAAAAGTTATGGCTCTAGGAAGTTAGTAGTGCAATAATCAGTGCGTTAACCCAGTTTTTGTCATATCACTACCATCCTACTCCGATTTGACCCATGAATAGTTATTGGAATGATAATTTGATAATCTTTGTAATGACGTTAGTTTCAACTTGTTCCAACTACGGGATCAAAATTAGGGTTTTTAGGCCCACTTAGAGTCAACTTCGAGTCAAACTTGGTCAAAGTGGCTAAAAATCTCCGAGAAGCTCGAGTTTGATGAAAAACTATGAAAGGTGTTATTTTGTGTGGATTTTGACCTCGTTTGACCTTCGGTTGAACCTAGGGTTAACTAGGGGCATTTTGGTCATTTTAGCTTAAAAAGGTACTTCGAGTACTCCAGTGCTCAAACAGGTTATGCCACGTCATTCTGGATGTTCTCATGGCCCCATGGAGAGAAAATGATATTTTTGGATTTTTTGGGGTTCAGCATGCAAATCTAGGGCGGACAAAATACGATATTAACAACGGTCATGTTTCAGCGTACCACCATTTCTTCACCCGAGTCCTCAACTTTGGCCTCTGAGGAGTCAACTGATTCAACTTCTACTTGCTCAACAGCCTGAACTCCTTCGAAGGGTTGCTCGACTAGTATGTGTTCGGCATAACCTTGAAAGACAATATTTATTGTTTCATCCATCACAAGTAGTAGCAATCCCACTCTAATTAGCCAAGGACCGAGATCTCGGGCTTCACCTACTGTTAACCCCAGTGGCAGAAAACCTTGGTCCGGACATCAATGTATGATAACAAAGGACAATCTACGGTCAAAGCCTATTTAGGATCCCAATAGCTTGTGTAAATGGGAGTGCAACCGAGGATGAGGTGGGAAGCCCGCAACTACCCGTCGTAATGTACGAAAATTGCTGACCTGAGCACGAAGTTCAAGTCCTACACATGCATTGCATTGAGGTCCGGTTTGAACTTTTTACCGTCTGCACCACAATAAACAAGAATTATAAGCACATAGATAAATATAGAAGTAATCATAAATAGGTGGTAAAGCACTACATAAAAAATAAACAATAAAAAAATTCATTAAAGGAAAAAATACTACTTGAGGACGCCGCTCAAGGGCGATACTATCTTCATGACAGTATGCTACATTTATATCTGGAATGATGGCAAACCTAGCCCTAAAATTGGCCAAGGCAGCCTCAATTCTAAGAAGATGAGAAAAACTCATTTCTAATGCTAGTATAGAAGAGGTAACTAAATAAAGGAAAGGGAGTGAGAAAAGGGACTTACAAGAGGCATAAGGAAATGTGCTCTCAATGGGAGAATCTATGCTCAGTAATGATGAACTCAAAAAGATGAGGAAGTGAAAAGATGGTCTAGCAAGGGGAGGGTTATTATTTATAAAGGAGAAATAATTAATGAATGTTAAGGCAGGAAAACCTTTTTGAATCACTTTTTGTAACCCCCACACACATGGCCTCGATACGCGAACCGTTAGGTCATAATTACTGTCGGATGTGACAGGTTGTCATTACATTTATTCCAACAAATTAACTGTTGTCTTGTCTTCCATTAATGACTGACGATTCACATCCCTGAGGAACCATTAGTTCACATCCCTGAGGAACAGTTAAAAAGATGATGTAGGTCCTTGATTCATCCCCGAACACCAGGAACAGATCAAAGGGGGCTATTGTATGACATACAGCAAGAGGCTTGTCTTCTCCCAGACCCAAATCCAAGTTGGCCCATGAACAGTACTCAGCCTCGGGCCCACCATTCCTCATTATTAATCCTAAGTGGCCCAAAGACATTAGCCTATTAGTTAGGAATTCAATGTAAGGCAGGATACTCCTAATAAGCAATAGTCTCAGCATCACTATAGTTTGATTATACCTTAGCATGCCGGGAGTGCCTTGGGAAACTCTACTGCCAAGTACCTTTCGGTGGCTAGCACTAGTTCCAACATTCCAGCTCCAATTCCCAACGCGAAGTATATTCTTGTCATGAATATTTAAATTGGACCCCACCTGCACGAGTGGTGCCAGAAAGCAATTATTACCAACCCATTATCACAAGGTTATAAATACACAAAGAGAAGAAGAAGAGGGAGTTAGACACTGGGGAGTTAGGTCTAGGGAAGTAATTGAGTATAGACGTTATAGCACTCAATTAAAGAGATCAGCTACTGAAACAGGCCCTTAATCAGCGTATATTGGAGCTACCCATTGTAGGAAAATCAATAGCCCACCAAATTAAGTAAATTGTGAGCCCAATTACAAGGTTGGGCCATTAGCTAGGAATTGGGCACACAAAATATATATACTTTTTTTTTTTGGAGAAAATATATATATATATATATATATATATATATATATATACTTGATGCATACACTTTGTTAAATGTTAGAAAATAACATATGTTAAATCGTATGACAAATATAATATATATACTAGCCTTATCAAACCCGCTCTGCATGTGTAATGCGGCTTTTTTTTTGTATTTTTTTTTATTTTGAATATAGGAACTTGGGGTAGGTTTTTTTTTTTATTATAACATGGGGTAGTTCTTTTATAGGAACATGGGGGTAGTTTTGGTTGTGTACATGGGGTAGTCAGAAGTTTTATAGAACATGGGATAGTTTTATAAACATGGGTAGGTTTTTTTTAATAAAATTTTTTATCAATTTATGATTTTAATCTTATTTTTATATTTTAGGAATAAGGATAAGTTAATTAAATTAGGGCATTCTTTAACATTTCTCATAACACAATCCAATGAATCTATAAAAGTAGATGTTATGATTACTAAATCACTCCTTGTGTTTAATTCATCAAAATTTAATTTTATACCCTATACCATGATATCATTAAATGCACTCAAGTTTCTTTTAGCGTAAAATTCTATTTCAGTCTCCTAAACTATATCAAAAGTTTATTTTTGTCCTTAAACTATTGCAAAGTTTTTCTTTCGTCTTGTAAGTATTCAAAATGTTTTACTTTCTATCCCTAAACGTTAAAAGATCAAATGTCATTTCAAAGCTATTGAATAAAGTTACTTTTTTTTATCACTTTTTTGTTTTTAAACTATTAAAAAAATTATTTACAAAGTTTTAAAAAAAAAAAAAAAAATTTAAGTTTAAGGACGAAAGATTTTTTTTAGTAAAGTTTAAGAACCAAAATAATATTTTACCATTCTTCTTAACTTAAAACTTGGATGATATTAGCACATAGTTTCAAACTTCGATAACTATTCACAAACATACAAGTTGCTTTTTCTTTTATTAGATTCTCATTTCTCAACCAAAAAAAAAAAGTGGCTTATCTTTGATGGAGGTCTTCACATATGTTTTTATTATTTTCTTAATTTCATCTATGCACAAGTCTTTTTATTTGGCCGTGCTTTTTTCTTCTTCTTCTTTTGGCCATTGATGTGGCTGCACACACAACCGTAGCGACTCCCTTTTTGCTTTTCCTCGATTCAGCCCAATTCAGTCCAAAATGGGCCGAAATAAGTGTTTCAAAAAAAGAAAAGAAAAAACAAAGTAAAAAATTGCATAAAAACTCTCTCAATGTTCATTCTTTTTTTCCCTTCTTAAGTTTCACTAATTCTGTTCTACCCCATGGCATCAAATATAACCCAAAAAAATAATCCAAAACAAAACAATGAACATTAAGAGAGAGAGAGAGAGAGAGAGAGGCAAAGTTGAATCAAGAAAAAGAAGAAGTGGGTTCAGAGCCTTAAATCAGAAGAAGATGAAGAAGTGGATTACAAAAAAGAGACACTTCACGGTGTGGGTTTGAACTTCGAAAAGGTGAGATAGTTAAATAAAAGAAACAGTAAGGGCAGAGAGTAGGGAGTTACATGGGTTAGAGCATTCCCATTGGGACTGCCAAATGCTATATGTAAGGATGATTTAGCATTAAAGCACAAAAACCACCTCATATTTGGACTTGTAAAATCTTACAACTGTAAAAATTTTGCAATTGTGCTACAGTACCATCCTAAATGTAGGATGGCCTGTAGCACAATTGTAAACCAAAATATATTATTTAAATCATCTTCTCTCTCCTATCAAGCTTAACTTTAAACTCCTCTATCTTTCTCTCTCTCACCGTCACAAAGCTCATCTCCCCTCTCTTCGTTGAGCCTTTCTCTCCCCATGCCTCTCACTGCCGATGACCCTTTCTCTCCAATGGCACTGCCGATGACTTTTCTAGGCGAGATTATTATGGTCAAGAGGCTGAGGATTATGGTGGATCGGCGTGGTGGGCCGTGGGTTATGGGTTATAGGTTTTGGATTTGGGTTGATTTGGGCATGACCAAAGCTAGGTGTTGATCTAGGTTGATCTAGGCTTGACCAAAGCTGGGTTTTGGATTTTGGATTTGGGATCGGCGTGGATCAACAGAGATCGGGGCATGACTGGAGCTTGGTTTGAATTGATACTTTGATGGGTTTTTTTTTTTTTTTTAAATGTGGTTTTGGTTTTGGTTTGATGGTTTCTTTGTTGGTGGTTTCTTTCTGGGTTCAGAGTTGGAGATTAATGAATAGATTTGGGTTTCTTTGTTGGTGGTTTCTTTCTGGGTTCAAAGTTGGAGATTGATGAATGGATCTAGTATTCTTTGTTGGTGGTTTCTTTCTGGATTCGGAAGAGAGACTAAGGGAAAAGACAGAGAGAGGAGAGGAAGAGAGAGAAAGAGGTTGTGAAATTAATATTTTAATGAATAGATGATGTAAATAAGAAATGGGATGTTTGATGTATTGTAAAATGGTATGGTATAATTGATAAAGTAGCTTTTTGGAATGGTAAAATAGGATAGGATAGGAATTCGGGATGTGAATGCTCTTAAAGTGAAAAAACAGAATTGGAAAATGGAAAATTCTTAGAAAGTACAAAACTACAAGTGGACTCTATTCAATAGTATATAAATAATATATATATATAAAAAGTAAAAATAAAAATAAAAAAGAGGAATAATCATCCTATTATTTTCATATTTGTGGTTACTTTGATAATTAATTACTATCTTTTAGAAAATTTATATATATATATATATATATATAAGTCGGTAACCTCTCTTAAATTGGTATATGTTTACCATTATATGAAGAAAAAAAGCTTAAAATATATAGAACATATAAATATAAATATATTTAATAAATTATTAAAGAACGAATCCTATTGCACCCACACCGCATTTTTTAAAAAATTGCCAAATCACTGCACCACGCCCGAATCCGCACCCATACTTCCTAACTATAATTGTTCACAATATTTTAATATCTACAAAATGATAGTGTTTTTGTAAATTATATTTCTTAAAGATGTACCATGCATGACATCCTGCAAAACGTATTGAAATACAATGTTCACGAAGATGATTGCAAGAAGAATGAGGACCAGGCTGTTGTCCCTCATCACCACGTGGCCTCTAAAATATAGGACTCAAGTCTCAACTCACCAAAACAAGATGATCTATATTCCACTTGAAAATGACAGAGTTCATTTTACGGTTAAAATTAAATGATGTGGTATTAAATTCACCTTTAGATTTATAATATTTAATCGATATCATAAAATGAATCCATTTTAAATGGAAAATATTTTTATACGTATTGACCAAGGAAATAAGTTATTCCTTGTTCAAATGGACGAGTTTTAGTTTTGCGTTCTTCATTAGGAATTACTACCCCATCTCCAAAACCCAAATGACCAACTGAACAGATTGAGAAAAAGGAAAAAAAAAAAAATATATATATATATATATATATTGCAACTCCAAAAACTTTTTTGTCCTTGGTAAATTAGTTATACTTTCAAAAGGAAGAAATTATAAAACCTTCTACGAGAACACTTGGGTTTTCAAGGCATTGAATTCTAACCAATGTTTGCGTTACTTAAGCCTAACAACATTCTCACTTCCACTAAGTACATGAATACAACGCCCTGAAATGAAAAATCATGATGAATCTGATTTGTTAAAAAAAAAAAAAAAAAATCCCAATTTCACTCATTATAACCATACCTATAAGAGAGAGAGAGAGAGAGAGAGACCTATAGCAATGACAATAAGGGAATACCATATAAAAATTCTGCCCTTTTATTTTAGATGAATAATTTTTACATTTAATTTAAGTGTAGTCAATATTACTTTTTTATTCCACATTAAAAATGCCATTTGAAGCATGGCTTAATATGCTTTTACGCAAGACAAATTAAAGAAGTTAATTTCTATAAGTGATTCCCCCCTCTCTCTCTCTCTCTCTCTCTCTCTCAATAATGAATGAAAAGATCTCACCTAACAATCTGGCTTCTTTTCCTTTTTTTTTCTTTTTTTTCTTTTTTTTTTTTTTTGCTTATTTTATTAACAAAAGGTAAACACAAAGAGGAACGAAGCGTATTTAATTCATATGTAAGATAACATGTCTCCAATTAGAGAACAATGCAATAATGTTTTTCCATGTTTATATTTTTCAAATAAGCTATAAAGTATAAAGAACCAATTTTTTAAAACATGGTAATATTTTTCACTGAATTTTATATTTTAACTAATAATTTTGTAAGAAAATTTGGATTAGCTTCGAATGAAGTGGTTTCAAATAGGTTTCCATTAAATGAGCATGAATTAGTTTTTTATGGACATAAAATAATTTTAAAGACGTTAGAAGTATTACATGATTTAATTAAAAATTATACAAAAATAAATCAAAACTATATTAATAATTAGAAAGCTACTTAAAGCTTCAATAGTGTTTTATGTAAATGAATTGCGTACATATATTTTGTGCAAATATTATGTGTAAAGTGTAAACTTTACTATATTAAAATAGAAAATTATGATATATATTCAAAATAAATAAATAATATATTAAATTTTATTTTAAATTACTAAAAAATTTTGGTAATAGAAATTTAATAATAAAAATTTAGTTTATGTAGAATTTTAAGTTTTTTGTAATTTAGGTAATAGAGTTTTACCTAAAGCAAACTATCCTAATAATTGACAAAATTTCTTTCCAAACTAGTCAAACTTCTTTTATATCTTTTTATTAAATGTGAATTTTGAAAATCTAACCATTGGATTTTGAAAATTTTTCAAAGGTGGAAGAAAAAATTATCGTCGCAAGCTACAAGGGTGGTGTTATTGAAAGCAATGGTACAAGCCATACCCACCTTTGCCATGAGTTGTTTTAAACTACTTGTGGGCCTTTGTCATGATATTAAAGCCATGACATAGAAATTTTGGTGGGGGCAACAGGGAGAAAAGAGAAAAATAGATAGGAAGAATTGGAAGTCTCTATGTCAACCAAAATCTAAAGGAGGTATGGAAATTTGACAATGTTTAATGAGTCGATGTTGGCAAAGCAAGTTTGGCGTTTGATCCATGATACAAACTCTCTTTTCTATAGAGTTTTTAAGGTAAAATACTTCCCTAATGGTACTATTTTTTAGGCCAAAGAGAAGTCAATTCGGATTTACAAAGATAATTGGTTGCTCAGGGAAGGCAATGGCCGAGTTTTCTCACCACCCAATCTTTTGCATATTGATGCTACGATGTCCCAACTAAATGATGTTGATTCCAATTGGTGGAACACTACTCTTATTCATCAGGTTTTTTCTTTTTTTCTTTTTTTTTTCTTTTTTTTTCTTTTTTTCCATTTGAGGCTCAAAAAATCAAGACTATCCCTATTTGCTCTTTTCCATAGGAAGATATTCTGTTTTGGCCTTACTCCAGCAATGGGAACTATTCAGTGAGGTCGGGTTACCCACCACTCTGCCAAGATAGCTGCAGTACATTCAGCCTCAGTTTCTGATGATGCAACTTCGAAGAACTATTGGACTAACCTTTGGAAGATGAAAGTTTCAAACAAGGTCCAGACCTTCATGTGGAGAGCTTGCACTAACTCCCTACCAATAATGAAAAAGTTCGTACAGAAGAAAATTGTTTCCTCTCCATATGTGCCTTGTGTCTCTAAGTTCCTAAGGATGCCCTCTAATGATGCAAAAAATCAACAATTGAGCTCCTCATCTTAGCGAATGGACGATGTTGTGAATGGGGTCTCCTTTGTAGGTGAGAATCTTGCAAAATGAACTGAGGACAAGAGTAACATGCCGATGTGGCGTCAGTCAAACTGCCTCTGATGCTTAAGTCAATAAGGGGGAAAGATTCTAGAGAGAAAATAAGTTGAGAGTGATTTCATAGAGTATTTGTGTGTACCTTTAACTTCTGTTACTTTCTCTTTTATAGTTGTGTGCCTCATTAATGGGCAATGATGTGCTGCATTTAAGCTCAACGGCTAGTGCATTACAAAATCTTTGTTTGAGGTTCACAGCTCATTCTGTGACCGTTGCTCCGTCCATTACGATTGGTCATCAATGAGCATAACAAATGTGCAACGTCTTCTCTAAGTTAATGACGATCTCCACTTAATAACGACTGTAAATTTTTGACTCATCAGTTGCCCCCTTGTTCGAATTGTCGTCTGTTAGACGAGATAAGAACAAATTCATTTGACGCTTCATATTCCATATGCTACGCATTTATGACGGTTTTGATGTTTCAGCATTTGAATGCCACATGTACGGCCAGGATTCGTTCGTCGTACGGACATGTCTCTGTTTTCCCACGCGTGTTTTGGCCACTTGTTTTGCATTTTCCCCTCCTCTTTCCTTTCCTTTGTACTTTTTCCTTATTCAGTTTCTATTCTAGGGTTTATTTCTTCCCTGAGCTCCCTTTCTCTGTCTTGCATTTCCTGGTAAGTCCTATATGCTTCTGTTTCTTTTTTGGTTCTTCCATGGTAGATTATTCTACTGTTAGGGTAGATTATCCTTTAGTAGCTTTCTTTTTTGCTCATTTAGGTTGCTTACTCGAGTCTGTAGAAGGGGAGTTTCTTTGAAGACTTAGTTTCTTCGTAGGGGAGAACTGTCCATACACTTTCGTTATTTCTTCATTATTCCCTCTGGTTTCCTGTTCTGCGGAGGTAGTCAGGTTATTAAAGATGTATGAAGTGAGGTCTAGGGATCTAGAGACGGGGTTATCTTCGTCTGATGATCGCGTGACCTCGAAAGCTACTTCTATTTCCTCCCCCTATAAAGCTTGGACTATCTCGTGTTCCCTCACTGAGAAGGACGAGCAGTGGATCAGTGATAGATTTTAGTTCCTTGATTCTGTAAAAATTAGGATCCCAAGTGACGAAGAAAGTGCTTGTCACACTTATGCCGATGAGGTTTGTTTTTACGAGGCCGATTTTAACAGTGGCCTTCATTTCCCTGTTCATCCCTTTATTAGGGAACTTTCTTCCTATTTGCATCTTGCTCCAGCACAGTTAACGCCTAACTCCTGGCGGATCCTTGTCTCTTGCATGGCGGTATAGATGTCTGCCAACGATGGGGATGTCAATAGGAGGGACTGATTCCTCCATTTTTATCGTCTGAGAAAATCCAAGGACCCCGGCTATTATGAGTTTAAGCCATGGGATAGCGCTTCTAGGTTGATTCTCAATTACCACTTATCTCTCCGAAATTGGAAGCCAAATTTCTTTTTTTTGTCTTTGGAGGTGGTTGGGAGTTCGTCCCTAGTGAAGACTTGGATGAAGCCCCCAAATTTTTTCGTAGTTAGGGTGTTCCTATGTCTAATGTGTCTTTCTCATCTTTTCAGTTGCTTTTCCCTTTCTTTTATGGGTGACAATGATAGATGACTTATTGGCACTCTTGTTTTACAGTTTCTTAGCTTCCTCGTCTAAAGAAGAGGCACTAGTGTCGCACTGAGAAAGCAAAGGAGTATCTTGAGTCCGTCAAGGATTTTGATGAACTTGTTTCTCCTCAATCTTTGATTTTACACTTTTTGGGTCCGGAACTGTATACTAAGGTTCGGAAGAATTTGGAAGTTGTGAGAAAGAGTACGTGTTTCTGCCTTTTTCTTTCTTTTCTTCTCTCTCCTTCTTTTTTTTTTTTAACTTTTGCCTCATCCTTTCAAGAATGACAACTAGATTTAGCAAGCAGAAATTAGCTAAGGCCCAAGAGAAGAAGGCCAAGGGTGGCACCATCAATGGTCTCTTCTCCAAGAAAAAGGCTGGCGACATTTCTAAGAAAGACCCTATGACGACACTTCCTCCTGCCCACTCGCCTGCTAAGCACCCTACCTCTCCCACTTCATCACTGGAAATGATTGCCATTGGTGGAAAGGAGATTAGGAAGAAGAAAAAGGCTAGTGGTAAATCTTTCCTTCCTAAATTCTAGGATGATGCTGACGCAGCAGCTTTAAAGGCCCATGAGGCACTTTTTGTGGATGATTTGAGCCCTCTGATAGCAAAGTCATCTAGTGAGGTGATGTCATCTGACATCCAAAAGCTTATGCAGGTATGTGCCGTTGGTCATCTCTGCTTCTTCTTTTTCCTTTGCTTTACTTCTGCTAAGAGAAAATTTCTTTATAGGCTTTAAAGGAGTCCTTATTTGTCTTTGGGAAGCTCTTGGATTTAGAAAAGAAGGTGGCCACGTCTGAGCCTTTGGTAAAGTCTATATCTGCTGAGAATGAGACACATAAGAACAAGGTTGTTATTCTCACTGCCAAAGCTAAAAATGACAAGGAGCGTGTGGCAACCTTGGAGAAGAGCCTATAAGTGGAGAGGAACTTCTGCAAGCTGAAGGACAAGCAGAATGGCGACTTGGAGCTAAAGCTGCAGAATGTTGGGGCCACGGCGGTACAAGATTTCAAAGACTCTGATGAGTACTCTGATGAATTATGCAAGTACTACGTGGAGGGCTTTGATCTTCTCATGAAGTGGATGGCAAAGCACCACCCTGGCTTGGACTTTTCTTGCTTGGCTATGGACGACATTGAGAAAGAGCTAATGTTTGATCGTCCTTCTGAGGCTGCAGCAGAGAATGTGACGGAGGAAGCCATAAACGTTATTGAAGGAATGAAAGAGGCCATTGTTATAACCCCTACAAACCCTGTCTCTGATGAGTAGTAATCTTCTTTTTTCTTTTCAGTTTTTCATATTTGACTAATGATTCCTGGCTATATTTGAACAGCTTAGCGACGATCTTGATTGTGTTTGAACAACTTAGTATTTTTTAGCTATGTTTGAATAGCTTTTATTGAGTCATGTTCGAATGAAGATCTTAATTTTGTTTGAATAACTTAGCTGTGTTTGAACAGATTTTTATTAAGTCATGTTTGAATGACGATTTTAGTTATGTTTGAATAGCTTGGTATTTTTTAGCTGTTTTTGAATAGCTTTTTATTGAGTCATATTTGAATAACGATCTTAGTTGTATTTGAACAACTTAGTATTTCTTTTTTTTTTTTTAGCTGTGTTTGAACGGCTTTTTATTGAGTCATGTTTGAATGACGACCTTAGTTGTGTTTGAACAACTTGGTATTTTTTCTAGCTGTGTTTAAACAGCTTTTAATTAAGTCACGTTTGAATGACGATATTTGTTGTGTTTGAACAACTTAGCATTTTTTAGTTGTGTTAGAATAGCTTTTTATCAAGTCATGTTTGAATGACGATGTTAGTTGTGTTTGAATGACGATGTTAGTTGTGTTTGAACAACTTAGCATTTTTTAGCTATGTTTGAACAGCTTTTTATTGAGTCATGTTTGAATGACGATGTTGCGCTCTACTCATGACTTAGAGTCGTGGTATTGGAGCGTCTTTTGGGTTAACCTTTTTTTTGTTTTGTCTTGAATGAAGATTATATTGGTTGTGTTTGAACAACTCTAATTTAGTCAACTTTGGTAGTTGTGTATCAACAACTTCAATGGCTATGATGTTGTTGGTTGTGTGTGAATAGTTTTTTATTTGAAATTTTAATGACGGAGGTCCTTGAGACATCTCCTAAGGACAACTCCTAAGCATTGCACACATTTTGATAGTGATAGATCATGGATAATCATTGATAAATACTTGTGGATAATGCTTCCATGTATTATTAATCTTGAATGACGAAAGTAATGGATGTCATACATACTGATATGAAGATTAGGCAACTTGAAATGAAAAGTGTTCCGTACTAGTAGTATTTCTTCAAGTGTTCTATGTTCCATGGTCGAGGCAGTTCCTGGCCGTCCAAAGACTTTAGGTAGTAGGAGTCTTCTCTAGAATGATGATTACTTTATAGGGACCTTCATAGGCTAGTCCAAATTTTCCTTAGGATGGGTCCTTCATTGCTTGTAATACCTTTCTAAGGATGAGGTCTCCTGTGTTGAACCTTCTTCACTTAACCTTTCTATTATCGTATCTGGCCATTGCTTCCTTGTGTTTGGCCATTTGCTTCATAGCTTCTTCTCTGACTTCATCAATTAGGTCCAGATTGCTATTAAGCTCCTGCTGGTTCTTCTAGTCTTCATAAGTTTTAACTCAGAAGCTCATCAATCCTACTTCCACTGGTATGATGGCCTTGGTGCCAAATGTCAGTTTGAATGGTGTTTCTCCAATTGGAACTCTTGTGGTCATCTTATATGCCCAAAGGACATTTTTGCAGTTCTTCAGGCCATGCCCCCTTTGCCCCCTCAAGCCTAGTTTTGATAATTTTAAGCAAGCTTATGTTCGTCACCTTTGTCTAGCCATTAGCCTAAGGGTGTCTTGGAGAAGAGTAGTGATTCTTGACTTCTAAGTCTTGGCAAAATTTTTGAAACTTGGGGTTGTCAAACTGTCTTCCATTTTCTGATATTATGGCATGTGGGACTCCAAATCTTCAGATGATGTTCTTCCACACAAAGCTTGTGATTCTAGCCTCTATTATCGTCGTCACTGGCTCTGCTTCTATGCATTTTGTGAAGTAATCGATTGCGATGATCAGAAATTTGAGTTGCTTCTTCCCTAAAGGGAATGGACCCATAATATCAATTCCCCATTGGGCGAAGGGTAATGGTGAGGATATGGGTGTCATCACCTCTCTTGGTCTCATCTAGACATTCACAAAGCACTGACACTTGTCGCATGCTCTGACGATGTTGTATGCATCTTTCTGTAGGGTTGGCTAGTAATATCTTGCTCTAAGCGCCTTTCCTGCTAAGGACCTTGCCCCTGCGTGGTTTCCACATATTCCCCCGTGTATCTCACGGAGCACATAATTTACTTCTTCTGAACTGGTGCATCTCAGATATGGGAGTGAATATCCTTGTCTGTACAGCACGTCATCAATAATGACAAAGTGGGATGCTCTTATCTGTATTTTCCTTGCCTCTGTCTTATCTTCTGGGAGCCATCTTTCTTTCAAGTAACGGACAATGGGAGTCATCCACTCGTCTTGCTCTTTTATCTTCAGAACTTGCTCACCTTCTATGCTCTACTACCCCCTAATCTCTACACATAGTTCGGAGGTCTCATTGTAATTGTCTAACGAGGCCAATCTTGCTAGAAAGTCAACTTCTGCATTTTTGGCTCAAGGAATTTACATGAAGTCTAGACTGTCAAAGTGTTGTGAGAGTCATTGGACAATCTTCAAGTACTTTTGCACCCTTTCTTCTTTGGTTTCATAATCTCCTTTCACTTGTCCAATTATTAGCTGAGAATCAGCTTGGACGATAAGGTTCTTTGCTCCTAGAGCCTTTGTAAGACTTAGCCCTGTTAGCAATGCTTCGTACTCTGCCTCATTATTTGTTGTTGCAAACTGTAATCTAATTGCATACTTCAATGTTTCTTTTTTTGGTGATATGAGCACTACTCCTACTCCTCCTACTTTCCTTGTTGCAAACCCATCTGTTTGGACCGTCCATGTTTCTACCAATTCAATTGCCTATTGAATGAGTCATCCTGATGCGTCTATCTTGTTAATGGTCTTTCTTATGGGTTGGTTTGTCGTGACAATGATGGGGTGTACTTAGAAATAAGGACAGAGTTTTTTGGAGGTGACCAATAATGCGAAAGCTATCTTTTCCATCCTTGGGTAATTTGCCTCTGCACCTTGAAATGCCTGGATGGTGTAATAGATGGGATACTATACGTTCCCTTCTTCTCTGATCAATGTTGAACTTACTATAGTGTTGGATACTGCAAAGTAGAGGTACAACTTCTCTCCCATCACCAAGGGGCTTAGTAGAGGTGGCTTCATCAAGTATTCTTTTAACTTGGCAATGGCTTCCTTGCATTTGTCAGTCCACTGAAAAGCTTTTTTAAATACCTTGAAGAATGGCATGCACTTGTCCATTACCCTAGAGATGAATCTATTTAGGGCTGCAACCTTTCCTGTTAAGCTTTGCACCTCCTTCACTATCTTTGGTGATTTAACCTTACTTTATCTAGATTTGCCTTTATACCTCATTAGGATACCATGAATCCCAATAATTTTCTTTAAGCAACAGCAAAAACGCACTTTGCAGGGTTTAACTTCATATTGTACTTTCTTAGTGTGCTGAAGGTCTTTTTTAAATCTTCCAAGTGGTTGGCTTCGTCCTTGCTTTTCACCAGCATATCATCCACGTACACCTTCACAATCCTCCCAATCTAATGATAGAACATACAGTTCACCAATCTTTGGTAGGTGGCTCTTGCATTCTTCAATCTAAAGGGCATAACTTTGTAGCAATATAACCCTTGGCTAGTGACAAACGAGGTCTTCTATTGATCATCTTTGTTCATAAGAGTCTGGTTGTATCCAAAAAATGCATCCATGGAACTCAAGAGCTTATGTCCAACAGTTGAGTCTACTAGCTGATCAAGCCTTGGCAAGGGGAAGTTGTCTCTTGGGCAAGCCTTATTCAGGTTTGTGAAGTCCACACACATTCTCCACTTGTCATTGCACTTTTTTACCATAACCACATTTGCTAGCCAATCTAGATAGAAGACTTCCTAATGAAATTAGCTTCTAGTAGTTTCTCTACTTCTTCAGTTACAGCTTTGTTGCATTCTAGTGCAAATACTCTTCACTTCTGCTATACAGGTTTACATTCTGGGTTGATGTTGAGATGATGCTGTATGATCTTCCTATCAATTCCAAGCATATTCTCGTGTCTCTAGGTGAAGACATCTTGGTTTGCCCTTAAGAAGGAGATCATTTTCTCTTTCTCTACTATTAGGAGTGTTGTTCCAATCGTCAATACCCTCAACAAATCTCCTAGGACGATCTCAACTTCTTATGGAGTTTCTGATGGTTTAGGAATGGGCTCTGGTTCATTTATCACCCATGTGTGGTTCTCAACAAATGCTAAGGCAGCTTGATAGTACTCTCCTTCCAGAACTTGGTCTCCTCTAATTTCTCCTACCCCATGAGCTGTTGGAAATTTCACTTTCAAGTAATATGTTGACATTGCTGCTCTTAGTCTGTTGAGTGTAGGTCTTCCTAAGATGATGTTGTATGTTGAAGGACAATCAACTATAAGGAAATCAATATTCTTGGTGACCTACACTGAATAAGTCCCTGCAATTATAGTTAAAGTGATGATGCCTCTAGGGACGATTTTATCCCCTATAAAGCTTACCAGAGGCGAGGTGAAAGGCCTGGTTCTTTTCTTATCTAGCTTCATCTGCTGAAATGCGGGCAAGTAGATGATATTCGCTAAGCTTCCATTGTCAATAAGCACTTAGTGGATGTTGAATTCTTCCACTCTAAGCATGATTATTAATGGATCATCATGGGGTTGCCTGATGCCGCGATAGTCTCTCTTTGAAAAGCCAATATCAAGCTTATCATTCTTTGGCATCTTCATTAGAGGGAGCTGTGAATGGACGCTGTTTATTTCCTTTCCCTGTGCCTTTTTCAGGGATTTCAACGTTCCACCTACTATTAGTCCTCCCGAGATCATCTTTATTTCTCCTGCAGGGGGTTTGGTATCCCCTATCTCCGGAGTTCTGTCCTGGTCATCCTTTCATTGGTACCTATGTGGCTCCATCTTTCTGAAGTACTTCTGCAACTTCCCTTGCCGAATTAAAGTCTCCACCTAGTCTTTCAAATGTTTGCACTCATCAGTACGATGCTCGTGGTCTTGGTGGTATCTACAATACTTGCTCTTGTCTCTTCTTTCTAATGGAGTGCTAATTGGCTTTGGCCATTTTAGGGAAGGATCATCTCTTATCTTCATAAGGACCTGCTCAATTGGCATTATTAGAGGGGTGAAGTTGGTGAATTTAGGTTTCTTTTCTAAAAGCTCCTTCTTTTTCCCTGTGGCCTGCCCAACACTTCGTGTCTCCTTTTTCTTATCGCAATTGCTACTTGTTCCGTCGTCTCTCTTCCTCTTTCCCTTCATTTCCTTTGCGAGTAATGCATCTTCTGCATTCATGTACATCTGAGCCTTACGAAGCAACTTCGTGACTATTTTTGGTTGACTTTTAGTGATTGAGAAGAAGAAATCCCCTGGCAGCGACCCTACTTGGAAGGTGGTTAAGATGACTTAATCTTCAGCTTCATCTACTTGCAGCAGCTCCTTATTGAATCGAGTGATGTACAGTCTTAATGATTCTCCTTTTGCTTGTTAAATGTTGAGAAGATGGCCAGTTGGTTTTTTATGTTTTTGCCCCCAAATGAAATGACGAACAAAACCCTTGCTGAGTTGTTAGAAGTCTACAATAGTTCCTGGGGTTATTTTGCAAAACCATACTCTGGCCGCTCCTTTCAGTGTTGTTGGGAATGCCCTGCACATCACTTTGCCTAGGGTCATCTGTAGCAACATCCGTGTCATGAACGATTCGATGTGATCTAAGGGATCCTTGGAACCGTCATATGACTCCGATTATGAAAGAGGAAATTTTGGTGGGAGGGGACAATTTAGCACTTTATTGGTGAATGGTGAGTCCATTCTTCGAATCATCCCATCCAGATTCTCTCCACCTTTCTCCTTCATGGTGCTCTTTAGTTCGTCCACCTCCTTTCTCATGTTGCGGAGCTCATTCTCCACCCTAGTGGAATCTTCTCCTTAAGTTCTGTCTCGCCTATTGGTTTGAGAGTTTGATTCTTCTTCGTTTTGTTTTTCCCCTGTCCACCAACATTCTGCATTTTGAGACTCCATTAGTTTTCACAGTTCTTCATTCTGGCAAGTCAGCTCTTCCACATTGGCCAAAAGCGCTTGAATTTGTTGTTGTTGCACAGCATCTAGCTGAGGTCCAGTTTTTGCTTCCATCTCATACTTCGAGGAATTCTTTTGTCACTGGGAAAGATGGCTTGAATGATTAGCGTTTCCCACAGACGGCACCAAACTGATGATGCAAAAAATCAACAGTTGAGCTCCTCGTTGTATCAAACGGATGATGCTATGAATGGGGTCATCTCTATAGGTGAGAATCCTGCAAAATTAACTGAAGGAAAGAGTAACACGCTGATATGGCGTCATCCAAACTGCCTCCAATGCTTAAGTTAGTAAGGGAGAAAGATTCTAGAGAGAAAATGAGTTGAGAGTGATTTCATAGAGTATTTGTGTGTACCTTTAACTTCTGTTACCTTCTCTTTTATAGTTATGTGACTCATTAATGGGTAATGATATACTACATTTATGCTCAACGGCTAGTGCGTTACGAAATCTTTGTCTGAGATTCACAGCTTATTTTGTGACCGTTGCTTTGTCCGTTACGTTTGGTCACAATGAGCGTAATAAATGCGCAACGTCTTCTGTAAGTTAATGACAATCTCCACTTAATGATGACCGTAAATTTCTAACTCATCGCCCTCCACACTCTTTAGGGATGCATAAACTTAAAACCTGTATGGCAAACGGACTTCAAGGACTTAGCCAAGCAAAATTATCAGTTTCATTCTTTTGCTAATTTGTTTGGGCTGGTGATCAAAAAGTCCAATAGCTCGGCCCGATTTGCTATTACTTTTTGGGTGATATGGAATAAGAGAAATAAGACTCAGTTTAACCAAACAATGATACCCCTAGACAAAATTTCATCTACAGCTCAAACTTACTTGATTGAGTTCTAGCATCTCCAACTGAAAGCAAAGAAGTTTGTTCGGTCAAACAAGAAGATTTGGAAGCCTCCTGACCCGGGTAAGGTGAAGACCGATTTCGATGGTGCCATGTTTGAAGAGTTGAATGAAGTGGGTATAGAAGTAGTTGTTAGAAATCCTTAAGTAGAAAATATGGCAACTTTATCCCAAAAAAATACCAAAGCCATCTTTGGTAGTTGTGCTTGAAACACTTGCTGCTACAAGAGCTGTCCTTTTCATCCAAGAACTTGGTTTCCATGATTCTACCTTTGAGGGAGACTCAAAAATTTCCATCAACGCTCTTCGAAGTGGAAAGCCTTCTCCAACCTTCTTCAATCACTTGATAAAAGACACACTATCTTATGCTAACTCTCTCTAGAGCTTTTCTTTCTCTCACACACCTAGGCAAAGTAATGTAATGCCTTAGCTTAGAGAGCGAGACTTTCCTCTCCTGTTTTGGTCTAGATGGATGTTGTTCCTCCAAAATCATAATTGCTTTGTAATGGATTTATTAGCTATTAAATAAATTTCCCCATTGGGCTATTCCTTAAAAAAAAAAAATCTTTTTAGTGTGCATTTGATGAACCACCCCTCCCCCTTTACCCCCCACCCCACCCAAAAAAAAAAAAAAAAAAAAAAAAAAAAAAAAAGAAACCTCTCTTTTTTTACAATACTTTCAGTAAATAAGTATTTAATAAAGTACATTTAATCACACTCTTAAAGTTCATTCCATGAGAAACTATCTAAAAAATATCATTTTTTATTTCAGTGTTTGAAATGAAGAGTTGCCATTTCATGGAAAAGAATTAATACTTTTTGAATCTAAAGATAATGGGTAAATTACACTAACCTCCCTTGATATTTTATGAAATGACATCCCTCCCAAACATTTGATGAAATAACACCCCATTTTACACTAACAGAATATTCTATTTAATATATATATATATATATATATATATATATATATATTCCTATTAATTTATACAAGGTCTAGCAATATCCCCAAGCTTAAGAATCAGGGGCGGAGGGAGGGGGGCATTGGCCCCCCATGACTTTCCAAAAATTGCTCTTCCTTCCATTTTTATTTTTGGTAAAAATATAAAAACTTATGTATAAATTTATGTAATAGCCCCCCTTAGATTTGACTAATATATCATTTTGTTTCCTAAAATTACTCTTATATGTTGGGTCCCAAATCATATTACAACCAAAATTACCAATTCAAAATAGCAATCACACACAAGTACATAAATATTTATGTGGATAGCCCCCTGTCTTTGAAGGGAAAAACCACAAGACAAACTTCAAATCAATTCACTATTATCAAATCAATTACAATAATTCTCAAGTTTATGTCTAACTTGTGATTCACCAAATACAATAATAAATCATCTACTGTGTGTCTCATAGCTAAAGAAAATATCATTGTTTTCTTTGCTCTCACACACATTAATTATTTCTCTCAAAAGCAGCAACACTTTGCTCTCTCCTCTCTAGTTTCTTCTCCACGCATAGCTCTCTCTCTCTCTCTCTCTCTCTCTCTTGGTTGTCTTCTTTTTTTGGCACATAGCTCTCCCTTGCTATCTCTCACTTTATGAGGCACTCACACTAATTCTTCTTATGCGGCACAAATTCTCTTTAATTTGTAAGCTCTACAAAAAACAATGTCAGCAAATCTCAAACCTCATTTTCTCTCTCCTTGCACTACCTCCCAAGCAAAAATCCCTTTTTTTCTCTCTTGATTTCACGCTTTATATTCCCTCTCCCCATAGGGAGGACCCTTTACCCTCAAATTCTTTATAACAGTATTTATTTATAAGACTCTTTTCATATTCCCTCTTGGACAAGGAATTCAATACTTATTTAACAAGAAATGGACTTTCCTTTCACACCAAAGAAGCCAATTTTTTTTTTCCTTCTTTAACTAGGAAACCCAATTAATGTTCCAAGTCACAATTGGAATTTGAGGCAATTTCCCAACATTATATACCATACATAACTCATTATTTCAAAATGTATTTCTTAAAAATAGAGAAGTGTATAAGTTATCAATACACTTTATTTTTCCTCTAGTTACTCTTATCTCATTGAACCAAGTAATATTTAGGAGACATCACAGAAATATATTAGAAAATATTTTTAATAAAAACTTTCTTTATTTATTTTAATGTTTTTAGAAAATTAGAGATAGGGACATCTTTTTTTTTTTTTTCCTTTTTAGAAGAAAGCCTAAATGTGGATTTTATTGTTAGGAGTTGAAATAATCCTTTAATTTTTATTAATGTTATAAACATACTTGATGTATATACTTTGTTAAATGTAAGGTGTTCACCAAACTGCACTAAAACTGTCTGTAAAATGCCATAATCACACCACACCGCAAATAATAGTGCACCACACCGCAAGTAATAGTGCACCACATCACATGGTGCAATGCGATTTGCGGTTTTATAATAAGAAAACTGCACCGCACTGCACCCTCTCTATATATTAATATATTTATTTTTAATATTAAATATATTATTAATGGTTTAATAACCCTAGTTTTCCACACACACACACAAAAAGTTTGATAACCCTAGCAAGTGTTAACTAGGAAAGCCAGCCCAAAATAAAGAAAAAAATAGCTCAATAGTTTAAAACTTGACCCAAAACAAAGGGAAAAATTAGTTTTGGGCTGGGTACGAAAAGCCCAAAATTTGAAAAATATACCTACCTCAAACCGCATTTTGTACACCGCACTAAATATATGACCGCAAAAATGAGGTACAATGCAATTATAGTTTTAACTAAAATCTAAACATAATTGCACCGCACATGTGACCACATAAATAAGGTATGGTGTAGTTATAGTTTTAGCTAAACCGCACCGCAAAATGCGGTGCTAAAAATGGCTCAACATCGCACCGCTAACACCCTTAAATGTAAGAGAATAACAAATGTTAAATCATGTTAAAAACATATTTTGTGTGTGTGTGTGTGTATTATTCTTGGAATTTAAATTTTTGTATATATTTAGCTTGGCCCCCACTGAAGAAATTTTCTGACTGCCACTGTTAAAAATCTTTCTCCAGCCCCATGTATAGCCTTGTGGAATATTAACATACCAGAAATTACTACCTCTTAAGATGCCTTTTTTTTATAGATAAATGATAGATCTTAAGACGCTTCTAATATAGAATTGTTCTCTTCCTGATTGGCATCAACTTCAGCTTTTAGCTTTTAGTTTTTATATACAGCTTTTTAAAACCTCTTTCTTTTTTTTCTTTTTTTTCTTTTTTCAAATTTTTTCAAGGTACAAGTATGTACACTTTTAGCAAAAAGTTTTCAGCAAAAAGTTAAATAAACTATTCCCAAATAGACACTTCATATGTTTTATTTTGTCCAGTGGTTTGTAGGAATGAGTTGCAGCAACAGCCAATATATGACATTTATTTGGCTAGTACCATGCGCATCTAGTTGTGGTTTTGAGCCATTATATGGGATAAAGTTTAATTACAAAATTAGTTGTAATCTAAGACTGCAACCTTACTCAATATCTTTTAATTAATTGGAGATGAATTTTGACAAATCCACTATTGAATTACATTTTCTTCTTATATCTTCCATGCTTGTAAAATTCCTTGAAAATTAAAGATCAATAGTTATGTCATCAATAAATTGTTTAGATTACAAGTTTTTGTAATTTAAAAGTATGCATAAAATATAAGTTTATAAATCATATAGTAAATAATATCTGATTGTCACATAATTTGATGTGTGTATTAAAAGCATAAAAATCATGCAATTCAACAATTAAATTTTCAAAATATGTAATAATATTAATTTTATTAAAGGAAGTTGTAGCCTTAGGCTACAACCAATTTTGTAGCTAAACTTTTTCCTTATATCTGGACATAGTTGTTAAAAGCTTGTTCTGTTAGTCAAATTTTGCAAAATTTTATAGTTTCCAAAATAAGGATTCTATCCCACTTTTTTTTTTTTTTTTTTTTTTTTTTTTTTTTTTTTTTTTACAAATGAGGGTATCCAAACCTCTTTAAGTATCTGACTACTCCTTTGAGTGTATGCAATCCCCTCATCCCACACACATCATGTTATTACAAGGAGAAATCTCATTAAGTTGGCTCCAAGATACTAGCAAGAGGTTTCAATCCCCGACTACACCAAAAACCGATTAATGTCTTGGTCTGATAGTAAAGAGCAATCGTAAAAATTTTATTAAAAAAAAGTTAGGGTCAAAATGAGAGTTTCCACCCGCCTTGAAGTCCTTTCTAGTTTTGAGTGGGGTGTAAATTGTAATGCTTTCTGATGATGCACAGAAAATCAATAGGCTGAATGCTTTGAACTTCAGTGATTTGGGAGGCCTAGAAAGGAAAACAAACAATCAAAGGAGACCGAGGGTAACTAGCCAAGAACCCTCTGATGCTTAAGTTAGTTTCTCTCTTAAATTCTAGAGTTCCATCTTTTTGGAAAATATCTCAAAACTTACCTTTACTTGTCATGAATGAGTGTTTATATAGTATGCTCTTGAAGTGGTTACTTGTCTTGTAACTTCCCCCATATTTATGGAGGTCAAAGGGTTTACACTTAACTCTTACAACCGCTATAGAAGTTATAATATTTACTCTTATCTTCTATAACTGTGATTGGAAGTTAAGTGCTTGGCAGGAAGTTATGGCAATGAATCAGGATCTCACTTATGTGCTAAAATGGTTACACGTGGTCTGATTCGTAAGCTCTTATGGATAAATCTTGTATTTAGGAATATTCCTAAGTATTGAAGGGTTGTCCGTATCTGGACGACCTTCCTTAGTCTAGATGAGCTTCCCTTGAGGCAACCCATGAATAATACAACGGGTGATCAAAAGCAGGCCCAATTGTCGTAGTATCCTGCATTCTATGGATGACCACTCAAGGACAAGCTATATTTGCCTTTCCTTATCAACTGCCCCTTTGTCCTTATGTTGTCAGTCATAAGAATGTCCTCTCTTTTTTTTCTTTTTTCTTTTTAACACGTGGTCCAATCTGGCATATTTCAATCATGGCATTTCATCTTTCAAGACAGATGCCATGAGGTCTATCCTGGTTGGTCACGTCACTTCGGATGCCAAACCTCGTTGCCTATGAATAGTAGAATTCCTCTTCTACCCTTCTCATTTGACAAATTTTCCTCCTTGACATTTATCGTCTACAACCTCATATAGAAGTTCTTTTGCGTCTATAGTCCTATTCCGTCTAGAGCCAGGTATTCTCTTCATTCTCGTCTTCAATCTTTTCCTTTAAGTTTTCTCCAAGATGTCTAAAATTGTCGTCTCTTCGTCTAGTAATAGTATAGATAAGGCTATAGATGAGTATCATGATTCAACTAGCTATAGTGGCTCTAACAATAGCAACAGTGGAGGGAACACCACAGACGAGGAGTACACGTCTAGTGTTCCTGAAGTCCCTTTTGAAGTTCTTCAGGATTAACTTAGGATAAAGGCAGTTTTTGGGTCTCAAGCTGGCACCTCGGTGAGTGTCCTTTCACCTAGTCTTTTGGACGAGGTAGAAACAGTTTATAGTTGTGCTGTAGGTATCTCTTCCAAAACAAGTGAACAAAGACTCACCTCACTTAGGACGTCGTACCAATTCCAAACGACCTTAACTCTAGGCTAGCCATCCGTAGGGAGTGGTGTTGCAACTCTCATTTTAGGATAGACATCTATGAGGCTTACCTTTTAGGGGAACTTAGGTTACCTCTTAATGCCTTTGCTAGGGAATTACTTGTTACGTTAGGTTTAGTAGTATATTAGTTTAACCCTAATGCATGGAGATTGGTTGTCTCTATGCAAGTTTTGTGGAGGGAAGTATTTGGAGGGGATCATCCTCTTACTATGGACGAGTTCCTCTTCTGCTACAAATTCTCAGAAATCAACCAGTCCCTTGGCTTTTACCAATTTACAGCCTAGGGTACAGATTGGAGATTAATAAAATCCCTTGTCTCGTTTAACAGAAATTAGAAGACGGAGTTCTTTTTCATCTCTGGTTTCTGGGCTAGGAACCCTGTTGAGGTTGGCAGGGATACATTTGCCCCGTACACTGGGGACTTAGAGAACCTTCGTCCTAAAGGTATGCTTTTTTTTTTTTTTTATCTTTTTCTTATGATCGTCTAACCCCTTCTTCTTTTTCTTTTTCTTTTTCTTTTCTTTTTTTTATAGCTGTTGGATGACCATCTTTAAGCAAGTTTTACCATGACCACGTCCATAGAGCTCGTCTTTACATTGACAGGAGTTTCCATTCGTTGGTTACCCTTCAACGTCTTGCCAAGCGGGGACTCAGCCCTGAACCATCTGCTAAAGCCATCGCTTACGAGGTCACTGTTTATAGACGTGAGTTTCTTTTTACTTAGAATTTATATGAGTATTATATGTTATACTCTTTGGACTTTAATCATTATTTTCTTTATTTTTAAGGATGGCAACTATGAAAGAAAATAAGGGAAAGGAGGTTGTGGACGAGGCAAACAAGCCTGAAACTCAATCCCAGCTTCGTCCTTCTGCTGAGGACAAAAGGAAAACCTTATCTAAGACACTTGACTTGGGAAACCTTCCCAGTCGTCGAGGAATGAAGGCAAAGTATGGGTCATCCAAACCAGGAGCTGTCAAGCCTATTCTCCCTACATCTCAACCGTCCGTCCAAATTTTTGATGTAGACTCATTTGCCCCGTTGAGATCACACCGTCCAAGACCACGGCACCTGCCTCATCCTAGCCTTCTCGAAGGATTCCTATGAATTTTATTGAAAATGAGGATTTGCTTGGGAACGCTTTGAGAAGGTTGTGTCTAACAAGGACATAGCTGCATGCTATGACATGTCTTTGAAAAACTTTGAACATTCTGATGTTCATGATCTTTTCAAGGTACGCAATTTCATTTTTGCCTCGTCTTTGTTACTTCACGCTTTTCTCGTCTAACCATTATTTTTATCACTTATTTCTTGTATGCAATGTCAATGTTCATTCCAGTGTCCAGGCAAGCCACAAAGTTGGACAAGATGAGGATCTTGCTCAAGACAAGGATTCAAGAGGTGAAGGATGACTATAAAGGTTGGGCTGAGGTGGCGGCCAAGGCTACAAATGAGGCCAAAGGAATGCAAAACCTCATCGAAGAGCTCAAGGCCGACGTCATCAAAAAGGACTCTCATCTTGATCATCTTTAGAAGAAAAATGATGAGCTAAGCACCCTTCTTAAGAAAGCCAAAGAAGATGCTGTTATGGAGTTCAAAGCTTCCAAATAGTATACTGATCTTTTAGATGCAAATTATGCCACTGGCTTCGAAGATTTTCGCATGGACACTAAGGAACGCTTCCCAGAAGTTGACTTCAGTTCCATCAAACTCAATGTTGGTGCTGTGAGCTCCCTGCTCCAAACAAGCTCTAAAGATGTCAATATTGAAGACGATGCCACTACCCATCCTACTCAAGACGATCCCACTTCTAGATATAACCCTCAGTAAGAGACGTTTGAAATATTATCTTTGTAATTTTCTTTCTTTTTTTTTATGAGGTCTGTTGTTTTGGACCATTTAGATTTATTCAAGCACATTCATCTCGTCTATAATCTTTTAGGACGAGCTTGCAAACAGTTGCCTTATAGGCTGTATTTTATAAGGGTTTTTGGACGGTGGTCATCTACCCTTTCTTAAACCTTTATGAATAAATGTTTATTTTCATCTTCTATTAAACATGTTACTGCAAGGACGTCTCCCTTTTTTTTTTATATTATCTATGGTTGTAATGGTTTGACTATGGTCTGTCCATTCATGGAGGCATTTAGCTCGTCCATGTTAATGTAAATTTCTCGTGTTCAATATACTTACCATCCTATAAATTTACAAGTATAACTCATCTTACGAATGACATTGTTTTACCAGCGTTACTCGTCAGGAGATTTAGTAGCGATTTCTCGTTCCTCGTCCATAGGCTGGACGTTTCCAGCATTTGCTCATCCAAGCATTGGATTGTTATAACTGGATATTTATCCATGGATTTTGAATGTTCTTGCGTGCACACATTTTTTTTCTTTTTTTCGTCCATTTCTTGGACGAATACCCCTCAAGTTTTATTTGTCCATTGCTCAAACGAATATACCTCCAGCTTATTTTACTTTATCCTTACTTAAAGGAAAGCTTATAAATGCTACATCTCTGCATCCAAAGACTATTCATCTTAAGCCTTTAGCTTTCTTGTGGATAAAATTATGGAAACTAGATTCATGCATTACGTGTATTGGAAATTCAAACTTCATATAACATAAACACCATCCACAAGTATGGCTTATGCTAAGGAGCTAGTGCCTTAGGGAATTAAAAATACACAAACAGACTAAGTACATAACTTCGTCCATCATAAACTCATCCTTAGACAACGCATAAGTTAGAGTCTAATGCACTTTTTAGGGAATTAAAATATTCAAAACATACAGCAGTAGTAATAAACATAAGTAAACATGAGGGAAACACTTTGGACTTCACACTTCAACTTCGTCCATGATGCTGCTCGTCCTGACGGACCCTTCATTGGTAGTACTTCCTCAAGTGCTTAACGTTCCAAGGGTGCTCCAACTTCCATCCATCTAGGGCTTCCAGGTAGTATAATTCCTACCTTTTGCAATTAATGACCTTGTAGGGTCCTTCCCAATTAGATCTCAGTTTCCCGTGGGCTAGGTTTTTGATTGCCAAAGAGACATTTTTTAGAATGAGGTATCCAATGTTGAAAGGCCTGAGTTTCACCATTGCATTGTAATGCCTAGCCATAAGATTTTTGTATCTTGTTGTCCTTTATTCTACATCCATCCTTACCTCATCAACAAGATCGAGGTTAAGATGAAGTTGTTCTTCATTCTCCTTGTGCTAATATTTCATTACTCTGTGGTTGGCCATGTGCACTTCTGCAGGTATAACTGCTTCATTTCCATAGGTTAATTTGAAAGGGGTTTCCCCTGTGGGGGTCCTCACAGTCGTCCTATAAGCCCATAGAACACCTGGTAGCTCGTCTGGCCATATTCCCTTTGCCCCTTCGAGCCGAGTCTTGATGATTTTCAACAAGGATTGATTCGCTACTTCTACTTGTCCGTTTGCATGTGGGTGGGAGGGTGAGGAATAATGATTTTTTATTCCAAGTTGGTAACTGAAATCTCTAAAAGGTGGGTTATCAAATTGTCGTCAATTGTCAGATACTAGTACTCTGGGTATCCCAAACTTTCATACAATGTTTTTCCAAACAAAATTCTTGACATTCTATTGTGTGATTTTTGCTAAAGGTTCAGCTTCTACCCATTTAGTAAAGTAATTGATCTCTACTACCAAAAACTTCATCTGCCTGGTACCAATTGGAAAGGGACCTAAGATATCCAGTCCCCATTGCACAAAGGACCATGGGGCCATCATTGGGATGAGATACTCCAACGGTTGTCTAGGGACATTGCTGAAGCATTGACACCAATCACACAGCTTGACATAAGCCTTAGCATCTGTTTGAATAGTTGGCCAGTAGTAACCTACACGAACAACCTTATGGACTAGTGCTCTTGCTCCTGAGTGGTTTCCGCATACTCCTTCATGAATCTCTCTCAATACATAGTTGGACTCATCCAGGGCTAAACACCTTAAGTAGGGCTGAAAGAAACCTTGTTTATACAACACTTCGACTATAAGGACATACTTGGCAGCTCTGATCCTCAACTTCCTAGCCTCGCCCTTGTCCTTTAGAAGCCGTCCATCCTTGAGATAGATAATTATCGGAGTCATCCAATTTTCTTTTCCTTCTATTTGCTGTACCTTTAGAAGATCTATGCTCAGCATATATTGGACTTTATCATACTCGTCCATGGCTTCCCCTGCCGAAGCTACTTTCGTTAAAGCATCTGCTTCCATATTCTCTTCCCTCGGGAGTTAAACAAAACTGGCTTTTTTGAATTTCTTGACAAGCTTTCTTACCTTGTTTAGATACTTTTTCATCTAATCTTCTTTAGCTTTACACATTCCATTCACTTGATTGATGATCAACTGTGAACCCCCTTGGACGATTACTGACTTCGCCCCTAAGTACTTAGCCAATTCCAATCCTTTAAGGAGAGCTTTATATTCAACTTCATTTTTGGTGGTCTAATATTGTAGATGGGCTACGTATTTCAACTTGTCTCATTCTAGGGATTTTAGTATAACTCCAATTCCTCTTGCATATAACATGGACGAGCCATCCACATTGACGACCCACCTCTGTACTCGTCCATCTTGTCTAGCTCACCTGGATTGGGACTGAAATCTACAATGAAGTTTGCCAATACTTGTGCCTTTGTCGCATTTCTTGGTTGGTACCTTACATTAAACTCACTGAGTTCTATGGCCCATTGGATTAACCGTCCTGCGGCTTCCAACTTGTTCATTCCCTTTTTCAGTGGATGATCTATCAAGACATTGATGACATGAGCCTGAAAGTAATGCCTTAACTTTCTAGAAGTCGTGACTAAAGCAAAGGCTAGCTTTTCATCATGGGGTATCGTCCTTCTGCCCCTCTTAACACTCGGCTTGTGTAATAAACCAGCTTCTGAACCTTTCCTTCTTCTCTAATCAACGCTGAGCTTACTGCATATAGGGATACCGCTAAATACAAGTATAATTCCTCACCTAGTATAGATGAACTCAACAAAAGAGCTATTGTGAGGTAGACCTTAAGGTCTTGAAAGACCCTTTGACACTCATCTGTCCATTCAAATGCCTTCTTAAGAACCTTAAAAAATGACAAGCACTTGTCAGTAGCTTTAGAGACGAACCTGTTAAAGGCAGCAACTCATTCGATGAGGGACTAGACTTCCTTGATGTTCTTTGGTGGCTCTATATTCAATATTGCCTAGATTTTATCGGGTTTCACCTCTATTCCTCTATGAGAAACCATGAACCTAAGAAACTTACCAAACGAGACTCCGAAAGCACATTTGCTCAGATTTAACTTCATGTTGTACTGCCTACGTGTGTCAAAGGTTTCCTGAAGGTCGTCAAAATGCTTTTCCCCATCCAAACTTTTTACCAACATATCATCCACATAGACTTCTACATTTTGCCCGATCTGTGGATGAAACATATGGTTAACCAATCTCTAAAAAGGTCCCCCCGCGTTCTTTAAACCAAAGGGCGTCACATTGTAGCAAAACAAGCCATGGCTGGTAATGAAGGATATCTTCTCTTGATCCACCTCATCCATCCTTATTTGATTGTAACCTGAGAAAGCATCCATAAAACTTAGCGATTTATGACCCACTGTTGAGTCCACCAGCCAGTCAATACATGGCAATGGATATCTGTCCTTGGGGCAAGCCTTGTTTAAATCGGTGAAGTTCACACACATTCTCCACTAGCCATTTGCCTTTCTAACCATCACCACATTAGCCAACCAGTTCAGGTAATAAACTTCCCGGATAAATTTCACCATGGTCAACATCTAAACTTCTTCCTTGAATGCATTATCTCGTTCAGGAGTGAAGACGCTTTTCTTTCGACAGACGGGCTTGGAGAAGGGATACACATTTAAACGATGGGCGATGACACTAGGGTCAATACTTGGCATGTCCTCATGACTCCATGCAAATACATCTATGCTCTTCTTTAAGAACTGGACAAGGTCTTACTTTGTCTTCCTTTCCATACCTGCTCCAACCCTTGTATACTTCTCAGGGTTATTCTCATCAAAAGGAATGTCTTCCAGCGCTTCGGTGGGCTCTACCACAACTTTCCTCTCCTCAATGCTCATTGTCTAAACCTGTTTGTCCATAGCCAACATGGACAAATAACACTATCTTGCTGCTAGTTGATCTCCTTGCACTTGCCCTAACCCCGTACTCCGTAGGGAATTTGACTGATAGATGATAGGTAGACGTAACTACCTTCCAACTATTTAAAGTTGATCTTCCAATGATAGCTTTGTATGACGATGAACAATCTATGAAAAGAAAGTTTACTTGTTTGGTTATCTATTGTGGATATGCTCCCACCACCACAAGTAACGTAATGGTACCCACAAGCTGCACTTTCATCCCTCCAAATCCTACCAAGGGTGAATTCACTGGACGAAGTTGATCTCATCCAAGCCTCATTTGTTGGAAAGCAGGGTAATAGGATGTCCATCGAGCTTCCATTGTCTACCAATACCCTTCTGGTTGTATAATTAGCAATAATCAAAATGATGACGATCGCGTCATCATATAGGTGGTGAACCCTTTCAGTATCTTCGTCTGTGAATGTAATGGCTTGTTCATCTGTGGTCCTCATCCTCGGTGATCGTCTTGAAGTTAGACGTTTTGCACTACCTTCAGGTACGTCTTCCTTGACTTGGAAGATTTTCTTGGCGAGATCCCTCCTATGATGACTCTTATTTCTCCAAATAGGGGTCTTGATGGCTCTTCTATCTTTGCCTTCAACTTCTCATCTTTATGATCTCATCCAAGAAAATTTCTCAATTTTCCTTGCCTGATGAGATTTTCTATCTACTGCTTTAAATCAAAACACTCATCCATGTCATGCCCATAGTCACTATGAAAGCAGCAATATTCCTATTGTGCTTGTTAGGATCTCCCTTCATTTTTTCCAACCACTTCAAGGAAGGGTCATCTTTGATCTGCATAAGAACTTGTTCAAGCGGCATGTTCAAGGGCGGATATTGCTAACTTTGTGCCGAAGAGCTTGATCTTCTTGTTATCTCAATCTTTCCTCTCTCCCGTCCGTGCCTTCTTAGGACAAGGACCCTACTTAGGATGGCACGGGAGATCTGCTTCCATTCATTCAGCTCTCTTCCTCTTCTTAGCTATAATTGTGTCTTCTACATTCATGAAGTTTTGGGCTGAGTGGGCGAGTTCAGCCATGGTTTAAGGCTCTTTTTTCATAAAGCTTATGGATGAATAAATCGGAATTTACTCTATTATGGAAGGCCGCCAACAACAACTTGTTGTCTATCTCGTCCACTATCAGGGCTTCCCTATTGAAACGTGTAATGAAGGACCGCAAGCTTTCATTTGCCCCTTGCTCTATGGTTAACAGGCTAGACAAGGAACGTTTATGCCTTTGTCCTCCGATAAAATTGTTAACAAATAGCTTACTTAATTCCTCAAAAGAACTCACAGTATTCAGAGGTATCTTACTGAACCATACCCGTGCTAACCCTTTAAGGGTAGTAAGGAAGGCCCTACACATAATCTCGTCTGGAACCCCTTGAAGGTGCATCATAGTCTTGAAAGTAGCAATATGATCAAAAAGGTCACGCGTTCCATCATATAAGTCCAAGGAAGTCATCTTGAACTTAGGAGGCAAGAAGTGACTATTGATGGAAGCCATGAAATTCAGTGAACCAAATCATCTAAGGGATTCACCCTTCTCATTTTCTCCCTTATCTCGTCCATGACCTTCCTCATCTGATCCATCTTCCTCTCCAAGTGTAGCACCCTTCGTGAAGCGATAACTCTTGACTAGTTTTCGGGCTCAGCATCCCCTCTATCTTCTTAACTCTGGGCATGTCCTTCCATGTATCTTTCATGATGCTGCCTTCTTAAACTAACCTCCCTAGCCAACTCTTGATTCTAACGGGTTAATTCTGTCATGGCTACTGCCATGGATTGTATATGTTAGATGGAAGATGATTGTGTGACAAGCACTGACTGTCGATCAAGGTGGGGATTACTAGAGGCATCCCTATTGTCCTGGTGGCCTGTGCTAGTGGCCCTTGATCTTGTCCAAACCATGCAGCTTCTTGTTGGAGAAAGAAACTGTAAAACATAAAAATGATCTTTCCCACAGACGGCGCAAATTGATGATGCATAGAAAATCAGTAGGCTGAATGCTTCGGGTTTTAGTGATCTGGAAGGCCTAAAAAAGAAAACAAACAATCAAAGGAAACCAGGGGTAACTGGCCAAGAACCCTCTGATACTTAAGTAATTTTCTCTCTTAAATTCTAGAGTTCCAACTTTTTGGGAAATATCTCAAAACTTACCTTTACTTGTCTTGAATGAGTGTTTATATAGTGTGCTCTTGAAGCGATTACTTGTCTTGTAACTTCCCCCATATTTATGGAGGTCAGAGGGTTTACACTCAACTCTTACAACTGCTATAGAAGTTATAATATTTACTCTTATCTTCTATAACTGTCATTGGAAGTTAAGTGCTTGGCAGGAAGTTATGGCGATAAATCAGGATCTTACTTACGTGCAAAAATGGTTCCACGTGGTCTGATTCGTAAGCACTTGTGGATAAATCTTGTATTTAGGAATATTCCTAAGTATTGAAGGGTCATCCATATCTAGACAACCTTCCTTAGTCTAAACAAGCTTCCCTTAAGGCAACCCATTAATAATACAATGGGTGAGTAGAAGCAGGCCCAATTGTCGTAGTATCCTACATTCTATGAACGACCACTCAAGGACGAGATATACTTGCATTTCCCCATCAACTCCAAAGCATTCAGCCTACTGATTTTTTGTGCACCGTCACTTTCTTTGCATGATTGCTAAGTAAACCTAGGTATGATTGCATATGTTTCTTCTAATCCTTTATTTTATGTAGTAGTTAAACCATTGAATTCTATCCATTCCCACATCCAAATTTTATTAAATGCGCGTTTGGCTCCAAATTAAAAAGCCAGCTTATTTTACTATTCAGTTTATTTTTACTACTATTCATGAGCCCCACTACACTTTTTATTACTATTTATGGGTCCCACTGTACTATTTCAGCTAACTTTTACCTTTATTTATAGTACTTTTAGCAAAAAGTTTTCATTTTTTGTAAAATAAGCAAATCCCAAACAAACCCTAAGTCCTGTCCATGCCTAAGCTTTTCAACAATAATTCACCACCAACAATTATCCACTATGAACTGAATCTAAATGAACAAACATCATATTTTGTATCAGAGAAACAAATATATCATACTTAACAATACATGACCGTGACTTACTACTTACTAATCACAACCACATCCTAATGCTTAAGAGATACTCAAAAAGCTATTGATCCGCATAATTCTTATCAGCCAGTTTAAAATTTTCTTAGGATCTATTAGGATCCGCATATTTTGCTAAAACTGAAAATTTTTTACTGAAAGTTCTGTAGATAAAGGTAAAAGTTAGCTAAAATAGTATAGTGGAACCCATAAATAATACCAAAAAGTGTAATAGGACCCATGAATAATGACAAAAATAAGCTAAATAGTAAAATAAGTTGACAAAATTAATCATTCTAAACGGACACTCAGTATGAATCTTAATATATTACTGTAAGCCCATCTATAAAAACCTTTCCTCTAAAGAAACAATTAGTACGACTACCTTTCCACCTTTAGTCTTGAAAGTCAGCCACTTCTAAAAGCACTAATATTAGTGGTGCTAAAAAACTATATTGCTATTTTTAGCACCACCAAATACCAAAATGCAGCTACATTGGTGAAATCAAAACTATATTTTTTGGTTCCACAGCTATAGTGCACAGCTACTTTCGACTGTGCACGGTAACTCAAAGGTAAAAAAAAAAAAAATAATAAAAAATTAAAAAAAATATATTAAATTGTTGTGTTCACACTGCTTTTTAATTAAAAAAATCTCTTTGGTTGTGTTCACACTACTTTTTAATGAATTTTTTATATTATTTTATTCAAATAGCTAAAAATATAAATCCATTGATGTTAGATGTATTGTAAAGTAAGAAGATAAAATAGATAAATAACTTTTTGTGGAGCCATATTGCTAAATTTCTGGTGATAGGTCAAGAATGTATTGACCCCCTTGTGATAAATTAACCAATTAATTAACCAAATTAATTAATTAATTCAATTAGCATGCAATAAGCGTGGTAGCACAAACAAATCACCAACTAAGTTAAATGCAGCGAAAAATAAGTTGACACAGTAATTTGTTTACGAATGGAAAAAACATATACAGCAAATACTCTACTGGGTAATTTTAAGGTCACCACTCCCGAGAATTCACTTTTGTCACAACAAGTGATTACAAGTAAAGGAATGTCAGTACCTTATACCAACCTACAATTAAACCCTTACCCCAATACCTAATTGGACTTGTTCTGTAATGACAACCTCTCCTTTCAATACACAGCTCCCAGTACGTGACTAACCATTCGATACGCGGATTCCAGTATGCGGCTTACACACCAACTTGAGAAAAATGTTAATTGCCAAGTTTTTCAATTCATCAACACGATAAAGATCACAAAGCTCCTTAGTTACAAAACCCTGTGGTATACAAACACAACAGCTTCTTGAAGAGAAAAATAAACTAAGGCATATGTATCTGGTTCACAATATGCTTGTGAAAAATTTTTGCATTGAGATGCATTAGCTGTAACGACCCTTAAAACAATCCTTATATATGTTTAAGGTTGTGAGAAAAGAAAGCTCAAACATCTATACACGGATTGGATGAAAATCAGAATTGAAAATCTGATTTTCTTAAACCTCCATAAATGCCCTATCTATCGAGCAACTACTGAGCATCAAGCTTGAACAGCCTATTAAACCTCGATAAATACTAATTGTCAAGCTAGTTGACGAGTTTTAAAATCCAACACTTATTCACTTGTTTCTTGAATAGACTTGTATGGTTTTAACACTTGAACTTGAAACCTTATTCCTTAAAGGATTAAACACATCCTAGATCTACCCAATTACAAGTAAAGTGTATTTTGTCAAAAGATTAACCAATTCTATATTGACATATGTTCCTAACATGATTTTATGTCCTAACACATGGCTCCACTAATGTGGATGCTCTAATATTGTTGTATCAATACCCTTTTGCTCCATATATATATATATATGCAATATTTTATTCTGCAAAGAAAAATAAAAGTTAAAGTATGCATTTGGCTCCAGCTTAAAAATCTAGCTTATTTTACTATTCAGCTTATTTTTACTATTATTCATGAGTCTCACTGTATAATTTCAGATAACTTTTACCTTTATCTACAGTATTTTCAGTATAAAGTTTTCAGTTTCAGCAAAATAAGAGCATCTTAAACAGACCCTTAAGTTGAAAACATTTCAAAATCTTTCTCATTCAAATATATATATATATATATATATATCTTCAGGTCGCACGTCCCCAAACTAGCCCAAACAATCGAGCTCTCAATCTAAATTCATCCATCACAGTTCACAATCATTGTTCACACTAAAAAAATAAAATAAAAAATAAAAAGGGAAATGCTCTTTTAGCTTCTTGGAATCTTAGGCGAACTAAATGGCAAGAAAGTTACTTCCCACAGTAGAGCTATCAAGAAATAAGAAATAAGGGAAAGTTACTTGCTAATGAATCTCTTTTCATTTTCATAATTACTGTGTGTTTTTGGGTCTGAATTGGAATATTTTTTTTTTTACAAAATGATAGTGTTTATGTAAATTATATTTCTTAAAAGATGTACTATGCATGACATCCCGCAAAACGTATTGAAATACAAAATGGGGAGGTAGTTGTTAATTGATGGAGGAAGGTTGGGTTTTGTTTCAGTTGTTGAGATTTTAACCCGAGTCACGTCGGCCCATATTGACTTTAATGAGGTGATGAAATTGGACTTTATTTATGGGTAATTCAGTGCTCCTCCGTAGCAACTCTCATAGGGCTTACTTTTTTAGTTCATGGATCCTGTCTCAAAACCCACGTAATTTTGAAAGCTATGCTAAACTTGCTCCAATAATGATTGTAGTTCCGGGAAACCTAGTCATACAGTCATATATTTGACAAACCAGTAACTTTCACATTGAGGGAAAATTCAGTCTCAAATCACAAACTTATTACTATTTGTCAAGAAACTTAAAAGTCCACCAACAGTGTAGACTGTAGAGTATCAATCTACTTAAAATACACAAAGATCACATAAGCACTTTAAAACATGTTCAACTAGATTGACCATTTATGTGGAAGCTAATTCTTGCAACTGTTTCACCTTTACAATATAATCAGTCATTGCTTCTTCATTGGTCTTTCCTGAATGACATAAATATCATATAACATATATATTTCAAGGAATAGTGAGATTCTATTATATATCTTTATCCTGAATTTCAAAGGACTAATTGATTTTTTTCTATACCTTCAACCGCCTTCCATGCATCCCATTTTGCCCTCTCCGCTGGGCTAAAAATCCCTGGTCGATCTGCATTATAACATATAAGAATTAGATCACGGTTCACAGAGGGATGGGCAAAGAGTGTTCTATTCTAACTCACTAGTGTTAATTGGGCCGACTGTTGCTTGCTTTTAAAGCCCATATAATAGGATTAATTTATCAGCATCCTTTGTTGTTGGTGGCAAAAACTTGGCCTTGTCAGCATATTCTTTGAATTCCTCCTGTTTTATAGATTATGGTTAAATCCAAATGAATCCACGCCTCAAAAAGACTGGATTTCGCAAAATCAAATACATGTAAACGGGTACTTGATGAGGCTAAAGGGTACAAAGTGATCAGATCCACAATTAAGTCAAATAATCAATATGAAATTATTAGAAAAAGCTGTATGAAATGCTATATAAGATGTATCCACCAAGGGTCGGCCCTACCCTAAGGCGAATTAGGCAATCCCAAGTGGAAGGGGCCCCAAAATTTTAGAAAATAAGGGGTAGTAGGGAAAAAAAAAAATTAGTTTCAGATGAATTAGAAATATCCGGCACATCCTTTTAACCAAAAAACAAAAATTTTGGTAGATGCGGTTAAACAATGGTTCTAAACAAAATTATTGTCCAAAAATAACATTATTATCCTTTAGACAAACCAAAAATCAACAAGATAAATTACAAATCCAGTCTAAGAGATTAACCACAAATCAAAACAAATAAAACAACTCAACTCCCTTAAATTTTTAGTTTTACCGTTCCCTCTGCAGCACTGCTTCTTTCTCTCTGCTCTCCGCCTCTCTCATCTCAAGCAGTCAAGCAAGCTTGCCTTCCTCCGCCTCGGCCTCTCTCGTCCCTTCTCTGATTCTCTGCTCTCCGCCTCTCTCAACTGCTCAGTGCTCTCCCGCCTCTGCTCTAGGCTTTGAGTTCTCTGCGTTTCAGGTATAAATTATTTGCCTATTTGGGCGCTTGGCTTCAGTTTCAGCGTTTCTCTTCAGACTTCATTTTATTTGTTTAGACTTAAGATAAAAAGATTGGGCCTGCCTCCTGCTGGATGTTTTACGTTTGTTTGGGCCTTCACGTTTTTTTTTTTTTTTTAAGCCTGCGTCTTTATTTTTTGGGTTATAGATATATATATATATATATATATATATATATATATATTTTTTTTTTTTTTTTGGGTTATAGATATTAGATACGATTTGTTTTGTGTTTTTTTTTTTTTAGGTAGGTCTTATTAATAAGCCTTGTGTATGGCTGTGCTTAAATTTTTGTTATGCTTGTGCTTAATTTTTTTTTTTTAATTTTAATATTGTGTTTTTATATATATATTTTAGTTAGTGGTAATATATTGAATAAGTTTTTATTTATGCAGGTTGAGATTGTTAAAAACTTGTTATTGTTCGGTGAAACTACAACAATATTTTTTATATAAATCAGGTTATATTTATCATTTACTCTATACTTGAAAGTTATTTTTTATTTTAGTCTTTATAAATATATTGTTTGATTAGAAATGTCTATTAGAAATATGTATCTGGATATGAAAAAATTTAATGGAGTCTCAAAAATGATCAATGAATAAATTTTTTATTAGTAATAAACAAAATATAGCATAAAATTTAGATGAAAATATCACAAATGACCAACGTATAATTTATAAAAAGAAACAATTTGATGAAAATGTTCATAATGAGACAATTCGTTCTGCTGAAGAATCATTTAGAATTAATTATTTCTTATATATAGTAGATAAAGCAATTAGTTCAATTGAGAATAGATTTGAACAATTTCAAATATATGAAGATATTTTTGGTTTTCTATTTAATTTCACAAAATTGAAGTCACTAGATGATGGTAGTTTACAAAAATAATGTCTTAAACTTGAAAATTTTCTCAAATATGATGTTTATCATGATATTGATGGTTTAGATTTATTTTCAGAGTTAAACGTTTTAAAAGAAATTTTACAAATAAAATATTATACTCCAATTGACATACTAAATTATATAAAAAGATTAGATTCATTTCCAAATACATGCATTGCTTATAGGATTTTACTAACAATACCTGTTACAGTAGCTTTCGCAGAAGGAAGTTTTTCAAAATTAAAATTAATAAAATCATATCTAAGATCGACAATGTCCCAAGAAAAATTAAGTGGATTAATTATATTATCGATTGAAAAAGAGATGTTAGAAGAACTTGAATACAAAAATTTAATTAGTCAATTTACATCTCAAAAGGAAAGAAAAATAAATTTTAAATGAAATATATTATAATATAAAAATATTAAATAAACATTACTTTAATTAATACGTAAGTATAAAAAATGCCAAATTTTTAGCTCTTGTCTAAGGCCCAATATGTCTAAGGCCCAATATGTCTAGGGCCGGCCTGTTCCACCCACAAGTAGTTGAGTTTTTTTTTTTTTTTTCTAAGTAGAGCATTCTTGTATCAAAACATAAATAAGGCATGCATTAAAAGTTTTCTTGTATCAAAACCTTCACACGAAACCGAAGTATGTATCATGCATATTGATCTTCGTGCGAGCACACAAAAACAAACTTGCACACATACATCAAGAAAGAAGAAGCAAAAAGGTGTGTGTGTGAGAGAGAGAACCTGCAAAGCCATATCGAAAGTTTGATTAGGAATTGTGAGAAGCTTCTTGTGACCTGTGAGAAGGAATTCTTTGTTCTTGTGCGAGAATGATTAGTGGATGAGCATTGGGAAGGGCGGGATTAACGAGATCTTAACTCTCGCTAAATGACACCATGACCATGTTCACGTCGACGATTGCAAGGAATGAGGTTCAGGCTGCTGTCCCTCATCGCCACGTGGTCGCCAAAATATAGGACTATAGTCTCAACTCACCAAAACAAAATAATCTCTATTTCACCAGAAAATGAAAGAGTTCATTTTACCGTTAAAATTAAATAACATGGTATTGTATTCACCTTTAAATTTATAATATTTAATCTATATCACAAAATGAATTAATTTTAAATGGAAAATATTTTAATACGTATTGACCAAAGAACTAAGTGATTCTTTTTTTTTTTTTGAGCCTGGGGCTTTATTTAAAGAAAAAACTTAATGAACGTCACGATACACAAGCGGGGCAATATCAGCTGGCATGTCACCTAACCAACGCTGATCCCCAACCACTGACTTAGCTTTCTTAGAGAGAGCATCAGCAATAGAATTACAAACACGACTTGTATGAGAGAAAACAACAAACTGAGAAGCACCTACGTGCTGCCTAATATCCTCTAAGATGTTACCATAGCTGGCCACCTCACCATTGTCTTGATTAAGAGCACCAATGATGACGGCAGAGTCTCCCTCAAAGACCACACGATTAAGACCAACCTCAAGAGCAAACTTAACAGCCTTTAAACACGCAAAGGCTTCTACATCAGCCACTGACTGGGCCAGGGGAATGGATGAAGACAGAGCTCCCAACGCTGCACCACCACAGTTACGAACAATAACACCAATGCCCGCCTGTTTAAATCACGAAACACCGCAGCATCAAAATTCACCTTGTAACAATGAGAATCAGGAATGTGCCATCGCTGCACAATAGGAATTCGGGGAGGGGCTGGTTCCTCGTTCTAGGCTTGAAGAAATTCCTGCAAATAGCTGCTAGCTTTACAGCCTTTACTACAGATGCTAGGCACTGGAAGGACAGGTCGGCCAAAATGAAAGGCGTTGCGCCTATTCCATATCATCCAAGTTGCAATGACGAAGATCTCAACTCGAAATTCTTCACAATAATGCAGAAACCTGGCAAGCAAATCACTAAAGCAAACAGGTGGAGACGAAATCGATTGGTGGAACCATTCAAGAGAGTCCCAAACACCACTAATCTCCTTACAAAACCAGACAACATGTAAGACATCTTCTGGTTGATCCTTGCACAGACTGCAGCTAACATTTTGAACAATTTGACGCCTGTGAAGATTCACCATAGTTGGCAAAGCATTGTTGCTGGCACGCCAAGCAAAATGTTTTATTTTATGAGGAACCCGAAGCTGCCATATACTCTTCCAGAATTTTTTTTGAAATTCCGGATTTGAGGTACCTGCATTAGAGACAAATTCACAAGAAACAAGCAATTGATACGCACTGCTAGTAGTAAACATACCAGATGGCGTATGAGCCCATATAATACGATCCACAGGTCGCCGAATGCTCAGAGGGATACCCAAAATGATTTCAGCTTCATGGGGTAAAAAGAGCTGTTGTACCAGCTCCGATTTCCACTTAGCTCTGTCCTGATCAATCAGGATACTAACTTTCAAATCCTCAGGTACCTGGGGTAGGGGAGAGATGACCGTTCTGTTTGTGTGACCAGGCAGCCACTTATCCTCCTTGATCCGCATAGAATCCCTTGTTCCTATGCGCCATACCATCCCTTTACGAATCACATCCCTTGCACCAATGATACTTTTCCACGCATAGGACCCCGTAGGTGAATCTTTGGCCTCTAAAATAGAACACTCCGGGAAAAACTGAGCCTTGAAGACACGATGGCATAGAGAATCGGGGTTGTTAATCATACACCATACTTGTTTGGCCAACAAAGCCTCATTGAACTTCTTAATTTCTTTAAACCCCATCCCCCCTACCTCCTTGGCTTTACATAATTGCCCCCATTTCACCCAATGAGTCTTTCTACTTTCACCATTATAGCCCTACCAAAATTTACGGATCAAAACTTCCAATTCCTGAATTAACCCGATAGGGAGTTTGAAACAACTCATAAAGTATGTTGAAATCGCCTGGATTACGGATTTGATTAAAACTTCCCTACCAGCCTGAGACAAAAGCTTCTCTTTCCACCCTTGGAGCTTTTTCCACCCCCGTTCTTTGATATAGATGAAGCTTTGTTTCTTCGCTCTACCCATTAATGCCGGCAAACCCAAATATTTTTCAAATTGATGAATGGAAGGAACACCCAAAATCTATTGGATCTTCACTTGCACATCATGGGAGGTGTTGGAGCTAAAGAAAACATTAGTTTTGTCACAATTTACCTTCTACCCCGAGCCTCTCTCATATATATCTAAAATGTCAAGAATTTTCTAGCATTCATCTTCTTTGGCACGGCAAAATAAAATACTATCATCTACAAAAAATAAATGTGATACTTAGGGACTATTTCTACATATAGCCACCCCATGAATTTGCCCTTCCAATTCAATCTTATGTAATAAACTTTACAACCCCATTGCACACATTAGGAACAAATAAGGTGATAGTGGATCACCTTGACAAAGACCACAACTAGGCTTGATATAACCAACAGGTTGCCCGTTCAAAATAATAGAACATGAAACAGATCTTATGCACGACATTATAAGGCTAACCATTCTCTCCCCAAGCCCAAGATGCCACATAATTTTCTCCGAAAATTCCCACTCTACTTGGTCGTAGGCTTCGCTCATGTCAAGCGTCAGTGCCATATGGCCCACCTTATCCTTCATTTTTCGCTTAAGGTAATAGAGAGTTTCAAAAGCCACTAGAACATTGTCTGTAATAAGACGACCAGATAAGAAAGCACTTTGAGATTCAGGAAGGGCACTTGCCAAAAAAAAATTTAACCTATTCACCAACACCTTAGAGATCAATTTGTAAATAACATTACAAAGACTAATGGGCCAATAATCAAAAACTTTTTTAGGGTGTCTTATTTTCGGGATAAGAGAAATAAAGGTAGAGTTGAGCAATTCAGGCACTACACCAATATTTAGAGCATTAAGCACAACTGACGTCACATCCTGACCTGCAATGTGCCAAAATGACTTATAGAAAATAGGAGACATACCGTCAGAACCCGGAGCAATAAAGGGTGCCATTTGACTAAAAGCAATCTAAACCTCCTCAGCATTGGGGTGTTTTAAGTAGACAAATTTCATTCTTGCGTTATTCATTAGTAATTACAACCCCTTCTCCAAAGTAAAACCCAAATTACCAATAGAAGAGATTAAAAAAAAGGGGAAAAAAAATATTGCAACACCCAACATTTTATTTCCTTTGTAAATTAGTTATACTTTCAAAGAAAGTAATTAGAAAACCTTCTACTAGAGCCCTTGGGTTTTCAAGGCATTGAATTCTCACCAATGTTTGCGTTACTCAAGTCCCACGACATTCTCACTTCCACTAAGTACATGAATACAAGTTGTGCATTGAAAAATCATTCTAAATCTGCTTTGTTAAAAATTTAAAAAAAAAAAAAAAAATCCAATTTCACTCCTTATAACCACACCTATGAGAGAGAGAGAGATCATTTAACTCAAAAGCTTGATTATTAAAACCTTTTTTTTTCTTTCAGAGATTATTATTAAAGCATTTAGACCTATAGCAATAATAAAGGAGATTATTGTGCACTCCCAGAGTATTATAAATGCGTACTCCCTCTTCTCACATGAATGGTGTGTCCCATATATAATTATTGCAAGAGAGGAGATTATGCATTTATGGTACTCCGAGAGAACTTAATAATTTTCTCAGTGATAATAAGGCAATACCATATATAAATTCTACTCTTTTTTTTTAAATAATAAATTCTGCATTTAATTTAAGTGTAGTAAAAAAAAATTGCCTATATTAAAAGTGCCATTTGAAACATGGCTTAATATGCTTTTTACGTCCGCTAAATTAAAGAAATTATTTTCTATAAGTTATGTTAAAATAGCCATTTGGAATAATATAGAGCATTAGTGTTGGTGGTGCTAAAAAGTTATATTGCTATTTTAAGCACCACTAATACTAAAAAGTATGCTGCAATGGTGGAGGGAAAGGCAAAAAAAAATTGGCTGTTCAAGATGATAAAAAAAAATTATAATAATATTTTATTAAAAGTTATATTATTTTATTGTGGTTATTGTTGTTTATTGTAGTAGATATATTATTTTATTATGTTGTTTATATTATTTTATTGTGTTGAATGATAAAATAAAACCACTGATATTAGATATTTTGTAAAATGAGGTGGTAAAATAGATAAAGTAGCTTTTTGTAATGCCAAATTACTAAATTTTTGACACCACCAATGCTAATGCAGTGAGTTTAACAAATTCAATTAATAAAATTTCTTGTCCTCAAATAAGGGACTAGGGATGACTTGATGCATTTGGAGGCCTAATGCAAAAACAGAATTGAGGTCATTTATATATTTAAATATGACTTTTTAAAAAAAATAAATATTACTAAACTCTATTCCATTGTTTTAGATGCAAAATTGCTAATTAACATAAACCGTGTAGATTTTGTTTTGGAGAAAGTCTATAGACACAAAAAATTGACAAAAATTTTCACGCCTATTGATATGATAGATTCATAGTTGTAAGTAAAAAGATGTTACTAGCAGTAGACCTACATGAGAACTAGTAGTAATTTGTCAACTCAACAATTGTGAAAAGTTTTGTGAATTGCTCATTTTTTTTAAAAGTACTACATTCACAACATTTTTACAACAATCCTAGATGTTATGTTAGATGTTATGTTGTTACTAGTTTTAATTTTTAATTTGAGCCCACAAGTAAAATTACTTTTTTGCCTATTAATAACAACCAGTAACAACCTACCACTTAGGATTTGTTGTGAAAAATATTGTGAACGTAGCATTTTTATCTTTTTTTTTTTTTTCTTATTCTTCATTTTATAAAAAAAAAATATATATATATATATATATATATATATTATTTTATTTATTGGCTAATATATGAGCTTAATTAATACTATTACAATGAAAGAAATAACTATATTGGTTAAAATTTAGGGTCTTTATTTACTTGAAGGCCGTAAATGATTGCCTCTATCACCTATACTTTAGATCCCACACTATAAGGGACATAGATTCAAATCTCACTTGCACTAAAATGAAACTAATTGATGTCTTTATTAGCAACCATCACAGGGGCTGTTATTGCCTCTCTTGCTCAAAGCATTGCACCAGCTCTTCTCCCTATAGAGATTGAAGCAATAGCAGCTGCTCGAGCCCTGGAATTTGGAGAAGAGATAGGCATAAAAGAGGCTGTTCTTGAAGGTGATTCAGAATTGATTATAAACTGACTTAAAGGAGGTGGTCATTCTATAGCTTCAGTGGAGCCTTTGCTTCATGATGCCAAGGTTTTTTCCAGTTGTTATGAAAAATTGTCATACTCTCATTGTAGAAGAGATGGCAATAGATTAGCACATAGTCTAGCAAGATATTCTATTAATGTCTCAAACTATGTAGTTTGGATGGAGGGAGTCCCCAATCCATTATTTACAGTTGTTCAACAGGATGTAGCTAATTTAGCAATCTCATTTTAATAAAGTATCAAGCTGGTTTCTCAAAAAAAAAAAAATCATAGAAAGGCTTCCAAATAATTTAAAGCATATCCTATTTATTACAGTGTGTGTCTATATATATATATATATATATATATATATATATATATATATATATATATATGTGTGTGTATATATATATATATATAATTTAAAAAAAAAAAAAAACTAAAAATATATGTTCTAGGGGTGTCAAATTGGTAGGTTTGGGATGGGCATAATTAAGTTGGGTATTTAAAACTCATTTACCCATTAAAACCCATTTAACTAATTGCTTCTAACCTAAATCCAACCCAACCTAATTATTATGGATAAATCCTAACTCACCCAATTACCCAATTATCAAAATTATCAAAATGCCATTAAAGTAAAAACTCCAACACTTTCTTGAACTCCCCTTTCCACTTTCTCTAGTCTCCATTCTTGGGATTAAAAAATTCCACATAAGCACATTCACATAAGCAATTATATTAAAAATCTAAATAAAAAAATATTTTCTTTTCTTTTCTATTTTCTCTCACTTTCTTAGCAACCAAACAGTGCAACAAACACAAAGAAATGTTATTTCAAGCTCAAAACTTTCCCGGAAAAAAGAAAAAAACGTTTCTCTACAATGGCCTCAGTTGTGAAAAAAAGACGATCTCTGCTTCTTGCTGTATCAACAACGATCTTTCCTCCTCCTCATCATCATCATCATCTTCTTCTTCTTCTTCTTCTTCTTCTTCAATTTCTAAAGAGCCTACAGCAGCAACTGCTGCTCCAATCTTGGCCAATGCACCAACGGCATCTCTCATGTCGACTTCTGCCTCCACCAATGCCGCCCAAGATTGGACTAAGCTCCTTCACGATAATTTTCTTCTCCACTACATCCTCACAAAATGGAAATCGAAAATCCAAACTTTCTTTTTCTTCTTCTAATTCTCATTTCTGTGTTTGTTTTTGCTTTTACAGTGATTCTAACTGGTTTCTATGAAGATCTGATTCAACGAGTTTGGCTGAATTCGCTGGTTTGATTTTCGATTTTGGTGTATTATGGCAAAAATCTACAAGTTTCAATGGTAAAGATTGATTCAACGAGTTTGGCTGAATTCACTAGTTTGATTTTTGATTTTTGAATTCTAAATTCTCTTTTTTTTTTCTTTTTTTCTTTTTCTTTTTTTTTTTTAATGAGAATGACTGTGTTGAATTTGGGTAAATTGTTTTTGGGTTAAATGGGTCTCATTGGACTTTTAGTTAAAACCAATAATCACTAAGTCTAATTAGGTTAATATCCATTTGGTTTGGATTCAAATAGTGTGAGTGAATTTTTGTGATCAAATGAGTTTAGGTTTACTTTGCCACCCTAGATATATTTCCTCCCATCAAAAAAATAATAAAATATTGTCTCTTGGGATTGAGATCCTAAGTATTGCACGGTGTGCAATTCTATTAATATAGACCGTCAATTTAATTTAACGCTTATAAATCTGACACCTCGTATAAGACACCCTGAGGATCCGCGTGATTCACTGTTGCGTTTCCCTTCTCTGTTCTTTTGTCTTCAGTTTGTCCAAATTTCAGAAAGAAACAGTCTCTCTCTCTTACCGTCTTACCCTTGTTCTGTCTCTGGCACACCCGTGGCCGAATCTCCATAACTGCTGCTAGCCACCGAGAGTCCCACATCACCACCACCAGCGGTGCCCTCCGATGTGACCCTCTCCTCTCTTAAGGTTCTCTCATCTCACTATCTAGCTCTCTGCTCTTCCTTTCTTTGTTTTATGGCCAAGCTTTTCCTTGCACTGACACTACATGTGACCTTTATCATTATATATGTCCTTTTGATGCATATCGATTTTTCTTTCCAGTTAGTTTTTTTTTTTTTTTTAATTTTTATGTAAGAATCATTCTTACCCTAAGTTATCTTTGCAAATGGACGTTGCTTTTATTGCTACCTTGTTGTTGGTGAGGGCAAAATTTTATAGATTTCTAGCTACATATGACTTGATCGTCCCTTTTACTACTCAGAAATGCTTAGGTACTTTTTATTTATTTATTTTCCATTTTCCTTTGATTTCTTTGTCAAAGATCATACCTTCTAATTGTAATTTAACCGTTTGGTTTGGGTTTAAAATTATATAAAACCTTTGGTCAGGAAGCTTAGAAACAATGAATTTATCCTTTGGTTTTGTTTTTTAAGCTTCAATTATTATCCATTCCTAAATCAATCACGTAGGGAAACAAATAAATTAAAAATCAGAATTTAAAATGCTTCATTGAAATCAATCTGGACCTGTACAGGGATGAGAAGTTGTTACTATTGTGGTTTGGGTTTGGCAATTGGCAGTAGGTCATTGTTATGTTTTGTTTTAAAGTTGATTTTGAAAATGCACAGAAGATGTTTGTGAAAATATGTGTTAGAAAAATTGAAATGATGTTAAGCTATTTCTATCTATGCATGTTGTGCAGTCTTGAGGAAGATTCATCAAATTGAGAAACACATCAGGCTACTCTCCAAATTGGCTGATTTCCTTCACTTCCTACTTACGGAAGAAAAGGAAGCTGATATTGGGGAACAAAGTGCAGAAGCTCTCCCAAGTTTATCCCGCCATCAAGGAGGTCCTTGGAATGACAAGTCAGAGAGGTCTTTCAAAGGATTTTGTGCCACTGAACTTGTCCCATCCATGGAGTAGATCTTTTTTTTCTTTCTTTTTTTCTCTAGTTGTTGCTATTGCATAATTGAATTGTTGACCAAGTTGTTGAATTTTTCATGTTGTAGCTGATTTTGTGTTTATGAGTAATGAGTATATGCAATGTATACAGACACATTTATACAACTCATGGTACACACTATTTTGTTGTATTTTTACTTTACATTGGAAAGTCATTTTACATTATTAGTTGTATTTCTCTTATTATTGGGGATTGCTTCTTCTATGGCATCTCATTACAGTTTCCACGCACGTTCACCTCTTATTTATTTTGGCTAACTCATGTTCTCTTATTGAATGCTTCACACTAGTCTTTTGTTGCTCATTCTTCTGTAAGATTTCAAATGCGTCCTACTGGAGAAAAGGAAACTCTGCATGCAATTTCTTAAGTTTTATCTACATGGTCAAGCTTCTACTTGTCCTAAATGAAGTTTGCATGATGCCTATTTCTATTCTTTTTCTGTTTATCAAAACATACTTTTTCTAGGCTTTATGTGTTTTAATCCTTGGTAAATTTAAGATAAATTACTTTGAAATTTATATTCAAGCTATATATTACTTCGAAATTTATATTCAAGCTCCGACTAGCAATAAAGGAGGTTTGATTATAACTTGGTCATTTGTGTAGTTTGAACAGATAATTGTATTGTATTTGAAACTGATAATAGTTCTTGCAACATAATATTAGTGCTTTACTTCTTGGTCAGTTTACGACTTCTTGATCAAGGTCAATATATGCCCCTGAGAACTTGACAACAAGGATTACATATCAAATTTATCCCAAAAAAAAAAATTACATATCAAATATCACAAGTCTTCCAAGAATGCTTGGCCTGTTTTACAATCAATTGATGCAAGAAAGAAGTAGACAAGAAAATAATTTAATTAAAAAAAAAAACAAAATTTTATTAAAAT